>JAOTJB010000210.1:32745892-32756252 GCA_027123815.1 Erythroxylum minutifolium
TTCCATAAGATATGTTTACTTAAAATAATTTCTTAAGTAAAAAAGTAAAAAAGATTAAGGACATTTATTAATGTACACTAAAACAATGATTGACATTTTGTCATCAAATTTAGGTTATGCTAGTATTCTTTACTTGGTTGTTTATACATATTATTTGGTTGTTATTTAGTTTGTATTATTGCTAAAACTATCCTAACAATAATCGTAAAGGATCTATGGATTCTTTTAATGTATATGTAATAGCAATCATAAAAATTAGCCAAGGTATTTGGAGATTCCTACACATCCTTATTGGAGCTTCAAATCGGCACATTCAATCTAATAAAAACTTAACGTTCATGTTATTGAAGACAACTGGGATTAGATGTATGTAAAGATAGTAGAACTATGCCACACTCCAACTTGTTAATGTATTTTTATTCCTTATTATCAAAAAATGATATTTAACAGAACCTCTTTATTCCCAGTTGTTGCATAATAATTTATTAGCTTCACCTTCATCTAGTCCTAGAATTAATAATCACTACCACTATTATGTGTGGACTAAAGAATGCTTATCCTTCTTATGATTAATGTATATGAAAATAATCATTAATGGAAATTTGTATGTAACAAATTTCATTCTTTTCCTTTGTAGCAACTTTTAGTTGCTGACAATAGATGCAAGAATTGATAGATGAAAGAGAGGAGTAAAATATGTTAAAAACTTTTGAAGTTTTTAATGTTGTCAATGTAAATATCTGCCTAAAGTTTTATCAGCGCTTCATATTTACGACTAAATGGAAAGCTAAATAAGGAATATTGGATTTGTTGCTCTATTATCCACCAGTGCCCTCATTCTCTAAGAAACCATCACATCTAGTACATATAAAAAGATAAAATAGTTTATACATTCAAAGATATACATCATAGAAAGAATGTGTTACTGCTTTTTTTGGGGACAATCTTTAGTAATGTACGAGGCATAAACATACCAACAAAGAATGACAAATAATAAGTTGTCAGGGACTACATATTATCTCTATTTTACCACAATAAACAATGGTTCCACGTCTATTGCACTTGTCTCCTACCTATTTAAACAAATTTCGTAACCGAAAAATTTAACATTCTTTATCATTGTTAAACACACAGCAGAAAATGTCTTTAAATCACAAAGAAAAGGGGAGAAGATGCACCACACACCACACTACAAATCACTGAGGAGCGCACCTCACTCACCATGAGAAGCGCACTATACCAACCACACTCACGAGCAGATAGACACAAGTTTAGGGATTGAAACACACACAAGCAGAGAAATATACGCAATTAGGGATGTTCTCTGAACCCCACGCCCAATTTTAGACGATAACATTTGACTTTATCCTAAACAGTGTCGTCAATACTTCTGTTTTTTTTTTTGGTCTAACTTAATTGCTAGATGATATTTGTTGATTCTATTGCCTGACATTATTTCTCCTATGGCGATAATATTTAGCATTTAACGAAACATTGTCGTCTAGCGTGGAGAAATTCAATTTCTTCCCCTGCCAAATTGGATGCACAGCACAGGTGAACTAAGCCTACACAAAATTAATATAATATGTCGTTGATAGAATTTTAAAAATGATGGAGTTGTTTTGGTACACCTAGAAAATCTTAGGATTAATTTAAGTTTTGATATAAACGTTTGTTTTGACTGTTTACTCATTGGTAACATGTACTGTTTGCATTCTTCTTTCTAATGCAAATCTTTGATTTTTTCAAATTATGTATATATTTCACACGTATCATGTTTCGTTTTCATGTTTAATAATGCTATCGATTAACTTCATTTCTTTTCTTATTTCATATTCCATAAGACACGTTTAGTTTTATATCCCGTAAACAGATATAGGATGTTGACTTGTTTATAATTCCTTTGATTTGATTCGACATTCGATTGAAAAAAGAAAGCAGTAGGCGTAGGGAAAAGGGAAATCCTAAAACAGATTTAATGAAATTAATTGATATTTTAATAACTACGTAAATACAAATCAACTCAAAATTTAAATTGCTACGGAACAAATTCTGACTGTAATATCTATATCTTTTATAATTTTAAATACTGATAAAAATTATTCTTTTATAATTAGAAAATTACAAATTTAAATATTACGTATATTAACGATCCTCTCTAAACTTTTATAAAAAACGAAGAGTAGTGTATACGTTAGAATTTTTTAATTATATAAATATATCGATAGAGAAAAATTGGATTAATAGTTGAGAACAGGGGTACTCTATTTTTAGGTCTTCATATAATTAACCAATGCATTGGTCGAAGCTGGCTGATTAAAAATGCAAAAGAAAAGACTATATTTTAATTTTTAATTGTCAAGGAAAAGTAATATTATATAAAAATGTTCTTGTCTAACCAAAAAATTATTGTTCGGCTTCATTTTCTCGCGAAACCCGTTTTCCGAGAAATGTAACTCTTCAGTTCCGTATCTTGTCCGTGTATGCAAGTTCCGTTCACCTTCCCTCTTAAAACCTTTCGTTGTTATTGTCAAATGTCAAGAGAGGAGCCAAATAAAACCCAATAAACGCTTCTCTCTCGCTCTTTTCTTCTCATAGTTTACCGTCAGATACTTTTCTTCTCTCATTCAACAAGCTAGCTTCTTCTTTTTATATTTCATTTTTCTCCTTGTATCGCTTTACCATGCAGTATTAACACAAGCAAGCAATCTTTTTTTAGGGGTTGCCCCTTCAGGGTCTTGTTTATCTGTTTTATATATTGTTGCTCGCCTTTTGATTTTACAGACTGTGGCTCGACTTGTGAGATGAAGAGCCAGGATCAATCGCGGTCTTTATTTGGGATTTCTCTTTCTGATAGACCCAAGTGGCAACAATTCCTTATTTGTTCTTCTGGGTTCTTCTTTGGGTACCTTGTTAATGGCATTTGCGAGGTTGGTTTTGTTTTTCTCCTGTTTTTTGGCTCTGTGTCTTGGTTCATCTTTGATAGGTAATCCTCAAATTTATTCCTTTTTGCGTTTGTTCGCGTAATACCCGTTCAATCTTTCTGCATGCAGTAGTGTTTCTTCTTCTTCTTCTTCTTCTTTTCGGTTACATGTGTTGTTGTTTTGCCAAATATGAATATCGGCTTAGGTATGGGACTTAAAATGACGAGAAAGTATCCCGAATGCTTGTTCTTTCTGCGTCATTGGTTTTGGCTTCGTCTAAGGACTCAAGATTATAACATCTGACTTGGTAATTTGGTTAAGTACTGATAATTTTGGTCTTTCGTTGGCTTATTCCAGGAATATGTATATAATCGGCTACAATTCAGGTAAAAAAATCAATGTTTCTTTATTGTTTGATCGGCTTCAATTGGTCTTCATATGCGTAATCTTTTCCTTCCCTGAAATTTCAGCTACGGTTGGTATTTCACCTTTGTGCAAGGATTTGTATACCTGGCTCTCATATACTTGCAGGGTTTCACCACCAAGCAAATGGTGAACCCGTGGAAAACTTATGTGAAGCTTTCTGCTGTATTAATGGGCTCCCATGGATTGACCAAGGGTTCTTTGGCTTTTCTCAATTATCCAGCGCAGATCATGTTCAAATCCACCAAGGTAAATCAGCTCTTATGTCCTAATTTTTAAACATTTACTGTTACTGTTGTCATAATCCACTCATCTGTTTGTGAGGATGTCCCATAACAGATTGTAGATCTTTGGCCGCCCCTTGTTAATATTAGCGTAACAAGAGATTAATTTGTTCCATTTTTTTTCTCTATATATTATTGTGTCGGTCTGTTTAGTCTTTTATTTTCTTGGCATTACAGGTGCTCCCGGTCATGGTAATGGGTGCTTTCATTCCCGGCTTGAGAAGGAAGTATTCACTTAATGAATACATCTCTGCGCTTCTTCTAGTTGTTGGTCTGATTCTTTTCACCTTAGCAGATGCCCAAACATCTCCAAATTTTAGCATAATAGGCGTTTTAATGATTTCTGGTGCTTTGTTTTTGGACTCGTTGATGGGAAATTTCCAAGAAGCAATTTTTACCATGAACCCTGAGACCACACAGGTGATCAAGATTTTCTGAGTGGCATTTGAATACCAAATCAGTTTGACGAAGAGTTCCCACTTGATTTTTAGTTGTTTTTCTTGATTTTGACAGATTGAGATGCTATTTTGCTCTACGGTAGTTGGGCTGCCTTTCCTGCTTCCTCCAATGATTTTAACAGGCGAGCTGTTCAGGGCTTGGAGTTCTTGTGCTCAAGTAAATTATGTTCTATTTTTTGGTTTTTAGAGATGATTTTAAAATGTGAACATATAAGATGATTCAAATTATAGCTAATTTTGCTATTTGAGCTAGTCAAGGGAGTTTGCCGTCCATGGACAGCGAAATGAATTTTGTCGAAGTCAATGAGTTGGTGCATAATTTTTGAGTTTGTTGCATTGCACGATGATGACTAAGTCACCTAATTCAGGCCTCAAATGGTGATAATTTATGATTTAGAGCTTTTGTATTTTCACACCAGACTTTGTATAATAGAATATTAAAGTATTTTCAAAGAGTAGTGCTCATGAGTGGAAGTATTCCCTGAACCAGCAGCTACAATATTTAAGTCGTCAAGAGATTAAGTTGCTTTCTTCACATGTTTTCTGGTGTCTTAATTAAAACCGGGCCGTCTATGAGATATACATATTGCATTTACCTTGATTTCTTGATTGTGGTTCAAACCATATTTTCTTCTTGTACTGAAAAACAAAAATAAATGTCTTCTTTACTTACAATTTTTTTTTTCAATTGCAGCATCCTTATGTTTATGGGGTGTTAATATTTGAAGCTATGGCCACTTTCATAGGGCAAGTGTCTGTTCTGTCCCTCATTGCGATATTTGGAGCTGCCACCACTGCCATGGTATGTAAAATCTTACCCCCCTGGTGATGCATTTTTAATACTCTTTTGCTTTCCAGTGGAAATTTAAATGAACTCTTTTCACTATTCACCTTGTTTTTTTAAATCAGCTTACTGCATTTTTTCATTTGCATTTGGGAAATGGGGTTAACATCTTTTCCTCTCTGTTATGTCTATTTGCAATGTTTGATGTGTGCATTAAAAAGGTTAAGAATCATGATTTTGATATCTTACACTTTATACTTTGCACTGTTTTGCAGATAACGACGGCTAGAAAAGCAGTGACCCTCTTTTTGTCATATTTGATATTTACAAAGCCATTAACAGAGCAGCATGGCACAGGGCTAATTCTTATAGCCATGGGCATCATCTTGAAGATGATCCCAGAGTCTAAACCCATCAGTAGGATCAAGCCTAAGCACGTGAAAGAAGAGAGGGGCTTAGAAGGTAATAAGGGAGAAGACGGAGTAGATGAAGAGAAAAGGCCCTTGGTGTGAAAATCAAAGAGTGACAATGCGAAATTTCTTATTGCATTTAGTTTCATTGCGATAGCCATAAGTAAAGTCAGTGGACAGAAATAATAAGAGAAATATAGAGGAGAATGTACACAATCTTAGGCCAGCTGTGCAGAGTTCATTTGTTGGAAGTTCAGTTTTTTAGGCTTTTGGGAAATGCGTATTGCCTTAAAGTTGGTATCATCCTCTTTCGGCGCATGACTACTTGTTAGTTCATACAAGTTCTAAATTATTTTCATTTGCTCGTACTAAATTTGAGTCTGATCTAATTAAGTGACCTTGTATAGTTGGGTACCAACATAGTAAAGCAATGTATAGGCTTTTAGAGTAGGCTTGGCAACATGACAGGTTGGGTTTAGGCCTGGTTCTAAATTTTGTGTTTAGATCTGACTTGAAGCTTGATAGGATATTAGGCTTTAAGCTTGAGTTCGAGCTTGAGCGGTTCATCAAATTTGGTTAAGTCAAATATTATATATATATATATATTTCATTTTAAAATTGAAAACATCCTATTATTTTAAAAAAAATCTGGTTATGTCAAATATTATATATATTTATTTAATTTTAAAATTGAAAACATCTTGTTATTTAAAAAAATCTGGTTAAGCCAAATATTATATATATTTATTTAATTTTAAAATTGAAAACATCGTATTATTTTAAAAAAAATTTGGTTAAGTCAAATATTATATATATTTATTTACTTTTAAAATCGAAAACATCGTATTATTTTAAAAGAATCTGACTCAGTTTGATTAAAGTAAGTCAGGTTTATTAATTTCGAGTTGGTCAGATAATTTTTGCCATTCCTATTTTAGAACACTAGGGTTCCGATTATATGAATATTATCATTGTAGTAGATATTGATTTCAATTTGAATAAATTAATATTGATATATAAAGCAATCTTTAAATGAACAAAAGCAGTTAATAATTATTTAATATCGAAATTGAGTTTTTAAACAAAGTTATGGATGTAACTTACATCAATTTTAGCTACTGGTACTCAACTATATAAAACATCAATTTTAGCTACTGGTACTCATCTATATAAAATAGCATCTTAGATTAATTTTTAAAATTATTTAAATAAATTTTCATTTTTTATATAATTAAATTCTAATACCCTATTATATATTTTTCAATTTCAATTTGCAAATGTAGCTTATTTTTTTAATGTTTTAATATATATTGGTGAGATTTAAAATTTTTATATAAAATAATTTTTATCATTTTTATTTATATAATAAGATATAATATCCACTACATTTTATTTTGAATAAATAATATTTTAAAATTTAAATATTAATTAATTTTATAATATTATACATAATTTAACGTTCAAGTTAATATCACTAACGTAAATTTTCACGTACTGACTATCTAATGTTATACTTATAATCGTTCTCTAATATTAAGTTAACAGATACTTGTAGGAATGGATCCTACTTGAGTATGATCTCCCAATTCCTACAGAGGGATCGGTGAATCAAACCTTTCCCTTGATTTAACTGATACCGAGCATTCTGGGGTTGATGGGCATTGCATTTCATCCCATATTTCAACAATATCAGAAACTCATTAGCCATAAACTCATAAGATATCATGCTTTAGATTATAAAAATTTAATTCTTTTAGTTCTAAAATACGCTTATCTTTTATTATTTTTTTCACCACATAAAGTTATTCTGAATTGAAAATTAATGGGCGATCATGTTTACATTAATATTAATAATAAAGTAAAAATTTTGAATATTTAATAGAATTTTATTTTTATTTGTTGTGATCTTTTATGATAAATTAATTTATTTAATTTTATATAATATTTATTAAAATAAGTTTTTATTTTATTAATATAAAATAATTTAATTTACACTTTATGTTACTTAAAATAAAGATATTTTTATTGAATTATTATTAAATTAATAAAATTAGATTTTAAAAATTAAATTTAATATAAAATATAAAATTAAAAAATTTGATGTTAATTTATTAATTAATAAAGTTTATATACAAAATTTAAAATACAAAAACAAAGTCATTCATGTTAAAGATGATAAAAGGCTAGGCCAAAGTTTAATTGGATCGATATAAACAATGTTATTTTAACGAATTTGTCAATATAATGTTGTCCTATAGTGGAGGGTCGGGTCATTTAGGCTAGATCTCGAACCAGTCTCAGATTTAAAATTTGACTTGAGTCGTGAGCAAGATTCATTTCACCAAGTGCTGTGTAACTTTTAACGGACTCAGGAGTCTCGTGGAAAGAAGAAGCAAACTTGATAGTCCCAATTGAAAGTTAGTTCGCACCTAATCGGATGACCAAGAATTAATACATTGTCTAATTTCTCCCCGTAGCTTGAGAATCTTTTAGTAATTAGGTCTTCAATGGTAGCAACAATATTTCAACAATATCATAAACTCATTAGCCATAATTCCATAAACTCATAAGATATCAGGCTTCAGATTATAACAATTTAATTCTTTTAGTTCTAAAATACGCTTATCTTTTATTATGTTTTCATCACGTAAATTTATTCTGAATTGAAAATTAATGGGTGATCATGTTTACATTAATATTAGTAATAAAGTAAAAATTTTGAATATTTAATAGAATTTTATTTTTATTTGTTGTGATCTTTTATTTAAAGAACATAAAAATATATATTGGTGTTAAATATTAGTCACATTTTCATTAGTAATAGCAATAAATATTAATTAACATAAATTAATTTATTTAATTTATATAATATTTATTAAAATAAGTGATGATGAGTTTCAGGCCATCTTGAAGCTAACCTTTACTATCGCCTCATCCTGATCAGTAAGAATAGTTGTAGGCTTTTTTTCAAACATGACTCTAGTAAATGTGTTGAAAAACCACTCAAATGTAAAAGCAGTCTCATCGTATAGTAATGTAACACCAAAAACTGTAGTTTTCTTCTGATGGTTTACACTTACAAACAAAGCAAATGGACGACCCTCACCATTTTTTCGGTATGTAGTATTAAAGCAAGCATCATCACCAAATTCTAAGTAATCATTCCTCATCTTTACGTCTGACCAAAATATATTAGTTATCAAATCATCTTCATCCATTTGAATTGCATAAAAGAAATTAGGATTTTCAAATTGCTTTTTATACAAATATTCTAACACACCACTTGTATCCTCCTTTTTCATATCTCCTATTATGTTGGATCTTAAATAATTCTTTTAGTTTTCCAGAACAAAGCCAAGATTATCTCTCCCACCTGCTTGTCTTACCATAAGATTATGAGATGTTTTTGGTGGAGTTCCTACGTTATTAGCCATTTTGATTTGCATTGTTGCAGCAGAGGATATCTTTCTATAACTTCTAGGCTAATGTGTTTTTATTAGGACTTGAAAGTTTATGATTGTGATCCTTAACAAATTGAACAACTAGAAACTTTTCAATTTTCATACTATTAACTTTCATTTTTACCTCATAACCAAATCTTGTTTCTGCACATGAAGCTCTTACATAAACATCTCTTTTTTCATACATTCTTTTACCTTTAGCATTACAACAGAAAAGCCTATTAATTTACTATATTTATCTTTATGACTTTTGCTTTTTCTTATTCAAAAGTCGACATATTTGACATACATTAAATAATATTATAAGCTTATTCTTCTATCTCAAACTCCATGCTAACTTTCAATATTAATTCTCTTGGAACAAATGAGTGGACTTTGTTTAAATTCTCCTCAGAATTTAGATGAATAAAATTAGTTGACTTGATATTATTGCTCTCATTGCCAATGCCAATTTCATCATTCTTATGTTGCTCCTTCTCAAGTTCCTATTCTAATCGACGGTATGGAGTACATCTCGCTTCCATCATTTTGTTTAATACTAGATTTGACACCTGTCAAATTCACAAATGAAGCATCATTATGACTTTGTTTTATGATAAAATTATTAACAAAAACTCACGAAAATGGGAAAAACATTCAGGTTGATTTGTTTGCCTAAGAGATGAATACTCCTTAATGAAGGAATACAATGCTTAATGCTAGCTTTCAAACATTTCAATAAATATAAAAGACGAAGCCATATTCTCAATATGAGCTCAACTCCATACAAACATAATTCTTTAGTATTACCAAGTTATCTATAGAAGGTTTGCAGAACTAGAATGGAAGGTATTTTTGTTACTGTTTAACAATAAGTTTTTTCTCAATAGGAAAAAGAAAAGAAAAAGATGAGTTAGGAATGAGTTTGACGTGTTTGATACGATTAAAGGATGGTAAAAAAGAAAAAAATAATGGATTGAAAGTTGCATGTTTCATACGATTAAAACGACTTGGCTTAAAGCTTAGCCACTTAATGTAAACAATAAATAAGTAAACAAAATTAGTTACTCACCCCTTTTTAAATAAAATGATAGCATTTTTTAGATTAGATAGGGATGTATAGGGTAGCCTTAGATAGAGGATTCGGACTGATTTTGCAGTGTATTTTGAGACTCCTACCAAACTCGCTTTCTTTCTTAGGCATTTCACTAATCTTCTCCTTTTGGGCGTGGTATGACATTCTTTCCTGGAGCAGTGAGTTTTAAGCAACTGAATTATGCATGTTTACATCTTGTAAAGCTGTTTTTACAGCAATAAAATGCCATTTTTTGTTCAGTGGTTGCCTAGTTTAAGCTCCAACAATTTGGGATAGGGTGTCTTAGTATTGAAGTACATCACACGTTAGTATAAACTTTATGTACAAGAATCTCGATACATAAGAAGGGGGGGTTGAATGGTGTATCCTTTTTGTGAATATAGAATCTTGTTAAGAACTTCTCTTTCTTGTTAAAAAGATATCACAAACTTTATACGAAAATTATTACGTAGTTAAATCGTAAATAACTTCTTTATAATTGTTTAACAACAAAATAAACTGAAGTAAAGAGTAAAGAATAGACACTGCGATTTTTATACTG
>JAOTJB010000210.1:32780768-32794959 GCA_027123815.1 Erythroxylum minutifolium
GGATGTATTTAGGTGGGCTATGATAACTTGAAATGAATCGTATAACTAAGGTATAATGTTATAATGTAACTTTTTATGTTTTATATGATCATTTGCATCTCTATTTATACATGTAAACTGATGCTTGAATGAAGGGATTTAAATCTATCATATTTGAGAGAATTATAACAAAATGGTAAGGTGTAATCCACAAAAAAAGATGAGAAGAAATTAGTTAGTTGAAGCTCTGCCAACAACAATACTAGTGAACAACCTTATTCCTAATAATGCATCAAAGATTATGTCTTTTGTTCGAGCATTAAAAATTTATTCTAAACTTTCGTACTTTTCTACATACTTGGATGTAAGCGTAGCGTGTTTATGGATATAATTTAAGGATGACTTGCTAGGCTTAGTAATATTGGTTTGATTAATTTGTTGATTTAATTTTTTGTTGGATTCAAGACTAAGGGTCAGTCTAAAGTTTGATCAAAAGGTCCATCATATTCAAATTTTTATTACCAAAATAATGATATTTTAGTATAATTAACCAAAACGACATCGTTTTAATTTATAGATTTAAAATTTAAAAATTAAAACAATGTTGTCTACTTTATACAATAAAAAATTTAAAAATTAAAGCAATATCATTTTAGTACACTCGGAATTTACAATGCAATGAAGATAGCATTAGGTTGAGTTAAGTTATTGACAAGTTTGACATAGGCTGACCTAATGTCGTCCTTATGAATTGTTAAAATTTTCACTGCTTATTTTTACAAATTTAAATATTCTTGCTATTTATCATTACTTTTATCTTATATATATATATATATATATATATATATTGTGAGTAAAAAATGAGGCAAAAATATAATTTTTAAAAGTTTATACATATATATATATATATATATATATATATAGTAGTTGTTTTTTATGTTGTATAAAGAAATATAAAGAAAAACATAACTTAAGATCATTATTTATTTTGGAAGACTAATAAACTATTGAAGTTTAGAAGTTATAAAATTGTTGGGGGAGTACAATTATCCTTAGTGATATTTTCCAAAAAATAATAAATTGAAATAAAATTATCAATTCAATGTCGTAATTAATTTATTTTAATAAATTTTTATATTTTAAATAAATTATAAAATTCATAAATTTATCTAATTTTGTAGTATTAATTAGAACTATTAAAGTAATAATAAAATATATGAAGTTTTAATTTGTAATAAAATTAGTGTGCCGTTAGCTTCCAATTTAACGGGTGCGGTGGTGCGATGGAGGCTTGATGATTATTATGGGTGGTGTCATTTGCTTTCTGCCTCATCTTTTTGAAGCTAGAGCTTACACTTTTCTATATTGACTGCCCTTTTACATAAGGTATATGAATATCTGCTTCTACTTGCTTATGATTCATTCACTAGAAACTAGATTTAGGGCCAAGTTCAGTTGTTTAGTATTGAAGCTATAACTTGTGTCAGGGGATTTGTCCTCTGTGGGATGAGGAAAATCAAACTTGTGTATTGCAAACTAGAAGATGAATGTGGACCAATTTTTGGAATACATAAGCATAAGCATACCCTAATGTTATTGAACTACTAAAAATTTGTTATTTTATAAAGACTGTTCGTTACTTTTTGGATTATAGTTTCGATGGGGTTCGTTTGTCACACAAAGTTGTTGGAATTCTTTCTACTCTATTTGATATTAGAGGAGTCTTTGGTAGAATTTAGCAAGCATTATATTGGATGTGAAGTAATACCAAGTTCTTCTTATTATTGGTTTATGCCCTACGACCAATTGCTTTGGTTGTAGTTTAGTGAAAAAAAATTTAAAAACATTCTTTTTCTTGTACATGTTTAGATGTATATGATAAAGTCCATAAGATATTTATATATTACAAATCAAATTATAATAAGATTATAATTATGAGATTCATATTGCATTTATGTATTATCTCTAAATTGTTTCTAGTCATTGCTCTATTAAGATTGAACATTAATAAAATGCAACAAAGACTAGTATACATTAAGTTTTTCCTTATAAAGGAAGTAGTCAATCTCATAGACAAAAGTATGGAGATACTTAAATAATGTGTGGGTGCTTGTTAGATAATAAGTTCACTGACTAGACCCGATATGAGAAATCTATTTGGAACATTATTTGTTCATCTATGGAATTCTCATTGTAATGATTGTATAAATGACTCTTTGACTTGAGATCTCCAAAGTTATCTTATACAGGGAGTGATATGTTTCGATACTATTTATGACCTATTTAATCATGAGGTAGTCAATCAGTAGTTACTGGGTGTAGTATAAATTATATAAAGGTAATTGTGTGATCAAGATATGTTTTATTACCCTAAAGTAATTACGGAGTATGTTCCGTCCTTATCAATTAGTATTGACTTGAGAAAATCTTGGTCAAGGTAAAATGATGTTTTGTAAATAGTTTACAAATTTTGTTAATTGAATCAATAGCTAATAACGAAGAGCTAATATGATTGGACTAAAAAAGAGTAGACATTAATTTCATGAACTGTTTAATCAGAACATTATATGATGAAAGAATTGAATTATACTAAAAAAATCATACACGAAAAGGTTAGTCAAAACTACTTTGACATTTCTAAATATTTGAGTGATCATGATGTGTTGCTAGACGTCAATTTTGATCTATGATTATAAATTGCTTAATTGAATAACTAAAGATAAATTAAAAGGATTTTTAATTTGTCTAATTCTAATTCTAATTATGAATTATAATTCTAATTTATAATCATTGCCAACATTAATAAGTCTCACATAAAGAATGATTTGAAGAGAGCAAACATATTTTAATTAAAATGGACTTGATTGTAAAGTTTGAGAAACTTTATGAATAAAAATAAGATATTTAATAAAAAAAGATTAATATGAGATATTGGATTTTATTTGTGTATAATTGGTATTTAATTAGAATTATTTGTAATTCTATTAAACTTTAATCGAAATTAGAATTTAATTTTAATTAAATTGCTAAAATGTCGAAAACCTATTATAAATAGGTTTAAGCTCTAATGAAGCTAATACTTCTTACTTAACCCTCTCTGTAAGATTTACATAGTTCTCCCAACCTATTCTGTAAATATTGTTAGAGACTGAAAATTTGTGCAACTATGGTGGTTGAGATGAATCAATTTTGAAAATAGTTTATAAAATGTGACAAGAAAATGATCAAACTTTGGAATAAAGTACGAATTAAGATTTATGCTTTGATTTATATATTAATCATTTTATATAATTAAATTAACCTAAGTTTTCGAGAAATCAAAATATGAAAAAGTTTCTTAATTATTTCACTATTATTAGGATTTGATCTTGTCCTAATCTTTAATTCTATCATTTGATTTAAAAAAATGTGAATGTTGTTGATTATAATTTTGGAATTGAATTGCAAAAGAATTGCAAATTAAATCTGAAAAAGGGTTTCTAGTTAATACCCTGATTGTTTTGGCGTTTTCCTTTTATTATTTGTGTTCTGGAATTCTGGAATACAGAAAAGAACCTGTATGTTGCATCCGCTATGAGTTTTTAATTACCCTAGAAGGAAAAATCAGATTATGCATCTTCGTTTGTGATTGTTTATTTTGATTTTTTTATTTTTATGCTTTATGCCTTCGCTTATGCTCCTTGTTCCATGGATGTTTTCTGCTTCGTTTTTCTAGATTTGCTTGTGTACTGGTTTTGTTATGCGAGTATCTAGAAAAATCAATTGTTTGTGGGTTTGCTTGCGATTGAGATTGCTGGATGTGTTGATGGAGTATCACTAGCGGCTTGTGTCACCGCTGGTGAGTCACCGTTCATCACCAAAGGTGACAAAGACAGTGGTGAAATCGCCACTAATCGAGGGCAATAGTTACCCATGAGGGGCGACAATCGCCCAGTTTACATGGGCGAAACTCACCCAAGATAAGGAAGCAATCGAGAAGGGAGACATCACGGAAGACTACAACAAGGTGACACAACATCAATGGCGGTGGCTTGGTTGAGGATGCAGTCAGCGAAGAAAAGTCGAGAGGAGTGGCAACGCAAAATCTTCCAGAAACCTACTTCTGGAAAAATGATTACACGTGCCCATACGAGACCAAACCGTCTTCTGCAGCATACGCCTCACAACTGCACGTGCGCGTGCCAGATAGCCCCTCTCTTTATTTTTATTAACTTTAAATAATGTTTTAACCTTTTTTAATTAAATTGGTTTAATTGAAGTTAAGTAGGTTTAAATTCCTAATAAATTTGAAAAAGTGTTTCTAATTGTTTGAAAATTATTTTCAAAGATTTATTTTATTATGATTACTTTGGAATTTAGTTTAATTTTTTAAGGAGTTGAATTATTAAATTAAATTAATTATCAAATCAATTACAAGATTAAAGTAATTATTTTATTAATTTGATTAAGATTAATAATTATATTGATTCCTAATCAATTTTAGAAAAGTAAGTTCTAAAATTAGAATTAATTAATTTAAATTAGATTGAATTAATTGGTAAGATTCCTTAAAATTAAGAAAATTGTTTTCTTAGGCAATTAAGAAAGATGCTTCTTAATTATATTTATTTATTTCAATATGTATGACTTTATTTGTTATTCAATTTATTTAGAAATTGTTTCTTCATTTATAAATAATCAGTTTCTTGATTTATTAAAAAAGATATTTTTCTTGATTAAAAATTGAAATTTGTTTCATTTATTAATTAAGAAAAATGAGCCTTCTTAATATTTTTGAAAATATTTTTCTAACTTATTTAAAAAAATATTTTCTAATTAATTAAGAATCAACCTCTAAATAAATAAAATACATGACTTTCTTAATTAAATTTAAAAGTGTTTTATTTAATTTTGAAAGTGGTTTCCTTTTATATTAGAAAATAATTTTCTAATTAAGGAAAAATAATTTTTAATGAGAATAGAGATAATAATCTCTAATTTAGAAATAGTTTTCTAATTGAATTAGAATATGTTACTTATATAATTTTGAAAAAAAAAGTTTTTCTAAATTTTAATAAGTAAGAAGTATAATTTATTGAAAATTATTTTTAATTAAACTTTGTTAAAGGAGTCAAGATAATCAAAAATAGTTTCCAGTTGGATTTGAAAATTATTTTCCAATGAAATTAAACTTCTATTTGGAATAGAAATTTAATATATTTAGAAATGAATGAGTTTAATCTAATTTAATTTTCCAAGGAGTTGGAAATTTTTTTAGATTACGAAGATCAATAACTAAAATTAAATGAAGCTTGATGTTTATGCATATAATTTGATTATGAGTATAAAATTTATATTCTTTATTTATATGGTTAATATATATATTGCATGCATGTTAAATTGTATGTTTTATTTGTTTGATATTTTGCATGCAATTTTGTGTTTAATGAGATGAATGAATTAAAATCTGTTGTTAAAATATTAAGTGCACGTTGAGAATGTGATTGTTGCCTTCTATTATTATAAGAATAAATCAGAGTTCTATTTATTGTAGGCTTGTTAAGCAAACTCAGGGTTTCACTTAACTAAATTTGTGTGATTTGGATGAGCAAATTTATGATCACATGAATTTAGAGGCCAGGTTAGGAATAACATATAAGATATGTTTTGGTAAGAGTTGTCATCTAACGGATCTAGGAGTCACATAAGATGTGATTGATAAACTTGTTATCTACCCAATTTAAGTTTAGTCGGATCGTTGAGCAAACTTAAGACCAACTATATTTGAATGGGATCCTAGCTCACTAGAAAGATTATAGTAATTTTTCGAATAGTAGTAAGGGATATTATTTCGAATAAAACAGTGGGAGTAATCAAATACATTATTAAAGCCCTAATCTCATTTGGTATTCATGAAATATGATTAATTACTTGCTTTTCTTACATTTATAATCTGCTCTGAGTGGAATTTACTAGTTGATACTAAGTTAGTGAACCAAATTTCATAGATATAGGTTATGTTATTCTTAAAGTTAGATAGAGAATTGTATGCACATTATGTAATTTTTCCATTTTCCTTTTTGAGGATTCGATGACATTTTGAGTTAACTAATGTCTCATAAACTTTGATGACAACATTTAAAATTTATTTCATCACCATAATAGCAAGATGCAAAAGGTTGCATAGAGTAGAGCTAAAAGATATAGTACCTTTGTGAAATTGTCTCACTTAATTTAGTTTACTAAAAGCATAAACATGGACATCAATTAAAGGCATTTGCTATAGTATAATAATATTTGTCATAAAAAGAAATTGATTGCATGAATTTTCTTACCTATATGACATATGATAGAGATCATATGTATTTCTTGTTCATACTTATGAGTATTTGATACTGAATTTAGATTTAACATTATTATAATGTTCAAAGCATGATTATAAATAGATTGCTAAGTAAAAATAGTTGATCCAATTTATACAAATAGTTTGCATGTGTTGGATCAAAGGAGACTTATTCTTAATACAAGTGGTAAGAATAAAATTTGGACAATCGAGACTATCCTTTTATGCCATGTTGGTTAAATTAACATAACAAAAACCATAAAGTTACATACAAGGATATATCTATCCTTTTGATTATGAATTGTAAGAAACTTGTGAAACTTGTCAAATTGAAGAATAACCAAATCAACCTTTAGTGAAAGTGAAAGGATGATGATGATATTGAATTGTTAAATCTTATACATGTGATGTGTTGAATGGAATAAAAATTCATAAAAGGATAATATTTAAATTTCATTATATTACTAATGACTTTAGGTGATATAGTCATATATATTAAGGAAAATAATGATTTAAAATTTTGAACAATTTAAATTGTTTAAAGTTAAGTAAAAATTAAGCATTGAGAATGCTGAAGCACTTTGATTAGATTGTTATGGGACTTTTAAATTTTTGGTTATATGTAATGAATGAGATTCTTTAGTGAATACCTTCGTAATAAAAGGTCCATAAGAGTGTGTCTTTATGTAAGGAGGAAAATAAAATATGAGATATTGTATGACGCAATATTATTTCTTCTATAGCTATGCATAGTATAAGGACTTACCTTCAATAGTTCTAATTGAATCAATCGACAAGATTTCATATTAGATATGAAATGCTAACTCTTTGAAAGAGTAAAAGTTAATGCTTGAGGGATGTGATGCTTAATTGAAGCATATATTATCTATTAAATTTAGAAATAAAATAGATAATAAAAGGTTATAAGCTATCCAAAAGGTTGGATATAATCTTACAAACTTGTTCAACAAATTGTTTATTTCTGTGTACTTATAAGAGAATGGTTCTCAAGCTAAGTAGTAAGAGTAAGATGAAATTTGAAAATTTCAAATACCATGACAATACATCTAATTGAAGTTACTGCCTTTATTGATACATTTAATGTTTAGTTGAAAGCCTACAAGATGTTGAAAGATTCACTTTTATGATGAATTCAAAGAGTCTATTTTGGAGAAGATTGTGAATTTATCATATCTACAAGAAGGTTAGTGGGAGTTTAGTTGTCCTCTTCAATGGGAGTGTGTGAAGAGATATTACTCATAGAGAACAACAATTCTAATTTTCAATTATTAAAAATATAATTGTCCAAGAACAATTCTTGTTGGATATGAAAAGGTAACAACTTAATTTTGGGAATTAGATCTATAGAGATAGATTGGAAGTTGTTCACCTATTTTTAATCCAATTACATAGATAATGTACTAAAGATGTTTAGTGTTTGAGATACTAGATACTTGTGAAGTATTCAAGATTTTCATTATTCTATGTATGAGTTAATATTTAAGTTCAATGAGATAAGGATATTAACTTTAGAAGTAATTCCTAATTAAGGTTTATTTACTTAGAACAATATTATTCAAGATTGGAAAGGTTCCAATATAGCAATGGTTGTTAATTAATCCATAATACATTTTTCATTTAGTGGAAATGATTAATTAGATCAATAAGATCTTTAGTAAACTTGATATAGTTCCTTGCATTGTTCAAACAGTAATATACTGTGGAACATTAGAGTCATTAGGCATATAAAAAGAGCTAAGGTCTCATCAAAGATCCAAGGACATATTTAGGCAAAATTTCTTAATTATAATGATGATTAACATGGAAGTTGTAAAATTTAAGTTAATGCTCACTATAAAAAATCTTGTAGAATTCTCTCATTAAACCACTGTCAGAGCAATAGCATGATCATCATATGGTGATATAGTATATGATACTTAAGCGATTGGCTTAGTGTAAATGGTAGATTGTTAGTTTATGTCCTATAGTCAATCACTTTGGTTGTAGTTTAGTGACAAAAATAATTTAAAGACATTCTTCATCATGTACATGTTTAGATGTATATGATAAAGTCCATGAGTTATTTATAAATTACAAATGAATTTATAATTATAAGATTTGTATTGCATTTATGTATTATCCCTAAATTGTTTCTAGTCATTATTCTATTAAGATTGGATGACATTAATAGAACACAAAAATACTAATGCACATTATGTTTTTCCTTATGAAGGAAGTAGTTGATCTCATAGACTAAAGAATGGAGATAACTGAACAAAAGTGTGGGTGCTTGTTAGATAAAAGTTCACTGAACAGATCGAATATGAGAAATCCACTTGGAACATTACTTGTATATCTACGAAATTCTCATTGTGATGATTGTATAAGTGATCATTTGACTTCAAATTTCTAAAGTTATCTTGTATAAAGATTGTTATGTTTTGATACTACTTATGACCTATTTAATCATAAGTTGTTCAATTGGTAGTTATTGGATGTAGCATGAACTATATGGAGGTAGCTGTTCATCACCCTAAAGTAATTAGAGAGATTGTTCTATTGTTCTCGATTAATATTGATTTGGGAGATCCCTGACTAAGGTGCAATAACTCTTTGTAAACATTTTATGAATTTCATTAATTGAATCAATAACTAATGACAGATAACTGATATGAGTAGACTAAAAAAGAGTACATACAGTTTATAAATGTCATTAATTGAATCAATAGCTAATGGTAGAGGACTAATATGATTGGACTAAAAAAGAGTAGACATTAATTACATGCTTTGTCTAATCAAAACATTGTATGATGAAAGAATTTAATTTGTAGAAAAGTCATGCTAAAAAAGTAGTTAGTCAAAACCACTTTGACATTCCTAAATATTTAGGTGGTTACGATGCTTTGCTAGACGCCAATCTTGATATATGACTATAAATTATTTAATTGGAGAATTAAAGAAAAATTAAAAAGAGTTTGAATATGTGTAATTCTAATTATGAATTAGAATTAGAATTTATAATCATTGCCAACATATTTGGGAACCTAATAGGTTGAAGAGTGTAAAGATATTTTAATCAAATTGGGAACCTAATAGGTTGAAGAGTGCACAGATATTTTAATCAAATTGGACTTGATTGGAAAATTTGAGAAACTTTATGATTAATTATGAGATATTTAGCAAATAAGGATCAATATGAGATATTGGATCTTATTTGGGCATAATTAGTATTTAATTACACTTATTTGTAATTTTAATTAAAGTTTAATTGAAATTAAAATTTAATTTCAATTAAATTACTAAAATGTCTAAAACTATTATAAATAGGGTTTAAGCTCTAATAAAGCTAGCACTTCTTACTTAAACCTATCTATAAGAGTTACAGAGTTCTCTCAACCTGTTATATGGATACCGTTAGAGGTTGAACATTTGAGTAACAATGATGGTTGAGATGGATCAGTTTCAGAAATAGTTTATGGGATACAACAAGAAAAGGATCAAGATTTGGAATAAGGTACGAATTAAAATTCATTCTTTGATTTATGTGTTAATCATTTTATAGAATTAAAGTGATTTTTTTTTGGGAAATCAAAATACTAAAAAATTTTGTAATTATTCCATTGCAATCAATATCTAATCTCGTCCTAACTTCCCAACACTTATTACTTTTGTATACCACATTTATGGAAAGCTTATCTATGGTCTTTAACATTGCATTGATGTTTCTTTTTCTATGTTACTGATTAATGGTTCTTATGCTCCGATAACCACAGTTGTTGCTATAAGATTTGATTAAGGGGAATGCTTGTGCCTTAGCTACCATGATAATAATAATAGATGGTGTAGGTTTTGTTGGGCAGCTTTTAGGCAAGCTCTAGATAGATGTACCTCAATTAGAGGATGGAACAATGTTTCCATGATGCTTATCATCTCTATTTTCCTTATAATAATGTCATTGATTCGTGTTGAAAAATTCAAGATTAAAAGGACACTGAGTAACAAAAGTTTTTGCTTTTTAAGAGGCATCAATAATTTTTTTCTTTCTTATAGTGACTTAATTAGTTATATGCATACTTATATCTTATACCTCATTCTTCAGCTAATGCTTATATACTTGTTAATGCACATCAAATTCATTAATATGAACTTCAAATCCGATCATTCTCGAAATGAAGTTAGATTAAAAATTTTCTTCTTTTCATCTTATTTTTACATTCTTTGAAAGGAACATTTAATGGAAGAGCCTATGACTAGCCAAAATGATGTGCCCATTTTAATAGCTTCACTTATAGCTAATGCCTAACCTACTATCATTATCTTCTCTTGAAAGCTAGTTCCTTCTGATTTCAGAATGGTGTTGCTAGGAACAAAGTTAACGATCGAGGAAGAAGTTATGAGAAAGAATAAGATCTGATGAGATGGAAATAAACAAAGCAATTCATCTTAATGCTATTGATATATAATTAACTTCTTACCGTTTCTTTTATTTTGTTGAAAACTTGATGAGGTTACATCAATATGATTCAAAAAAATCACAATTTTCTTTTTCATGGATAATTTACCTTAAGAACTGTTTCAATTATTGACCATCTGTGTGTCTGAAAGTTAAGAAAAAGTATGAAATAACCATTACATTATTCTTTTAAAAATCATTTTAGTTTCTGAAGTCCCTCAGCAAAGATGCTTCTATTAGTTTATAACCTATAGTCAATCGATTGGTTGTAGTTTAGTGACATTATCTAAAGTCATTCTTTATCGTATATATATCTATATGTATATGATAAAACCCATAGGATAATTATATATTACGAATGAAATTATAATGTGATTATAATTATGAGATTTATATTGCATTTATGTATCATTGCTTTATTAAGACTGGACATTAATAGAAGTTAAAAAGACTAGCATATGTTATGTTTTTCCTTATAAAGGAAGTAGCCAATCTCATAAGCTAAAGTATAGATATACTTAAAAAATCGTATGGGTGCTTGTTAAAGAACAAGTTCATGAAACAAACTCAATATGAGAAATCCATTTGGATCATTACTTGTAAGTCTATAGAATTCTCATTGTGATTATTGTATAAGTGATCATTTGACTTGAAGTCTCCAAAGTTATCTTGTATAGGGATTATTATGTTTTGATACTACTTATAACCTATTTAATCATAGGATGTTCAGTCGATAGTCATTAGATGTTGCAAGAACTATATGGAGGTAATTGAATAATCAAGATAAGATTTATCACCCTAAAGTAATTAGGAAGAATTTATGTTGTTCTTGATTAGTATTGATTGGGAAATCATTAGCTAAGGTAGAATGACATTTTGTAAATAATTTACAAAGGTCATTAATTGAATGAATAGCTAATGTCGAAGAACTAATATGATTGGATTCAAAATAGAGTAGATATTAATTTCATGCTTTATGTCTAATCAGAACATTGCATGATGAAAGGAATGAATTATACAGAAAAATCCTGCACGAAAACGTTAGTCAAAACTACTTTGATATTCCTAAATATTTGGGTGGTCATGATATGTTGCTAGACCCAATCTTGATTTATGATTATAAATTGTTTAATCGGAGAATTAAAAATAAATTAAATGGAGTTTCAATTTATCTATTAGGATTACAATTTACAATTATTGCCAACATATTCGCTTAAAGAACGAGTTGAAGAGAGCAAAGTTATTTTAATCAAGTTGGAATTGATTGTAAAATTTGAGAAACTTTATATTTAAATATGAGATATTTAATAAATAAGCATTAATATGAGAGTATAATGATATTAAATTATAATTATTTGTAATTCTAATTAAAGTTTAATTGAAATTAAAACTTGATTTCATTTAAATTACTAAAATGTTCAAAACTTATTATAAATAGGGTTAAGCTCTAATGGAGCTAGCACTTCTTGCTTAACCCTCTCTATATGACTTACAAAGTTCTCTCAACCTGTTATGCGGATATCAGTAGAGGCTAGGCATTTTTGTTGCTACTGTTAAGTTGTCATTTTGCATTCATTTGGTACATAAATCTCTCTCATGTGTTGAAATTATTATTCAAAATTGATGGATTTGCCTCTTAATTATTATTAAATGATTTTCAACACTGAAGAGATGAAATTGAATAAAAAAGATGCAAAGGAAACAAAGATAACTCGAAAATTCCATATTTGCAACAAATTCAATGACTAAGCGTGGGCACTTGCAAGGATCAAATTAATTTACAGAATCTGTTTTTAAAGTTCAAAATCGAGATTTTCACAATCTTTAAAGATCAAATTGCTATCTTATCAATAGGATCTGCAACTTGAAGTGGGTATAAGGACTATCTGCTGAAGATCATGAGAAAGAAGGGAAGAAATCGAAAAATATAGCATAAGAGAGAAAAAAACATGTACTGTTCACGTCAATCTTAGGCTGAGCTTTTTTTGGTTTTTACGTTTTCTTTTCTGCAAAGTTTTTGTGTTTGGTTTTTCTGGTTCTAAACTAGAATTTCTTATTTTTCATAAAGGACTAGTGATGGAGACTTTATGTTTTACTATTTCTTTGTTTTTCACTTTCATTATGAGTAGCTAAATCTCTTTTCTTGGTTTAGGAAAACCATGTTATCATCTATTATGTGTGAGATGTTTTAATAAAGTTTGTTTCATTGATGAACATTGAGTATCTTCTGAGTTATTTTTTTAATTGAATTGATTGATTTCTAGGTGCGCAATTAGGGATTGATACATTCAATAGTTAGATTAATGAAATATGATGTTAAGTTTTGTTAATCACAAGTAGCAATTAGGATTACCTTCTTTACGTTAAAGTCAGAAATTTTAAGAAGATATTCATCTCGATTAATTGTATATTGTACATGTATTATCTTATTAATTGGTTTCTTGGTTCTTAAAGCTATTATTCAATTGAACCTACAATCGTATTTAAGTTGTTGATTAATAAGAATGTTTAGGATACGTGTTTCTAATCATTTACACTTAAGAGAAAACATCCCCTAGTGAATATTTATTAATAAATTGAAATTTTATATCGAGGATCCATTTTAGCGTGATAACATCGGTGACCCAAAATCAAGGTTTTTCTATTAAATTTTCAGATCCAATCCTTTTGTTAAATTCAAATTTTTGATATTTTTATTTTCTTAATTTACGTGAATTGCAAAAAAACCACCCTCCTCTTTTCATTACTTTATTTTAGTTTTGAACTCGTAAACTCTCTACCGTTAAAATTCCTCGTGGGAACGATATCTACTTACCACTACTACATTAATTTGTATTAACAAAAGTTGGTTTCTTTTTGAATTTGATTGCAGGTGACAGTAGTACAAAAATTTGGCATCGATGTCAGGGAATTTTTGACAATGTATGTACGTTACGTGTTCAAATCAATTTGAAAATTTGCAGTACAATCCTGAAATTGAGAAAACAACAAAAGCATTACGGAGACAGACAAAACAACAGCGATAAGTGTAGAAAATGGAACGGATGGCAACAAATCGAACCCTTCAAGAACTAGCCGTGCCCACAGAGGCTCAACAGCCCTACTGCATTAATTTTTCAAATTTAGGTGATAATAATACTTTTGAATTAAAATTTGGGCTGATTCATTTATTACTTATTTTCAGGGGTCTACCGGGAGAAGATCCGTATAAACACTTGAAGGAATTCGATGTAGCTTGCATGGGAATGAAGCCGACGAATGTGATGGAAGAGCAGATTAAACTAAGAGCCTTGCCATTTTCTCTCAAGGATGATGCCCAAGATTGGTTGTACTATTTAGCTGGAGAAAACGTGCAAACATGGGCTAAAATGAAAAGATTTTTCTTCGAGAAATATTTTCCAACATCAAGAGCAACCAACATCTGAAAGAAAATTTGC
>JAOTJB010000210.1:32795059-32810745 GCA_027123815.1 Erythroxylum minutifolium
ATGTACAATAAATTTTTATGTGCACATATCACTGTTCACAAATGCATGAGCATGAGATGTGTTTTCCTAATTTCTCTGATTTACCACACTTGGACCCGTTTCTCTGGTCTGACCCGTTCTCTGGAAACAGGATGTTACAGTAGTACTGAAGCAAGTATTCAAAATATTGAGAATCAATAAGGAAACATCAAAAATTAAATAAGCCAAATGGAAATTTCCATAAATTGATTGGAAGCGTGAACCTCTGGAAATTTTCTAACACAGCTGAAGATCAATTCTAAACAAAGTGCGAAGGCTATCATGCTACGGAGTGGTAAGGAATTGCAAGACTCACTTTCGAAGAATTACATAATAGAAGTAGAAGAAGAAATCACATAAAAGGCACCCTTATAACTAGAGATGACACAAAACAAGCTGAAGAATATAGTGATTCTGCCCCCTTTTTTGGGTCGATTTGTCAAAGCAAAGAAGGAAGAGCAAAAGAAGGAAATTTAGGAGACTTTCTAAAAAGTTCAGGTAAATATTCCTCTTCATGATGTAATTAAATAGATTCTATAGTATGCTAAATTCCTTAAGGAGCTTTGCACTTCAAAAAGGAAATTAAAATTTGATGAGAAAGTGCAATTGGGGGAGAATGTTTCAGCAATTTTGCAAAAGAAAAAGCTTGCACCCAAATGTCAAGACCCAGGTATGTTTACTATCCCATGTCAAATTGATGATTTGCGAATTGAAAGAGTCATATTAGATTTAGGTGCGTCCATAAATTTCATGCCATATGATGTGTACAAATCTTTAAATGTTGGACCTCTTAAAGAAACTAATGTAGTGCTTCAATTAGTAGATCGCTCAAATGCTTACCCGAAAGGTTTGTTAGAAGACATTTTGGTTCACGTAGGAAATATGCTTGTTTTGACTGCTTTTTATTTTTTATAGATAGAAACCGATGGTACATCTTCTTCCACTCAGATTTTATTCAGAAGGCTATTTTCGAAAATGACTAGAACAAAAATAGATGTTTATAATGGATCTTTAATAATGGAATATGGTGGTGAATTAATTAAGTTCAATATTTACAATACTATAAGAATTCCAGATGATGAACAACCTATTGTTTCTGTGAATTTTATTGACACATGGGTGTAGGATAATTTGATTTTGGATGACAAAGATGAGTTTGGCATGATCTTGGAAGAAGAAAATGCACCATAGTGGAAGGATGGCCTAGAAACGTTGTTGTCTAGTAATCAAATGGAAACATCTGTGTGTGGGGAGACCACAGAACCACTACTCCAGCAGCTAACGTGCGTGGAGATGTTTAGAAGTAATGCCAAGTTGCTGCCGTCATTAATCAACCCACCAATATTAAAGTTGAAGAGCTTGCCTAGTCATTTGAAGTACACCTTTTTAGGTGAGAAAAATACATTGCTTCTTATTATTTCAAATAAACTTTTGAATGTGCAGGAAAGTCAGCTGGTTAATGTATTAAAAGAAAATAAAGAAGCTTTCGGTTGGACAGTGGCTGATTTGAAAGGTATTAGTCCCGCTATTTGCTTGCACCAAATTTTGATGGAAGATGAAGCGAAGGAAGTGAGGTAACCCCATCATCATCTAAATCCACCCATGATGGAAGTCATGAAGAAAGGAATTTTGAAGCTTCTTGACGTTGGCATTATTTATCCAATTTTGAATAGTAATTGGGTAAGTCCGGTCTAGGTAGTTCCAAAGAAAACTTGTGTGACTATGATTGAAAATAGCAACAGTGAGTTAATACCAACTCTTGTTCAAAATGGTTGGAGGGTATGCATAAATTATAGGAAGCTTAATTTAGTTACTAGAAAAGATCATTTTTTGCTTCCATTTACTAATCAAATGCTTGAAAGACTTGCAGGTAAATCTCACTATTGTTGTTCAGATGGCTATTCAGGATACCACCATATTTTGGTAGCACCCAAGGATCAAGAGAAGACAACCTTTACATGTCCATTCGGCACCTTTGTTTACTGAAGAATGCCATTTGGATTGTGTAACGCACCCGCTACATTTCAACGGTGTATGGTAAGTATTTTCTCTATTGTTGTGAAAAATTGCATGAAAATTTTTATGGATGATTTCACGGTCTTTGGAGAGTCTTTTGAAACATGGATTGTCAATCTTGAAAAAGTGCCTAAACGTTGCATTGAAAGGGATTGAAGTCAATAGGGTTAAGATAGATGTTATTCTATCTTTATCTTACCCCGTGACTGTGCAAGAAGTTTGTTCTTTTCTTAGCCACTTAGCATTCTATTAGCGATTTATCAAGGTCTTCTCCAAAATTGCATAACCCATGTGTAGACTACTCCAAAAGATGTGAGGATTGATTTCGATAAGCCGTGCAAAAGAGCGTTTAATAAACTCAAAGAACATCTCACTACAACTCTATTCAGCCACCAAAATGGGACATGCCATTTGAGTTGATGTGCAATGCTTCAAATTATGTAGTTGGTGTCGTACTGGGCGAAAAAGTAGACAAGGTACCTCATGTTATTTAGTATGCGTCCATGACACTTAATGATGCCTAGAAAAACTATTTTATGGCAGAGAAGGAGTTTTTAACAGTAGTCTTTGGATTGAAGAAGTTTCAGTCATGCCTGTTGAGGACAAAGGTGATCATATATTCAGATCGTGCAGCTCTAAAGCATTTGGTGAACAAGAAAGAAGCCAAGCTGAGATTGATTTGATGGATTTTACTACTTCAAGAATTTGATTTGGAAATCTGCAACAAGAAAGGAGCTAAAAATTTAGTGGCCGATCATTTAAGTAGGATCAATCTGAGTACCACATCTGACGTTCTTCATGACAAATTTTCAGATGAAAGCCTCTATGCAATTCAATAGGTAATTCTATGGTATGCAGATATAGTAAACTATTTGGTGACTAAGTCTTTACCTAGCGACTTATCTGTGTGTGGGGGACATTTTGTTCCCAAAAGGACTGCCCAAAAAAGTCTTGAATGTGGACTATTTTGGCCTAAGTTGTTTTATGACTCTTACATATTTTGCAAGTCTTGCGATCGTTGTCAAAGAATAGGTAACTTAGGACTGAGGAATCAAATGCCACTCACGAATATCCTGGTATGTGAGATTTTTTATATTTGGGGAATAGACTTTATGGGTCCTTTCCCGTCTTCCTTTGATAAGAACTACATTTTGCTAGCTATGGACTATGTTTCAAAAGGGGTAGAAGCTAAGGCTACTTAATCTGACGATGTTAAAACTGTTATAGATTTTGTTAAATCTAATAGTTTTGTCAAGTTCGGAATGCCTTGCGCTATTATTAGCGATCGAGAAACCCACTTCTGCAATAAGTTTTTTAGGATTTAATGAAGAAATGTGGTATCACACAACGAGTCTCTACAACCTATCATCCGTAAACAAATGGATAAGATGAAGTGTCCAGCAAGGGGATCAAATCCATACTGCAAAAAGTGGTGAATCCAAACCGAAAAGATTAAAACCTACTATTGGACGATGCTTTATGGGCATACCATATTTAGTACAAGACTCCAATTGACGTGTTACCTTATAGATTAGTTTTCTGTAAGCCTTGTCATTTACCTATGGAAATAAAGCATAGAGCTTATTGAGCTGTGAAATAGTTAAACATGGATTGGGGGGAAGTTAGTAGCAATAGGAAATTGCAACTATAAGAGTTAAAGGAAATTCGTAATGAAGCTTATGAAAATGTGAAAATTTATAAGGATAAAACTAAAACTTTTCATGATAAAATGATTTCTAAGAAACAATTTTCAATTGGACAAAAAGTTCTTCTTTATCATTTAAAGCTTAAGTTATTTCCTGGGGAATTACAATCTTGTTGGTTGGACCGTTTATTGTTACTAATGTTTTTCCTCATGGTGTAGTAGAAATTCAGAGTTTAGATACCTCTAAGGTATTTAAAGTTAACAGGCACCGCCTGAATCCATATTATGAAAACTTTTTCGGTTAAGCAAGTGGAAGAAATAAAGTTGGTATTCCCAACCTATTTCTAATCGGGTAAGTAAAAGAACATGTCTAGTTAAATACTTTAAAGAAGCACATTCGGGGAAACCTGTAAAATTTTCAGGTTTGTCTATATTTTTATTTTTCATTAGCTTTTATTTTTATTTTTTTAGGTTTATTTTAATTCTCTTTTATTAAAAAATGAAATTTTCATCCTTACCGCCACCCCCAATTTTTCCTTCTCTCTTTTCCCTCCTCTTCTTTTACTTAGCTTTTCTCACATCATGTTTTATTATAGCCACCACACATCCATCCTCATCTCCTAAACACTAAATCACAATCTCCATACATTAACCCACGTCCTAACCATATTCTTCACTAAAAACCCACCACCCTTAACTTGTGATTTTCTTGTTTTTGTTTCTTTCCTTTAGAAATTGCAGTCCTATGCTTCATGGAAATTGACACCATGTCAAGAATCAAAAGTAAATCGTGAAGATTAGCCAACCCATCACCTAAAGAGAGAAAGAAGTAAGGGACGGTTGTAGAGAGTGGTAAGAAGGAATACAGAAGAGAGTTGTGTGGTGATATAAGAGAAAAGAGTTGCGGCAGAACAAAATAAAAAAGTTGCGGCAGAATAAAGAGAAGAGGAGCTTGAATAGAAAGGAGGAGCTTATGGCAGAGAGAAGAGCAGTGTGAAAGGGAGGGAAAGGCAACATACCCACCAAGTGCTTGATACATTATCACAGCACACACCAAGCCCTCTTAAGTCTATCCACCAGCCCAGCTTCATGCCTCCTAGACATTCCAGTCATCTCAATACCCTACGACTCACCAAACAATTGCAGCAACAACTAGCGATAAGGGAAACACAGGAACTTGAACAAGAAGAACCAGAAATAGCAGACGACGAACAGAATGTGGAACTAGACAGTGTCGCAATTTCTACTGCAACACGTAACCGCAACAGAAAAGGTAAAAATGTTGTTTTTCAGAGTAGGTTGCAATTAACAGTTGATACATTTAACTCGTTTCAAAGAAAAAGTGAGCAGAATCGATTTGAAATTGTTTGTGATAAGCATATCAATCCTTGTAAGTTTATACATGATGAAGCATTGACAACTTTAAATATTCGTTCTGAAATTCAACATTATGTGAACAAAATGGGTTGGATACATTATATTAATGTTTGGTACCCTGCATATATGGAATGGACTAGGGAATTTTATGCCACTTTTTGTTTCAAAATAGATGATCCAAATTTCATCTTGTTTGCGCCTGGCATAATCGAGTGTAGGCTTATGAATCAGTGGCATTCATTTTTTATTACTTCATTTTGTGCAACAATGAAATTTGTGACAAAATCTGTGGCTAAAAGTGATGCATTTTTAAATGGTTTTTGTGATTATGTGCCTGAATTTGATCCATATACACTATCGTTAGAATGGTTTGTTTATTCTGAGAGATATAACCCTTGCACTTCCAAAAGTTCTTTTCTTCGCAAACCAGCTTTAATGTACTTGCATCGTTTTCTAGTTTACAATTTTTTTGGTCATCGACAAACTGCTGGTGTCTTATTAAAAGCTGAATTCTTCTTTCTATGGTGCATGGAAAATGATGTCTCAATTAATTTGGGTTTTTGGATGCTCACTCAAATGCATTCCATATTGAAAAAGAAAAATCTAGCTTTAATCTTAGGCTCATTCATCACTCAACTTCGTGTTAATGTTGGAGTTTTGGATGTTGATAACACTAACCTCACAGTTGCTTGTGAGATGGAACCATTAACTTGTGAGTGTTTATACAAGATGGGACTTGTAGTTATTGATGAAGCTGATGCATACACATTTACCCCATCTAGACCAGCTGTACAACCTCCTCCGTATCCCCATTGGCGAAGAAGAAGAATTACCACTACAAACATCTCTACAAGCTCAACGACACAACAGTCAGCTCCTATTGTAACACATCCTTCTGTGAGTGATCCGACTATTTTAGTAGTCCTACAATGCATGGAAAGTAGATTGGAAAGATTAGAAATAAATAAGCTCATTTTCTTCAAATAACAGAGATTCCAGCCTCCACATCTGCCAACACCATGAATTCGGATTTCAACGAAATAGAGAAGCATTCTTTTCCCTCTTTTTTTTTTATATTTTTGCTTTTTTATTCTTATGTTATAACATTGAGGACAATGTAGGTCTAGGTGTGGGGGAAAGAATTGGATCATATGTGTGCGCGTGCGCCCCTATTTTTGACTTTTGTGTCTGATTTTTTTCAGTTCTTGCATGATTGTTATGCATATTAAGCCATCAAGCTTTATCGTATTAGTTTGGATGAGATTGAATGCATGCATGAAATTAAATTGGGCTAGATCACACGAATCCATTAACACAAATAGTTCGTGGTAGAAAATCAAGTTATTTGGGACCTGGAGAAGTGACAGGGCGAACTGCTAATTTTTGGATATGAGATATCCATCCTAGTCACTATGGACGCATCGTGAATCATACGGATTGATTGTAATAGCCGATCTTGTAAACTTAGTCAAAATTTTGACTTTTGAGTGATGAGGTATATGTGGAATTAAGGTGAATTCTTGAATTAAACTTATGAGTGGAATTGAGCTTTAATGACATCATCTTTATGTCATTCTATTTCTTTGTATTGTGTGATGCTCCTCTAATCAGGTTTTCCTTCAAAACTTGCACTGAATCAGATTGAAATTGTTTGATTACATGGTTTATAGAAATGATTAAGGCTTTCTTTGTGTTTACACCCTTTAGCTTAAAAATTACCCACCTAGTTATTTTCCATTTGAAAACACTTTTAAGCCTTTATCATTGTTTTTCAATCAATCACCTTACATTGAAACCTAAAAATACCATTAGCCTTACCCTATCACAAGTTGAATGGAGTATTAAGTAATTTGGGACTTTTGTTATATATTGCGTTTTGAGATAATTTTTATAGGTACTTCTACTCTATGCTGCTATTATTTTCTTTTGTTTTTATTGTTCTCCCTTGTTCTTAGCATTAACCATGTAAAAAAAAGGAAAAAGAAAAAAACATAAAGTATACTAGCATTAGTTAGTAATGAGTAGTTGTAATCCTTTGTATTCACGTGTTTATCTCAAAATTTTAATTTCCTTTTTACTTGGTACTTTGTGAATACTTGTGATTAACCCTTTACCATTTTTCTTACCTTACCTTTGGACCTAGCCTCATTACAACCCATAATAAAGTCCTTATGATCTATGAGCTCATATAATTCGAATGAATGATAACTAGTGAATTTGCAAGCCTATGGTAGTGCAATCTGTTAGAGAGAGATTTGAAAGAGACACTTTGACCTCAAACACTTAAGTGTAAAAGGGAAATCTGTGAGAAGAATTCATTTTGGTTTCATACTTGCTTTTTGAACAAAGATGTCTTATTTTAACTTTGTTTATGTCTATCGGTGAAAAGTGATTATGATGTATGTTGCAACCTAAGTCTTCCTGGCCCAAGTTAACGGAATGTGTGCACTTAATCTTATAAAAGATAAATTGATAGAGTGTAGTGGTTTGGCATGTTTTCTCGAGGGCGAGCAAAGGTTTGGTGTGGGGGAATTTGTTAAGTTGTCATTTTGCATTCATTTGGTACATAAATCTCTCTCATGTGTAGAAATTATTATTCAAAATTGATGGATTTCTCTTAATTGTTCTCAAATGATTTTTAACACTGAAGAGATGAAATTGAATCAAAAAGATGCAAAGGAAACAAAGATAACCCGAAAATTCCAGATTTGCAGTAAATTCAGTGACGAAGTGTGGGCACGTGCAAGGATCGAATTAATCTGTAGAATCTATTTTTAAAGTTCAAAATCGAGATTTTCACAATCTTTAAAGATCAGATTGCTATCTTATCAATAGGATCTACAACTTGAAGTGGGGATAAGGACTATCTGCTGAAGATCATGACAAGGAAGGGAAGAAATAAAAAAAAAAGTGTACTGTTCACATCAGTCTTAGGCTGAGTTTTTCCGGTTTTTACGTTTTCTTTTCTGCAGAGTTTTTGTGTATGGTTTTTCAAGTTCTAAACTAGAATTCTTGTATTTTTCATAAAGGATCAGGGGTGGAGACTTGATGTTTTACTATTTCTTCGTTTTTCACTTTCATTATGAATAGCTAAATCTCTTTTCTTGGTTTAGGGAAACCATATTATCATCTATTATGTGTGAGATGTTTCAATAAAGTTTGTTTTGTTGATGAACATTGAGTATCTTCTTAATTATTTTTTAATTGAATTGATTGATTTCTAGGTGCGCAACTAGGGATTAATTTGTTCAATAGCTAGATTAATGAAATATGACTTTCAGTTTTGTTAATCACAAGTAGCAATTAGGATTACCTTCTTTACGTTAGAGTCAGAAATTCTAAGAAGATATTCATCTTAATTAATTACATGTCGTATATGTATTATCTTGTTCATTGGTTTCTTGGTTCCTAAAGCTATTATTCAATTAAACTTATGATTGTATCTAGGTTGTTGATTAATAAGAATGTTTAGGATACATGTTTCTAATCATTTACACTTAAGAGAAAACATCCCCCAGTGAATGTTTATTAATAAATTGAAATTGTATATCAATGATCCATTTTAGCGTGATAACATCGATGACCCAAAACTAAGGTTTTTCTATTAAATTTTCAGATCCAATCACTTTTGTTAAATTTTGAACTCGTAAACTCTCTACCGTTAAAATTTCTCGTAGGAACGATATCCACTTACCATTACTACATTAATTTCTAATAACGAAAGTTAGTTTCTTTTTGAATTTGGTTGCAAGCGACAACAGTACCAGCTACAGTGGCTGAGATCGATCAATTTAAAAAACGGTTCAAGGTATATGATAAGGATATGGCCAAGCTCTAAAATAAGGTACAAATTAAGATTTTGCTTTATAATATGATTTATGTGTAAATCATTTTATAGAATTAAAGTGATCTTAGTTTTCGGAAAATCAAAATATGAAAAAGATTCGTAATTATTCTGTTGCGGTTGGGATCTGATTTCGTCTCAATTTCCTAACAACTTTGCTGGACTCTAATGCTCTGTACTCCAACTTGCTGAGGTGGCTTCGAATGAAAGCATTATTGGAAAACAAACACGATCGAATCATAGGCAGAACGGAAAAATAAAATTTTACGATTTCCAATCGAATTCAAATAATTGAACAACTAAAAAAATTAAATTTGAATAATAAAATATGAAATCGTAGTTGATTCGATATTCCTATTAAAATCCTTTCAAAACCTTTTCGAAATGTCAATCATGAGCTATTTATACGTCTAGCATCTATCAGTATCCACAGAGTTGTTTCTCAGCTCTTGAGAGGAATGAGCAGGAGTTCTAGCTCCTTATGCTTATTTATATTTATAAAATGGCATTAGTATTTTTAATTTCTATTAAAATTAAATACAACAATTATAATTAAATTCTAACTCTAATTATAATTAATTTAATTTTGATAAAATTGAATATTTCATATTTGTTCCCTAAAGTTTCTCAAACTTTATAATTAATTCAGTTTCTATTAAAATTAAATACATCAATTATAATTAAAGTCTAACTCTAATTATGAATAATTTAATTTTAATAAAATCAAATAGCTCATATTTAATCTCTAAAGTTTTTCAAACTTTATAATTAAGTACAACTTAATTGAAATTGATTTTTCTCTTTTAAACTGCTCTATATGTGTGACTGATTAGGATCATAATATATTGACAACAATTATGAATTATAATTCTAATTCGTAATTAGAATCAGGTAAATTAAAGCTCCTTTTAATTTATCTTTAATTCTTCAATTAAATAATTTATAATCATATATCAAAATTGACGTCTAGCAATACGTCAGAGTCACCTAAATATTAGGAATGTCAAAGTGGTTTAACTTAACCTGTCCATTCATGGTTATAATGTATAATCTAATCCATTTTTCATCTAATGTTTCAATTGGACAGAGTATGAATGTAGGATCTGTTCTTTTGTATCCAATCATATTTGTTCTTGATAATTAGTACCTGATTCATAATTGATATTTGAAAATAACTTTTCAAACGTCAATTCACTTTGGCTAGAGAATTTCTTAAATCACTACTAATCAAGAACAATAGAATATTCCCTCTAATTAATTTACAGTGATGAATCCTTTGTTGACTTACTCAACTATCCCCATATGGTTCATATTGCATCTAAGTACTACCGATTGAATTATCCTAGGAATAAAAGACAATAATTCTAATATAAGATACCTTGGTAATCTCAAGTCTAAGGATCAATTATACTACCATCATTATGAAGAAATCCATAGACACATAAGTAATATTCCATTTAGGATCCTAATAATTGGGTCAGTTCAATGAACTTTTCCTCTAATAAGCACCCACACATTTGTTTAATTATCTCCATACTTTAATTTATGAGATCAATTACTTTCTTTATAAGAACAAAACATAACGTGAGGTTTTTGAACCCTCAGTTGTACATCATATGTATCAACTTGAGGTTCTTGTTCCAGCTGGATATAAATTTGTGGCTTTTGAACTTCTCTAATTCTATCTCACTACCACTACTTTCTTTGAGAATAAATTCTCTTTTTAAGAATGTTACATGTCATGAGACACACACCTTTTGCTCAAAGAGGATGGTAAAATTAATATTTGAAGCTCTCTTTCGGAGACCCATTTATATTTATCTTATTTAGCTTGAAGCTTATCAAAAATTACACACTTCATGTAAGCATCACATCCCTAAATCTTTAAATGTGACAACTTTAATATTTTATCAGTCCATATCTCATACGTTGTCTTATCAACCAATTTAGATGGAACTCTATTCAAAGGTAAGCAGTATTTTTAATGGCATATCCCTAAAAGGAGATAAGAAGGATTGCATGACTCATTATGGAACATATCATATCTAATAGAGTATGATTTCTTTGTACAGATACTCCATTATATTGTGGAGTTCCAAGAGGATTCCATCGTGAGAGAATCTCATTCTCTTTTAAGTAACCAAGAAATTCATGGGCTAAGTATTCACCAACTCGATCTGATTTAAGTGTCTTAACACTTTTACTAATTTGTTTCTCAAGCTCAAGTCTAAATTCTTTAAATTTTTCAAATGATTCAGACTTTTGTTTCATTAAGTACACATAAGAAAATCTAGAATGACCATCTATGGATGTAATGAAATATGAGTATCCGCCTCTAGCATAAAGACATGGGCCCATATATAAGCTCTAATAACTCACTGGCACGTTCTATCTTTCCATTAAAGTGTAATTAAGTCATCTTTCCCGATAAACAAGATTCAAAGTTTCATATGATTCATAACCAAATGGATCCAAATATTTTTCTTTATATAACTTTGTGATTCTAGTTTCATTAATAAGACTTAACCTACAATGCCATAAATAAGACAGATTTTGGTCACTTAACTTTCTTTTCTTGCTATTTATGTTAAGAATTGGCCTTTCAAGTTCTAACTCATACAAACTATTTGTAAGAAATCCAGGTCTATAATAAACCTCATCTTTATAAAAAGAATTCTCTGATTGGAGTGAATTGACATTTAAAAAGATATTTTTAAATATCAGTTATAAATCAATTAAAAATTAGCAAAAACGAACATGATTGATACAAAAGAGTAGACATCATATCCAAACTCTGTCCAATTGAAACATTGGATGACAAAAGGATTAAATTATACATCATAATCATGAATGAACAGGTTAAGTCAAATCACTTTGATATTTCTAATATTTGAGTGGGAATGACATGTTGCTAGACGTCAATCTTGATCTATGATTATAAATTGTTTAATTGGAGAATAAAAGATAAATTAAAAGGAGTTTTAATCTATCTGATTCTAATTATGAATTAGAATTATAATTTATAATCATTGCCAACATATTAATAATCAAATTGGTTACATATATAGAGCAGTTTAAAAGAAAAAAATCAGTTTCAATTAAGTTGGACTTAATTATAAAGATTTGCGAAACTTTATGAATCAAATATGAGATATTTGATTTTATTAAAATTAAAATAATTATAACTAGAGTTAGACTTTAATTATAATTGATGTATTTAATTTCAATAAAAATTGACTTAATTATAAAGTTCGAGAAACTATAGAGATTAAATATGAGATATTTGATTTTATTAAAATTAAATTAATTATAATTAGAGTTCCACTTTAATTATAACTGATGTATTTAATTTTGATAAAAATTAAAAATCTTAATACTTTTTCTATAAATAGAAATAAGCATAAGGGGGCTAACACTCGCTCGTTCCTTTCAAGAGTCTAGAAATTGTGTTATGAACACTGTTAGAGGTTAGATGCGTAAATAGCTCACACCTCGAAAAGGTTTCGAAAGTATTTTAATAAAAATATCAAATCATGTACGATTTTGTATTTTATTATTCGAATTTAATTTTTTAAGTTATTCAATTGTCGAGATTTGATCGAAAACTGTAAAATTTTATGTTTCTATATTGCACCCGTGGTCATTAATTTCTAACAGGCATACCGTAACAACCATCAAGTTGTCTGTTGCACTACGTTTTATTGCTTGTTATAGCACTCGTCTATGGGATATCTTCACATAATTGTACCCGTGGAGTCTCCTCTGAACAAAATCTACTGCACTACGGCTACAAAACACATCTTATATTCCGTCACTGTGGATATATGAGCAAAAACTCATCTTGGGCCAAACTAATCAGCTTAACCTCTTCAGCACTTGAGGGGTCACCCCTTCCACCCCAGTCCTTCATCCCTTCATGTACGAATCATCTATTGCACGGGTGACTACCAACTATCCATTTACGTAACCATCCTTAACATATCTTAACTAGGGAGGGGACTCTAATTCTTATCGTTTCATTGAGGCAACAAGGTCAATGATCTTTAGAAATCTCTATACCCATGCCATTTGTCACAATTAAAGACCTGCGGAAGACAAAAATATTATTCAGTAAAGTGGTGCGATGGTGTATAGAGACAAAAACGCTCCTTTCTCCGTTAGGTTTATATTACAAAGAATTTAACCTAATTTTTTTCTTTATTTTTTGCTTTTTTATCATTCACTACTTGTTCAATACATCACGTTGATACGTCTAAATTGAGAGTAAACAACATATTACCTTTATTATCAATTAAAAATTCGTACATTTCATTATTATTTTCAATAATTGTGACTTGTAAAATTATGTAAATTTCAGATTTTCATTATCCTTATAATTTTATTATATTTAGAAAATTACTAATTCTGATGTGATTTATAAATTTTTCTACATTTAATATATTGAGATTGTTATTCTCCTAATTCGCTGTAAGTTGATATTTTCTTTTCTTCCCTCTTATTTTTTTTGTGCTCACGATAACTTTTTATTTTTCAACTTAAACGCTTTAAATTGAAAAATATATTTCGATCGTGCTATAGAAGAAGCGTATACGATTTTTCAAGGAAAGACTAAAACGTATCTGAAGAAAATAAGATAATTAGTGCTGGTTCAGACAGAAAAATCAAAGCCACCGTATATGGAAGAAGAGTTAGGTCGTCGCTTTCCCAATTCCCTGCCTTGAGCGACATGCCGTCGGCTGTTGACTCTTAAATTTGCCAAAATCATAATTGCCGTTTGTCACGCATGCTATCATCAACGACTTTTCGACCAATATTCACTTGGTATAAAGAAAACATTGCTCAGTTCCCTTTCTAACATTTGACAGTTTGAAAGGAAGAAAAAAGGCATATTATAATAAGCTTTATTGTTCAATTTTTGTAACATCAAATTGCATAACATCTCATCCATTACTCTCCGCAACGTAGTAACAGGAAATTAGGTCAAGATTTAATCCTACACATAGCAAAATAAATATGTAACCTTTGTATTTTATTTTTTAAAGTCTAAATCACTTAAAATCCATAACATGATAAAGTATAAATCATAAATTCGTACTTTATTGTATATCTTAATTCTTTTCTTGTTGTTTCCTTCGAATCTTTTTGAAGATTGGATCATCTCAATCTCCGTTGCTATAGAAATGTCTGGCCGTTGATAGTATTTGCAAAACGTGTTGATAGAACTCCACATGTTGTATAGAAAGGGGTAAGCTAAGAGTGGTAGCTAATGTAGAACCTACACCTATTTATAATAAGAATTAAACATTTTAGTAATTTAGTTAACATATAATCCTAATTAAATTAAATTTTAATTAAAATTACAATTAATTCTAATTAGACCCAAGTAAGATTCAATATTTCATATTTATTCTTATTTATTAAATATCTCATATTTAATTCTAAAGTTTCTTAAACTTTACAATCAAGTCCAACTTTATCAAAATATTTTTCTCTTTTTAACCTATTATTTGTTTGTGATCCACTAGATTCTTAAATATAAATTATAACTCTAAATCATATTTAGAATTAGATAAATTAAAATTATTTAATTCATCTTTAATTCTATGATTAAATAATTTATATCCACATATCATAATTAGTGTCTTGCAACACATCTTAATCACCTAAATATTTAAGAATGTTAAAGTAATTTTAACTAACCTTTTCACACATGATTTTTCTTTGTAAAATTCAACCATTTCATCGTACAATGTTTCAATTAAAAATAGAGCATAAAATTAATGTCTACTATATTTAAGTGTAATCTTGTTAGTTCTCTAACATTAGTATTAGTTCTCTACCATTATTAATTGATTCTGTTAATTGTATTTGTAAATTATTTTACAAAATGTCAGTTTACTCTGACCAAGTATTTCTTAAATTAATCTAATTAAGAATAATAAAATATTCTTCCTACTTGTTGAATCTTATATTGATCACTTAACTACTTCCATATAGTTCATGTTATATCCGAGCACCATTGATTGAGCTACCATAAACTAATAATAGGTCATAAGTAAGATCAAAATATAATAATTACTACATCAGATACTTTGGAGATTTCAAGTTAAATGATCACATCTATAATCATCACAATAAGAACTTTCATAAATATACAAATAGTTTTCTAAAGGGAATAAACTTGTCCTCTAACAAGCATCCACATATTTGTTTAAATATCTTCATACTTTAGCCTATGAAATTGACCATTTCCTTCATAAGGAAGAAACATAACGTGTACTGATTTTTTTACGCTTTATTAATGTCCAATCTTGATATAATAATGACTATAAATAATTTATAAATGCAATATAAATCTCATAATTAGGATATCATCATAATTTCATTTGCAATGTACATTTATCTCATGAACTTTATTACACACATATGAATATTTATAAGATAAAAAATGCCTTTAAATAATTATGTCACTAAACTACAACCAACCAATTGACTGTAGGATATAAATCAATAGCTAAGTCGTATAAATCAATAGCTAAGTCATATAAATTTCAAATTTACAAAAAGACAGGACAATATATAGATTCTTCTTTCTCCATATTAGGTTTGGATTGATCAAATTTTGAACAAAATTAGGCTTAGGCTAAAAGGATTAGTTCAAAAGGCTTGAAAATTTAAATTTCTCCCTTAAAATGACGTTTTGGTACTACTCAAAATACCGTTATTTTGATCTATAAGTTTAAGAAAAGCAAGACTAAAATAATGTCAATTTGGTCAATTATGCTA
>JAOTJB010000210.1:32814423-32824708 GCA_027123815.1 Erythroxylum minutifolium
AAAATATTTATTTTATTTTAAAAATAAAAAAATTTATAATAAAAGTTAAACTAATCAATAAATTTAAAAATTTAAAAGAGGGGGGAGCAAGAAGAGACAAGAAAGTGCCTATTAAACCAAATACTTGTACTATTAAAGCAAAACATACGGTAGACATTAGTTGGAAGGCTTACCTAGATAGACGAATAATCGCAGACTACAAAGAAGAAAGAAGAGGTTGGACGATTACTGTTAAGCACTTTAAGGTAAAACACAGCCTGCGAAAAATACAATTTTGTATTTAATATAATACAATTGTTCACAAAGTTATATTGTGTGTTATTTGACTTATTTCATGTTTGAGAATTAACTAAGATAATTTTTATATTTTTAGAATTAGACATTTATTGTATTTTTATTAACAAGTTAACATGGAAAATTGCTTATACTGGTATATTGAGACTTGAACTTGAGTCATGCATTCTTTATTGAATTAGAAAATTGATTCTTTAAACAAGAAATAATATTATAGATTGTATCCAAGGAATGTTCATTAATACTCCTTAGTTTTATTTAAATAGCCTTGTCAGTTAAATGTATAAATCATCTCTTTAATTATGTCGATAAAGATAATTTAGAGTTTATGACTTATTTAAGAGTTTCACCTTTAAGCTCATAAAAAAGTTAAATTAATCTTTTTCTTTAATTTTGGGCCACTGTCACTAATTAGGAAGTGAATGACATAGTCATGTCTTAAGTATAAAATTTAATCAAATGTTATTTGTTTGTGTAAATGATCCAAAAGTATTAGAGTTACTTATTTAAGTTCTTGGGTTTTGTATATATCTATTTATTAATTATGTTTTGTACTTAACAATACAAACATAGAAATTCCAATCAGTTTTGTCACTATCGAAACATAAAATTTTGAACTGAAGTTTTGTAATATCCAAATACTAGTGACTGTTCCTACAATGATACAAATAAGCCTTCAACATATTTTCAAGCAAACTCTACAAATATGGTCTATTGATTTCTATACATAAAGTCGGTAATTAAAAGTCAACAAAAACATCTTAGAACAAAGCTGACCAGGCAGAACAGATGCAACACTTAACATAGTCATTACAGGCATTTCATCAAACACCTTATAGACATGAAAAATTCATCCCAAGATTCAAATGGAAATAACGTGTTTTCCCTTTCATCACTAACATTAACACATTCCATACTACATCCATTCGCAGACAATCCAAAACTAAGCAATGAATGCATATATAATGGCCACTTCAAAATCGAACATCACACGTTCAAAACACGTGAATGGAAGCACAAAATAATCCAAAAAAAGGACCCACGAGTTACCTCAATAGACAATCAAAACAATGGCAACAGGAGAACACAGAAGCACAGCAAACTTAGAAGACAACAGGAGAAAACGAAGAAGAAATGAGGGCACCAGAGAGTAGGAAAAATGGGGGTCGAGGTTGGGTCTTTGAGGTAACACAAATAGTAAAGCGACATACAACATTTGGCAATGCTTTTCAAAACTGTTGTCAAATGTATGCACACAATAAACAATTCAAAAAAATAAAGGAAACGAGTTGTTTTTTCATTTATATGTATCAACATTTAGCGATGAATTACAAAAAAAAGTCACCAAACCTAGTAATGGAGTTGCTCAAAACTAACAAGCTAATCATTAAGAAAAATTAAAGCTTAATCACAAAATTAACATTACTAGAATGTTGGAACATTCAAATAAGAATTCTTCTATTGACTTTTCAAAATTAAAATGCTAACATTAATTCATCGCGGAATGTCGACATGGCGACTAGTATCCAATGGTGGAAATAGGCTTTACTGGAAGGAATGTAGCAAAATTGTTGCTAATGAAGAACAAATCCCCTCTTCATACACTAATAACCACTTGTCTTCAATGGCCGATATTCTTCTTCTTGAAGGTTTTTAGTATCATCCAAACTATCTCTCTTTCTTCATTATTAGTATCTCATTTTCTGTTATGAAGCTATTATATTAACATTTGATTGTATATACAATATATTGTGTTAAGCTTCCTCGAATCTTCAAGATAACATAGATGGAAATGGAGGTGATGGTGATGTCCCGGTGGTTTGTACAGGATTAGGGGAATCGATTGTTTCGAAACAGTGGTCGATTGTAAAAACTATGTTTGTTCATTGTGATCATCATGGATGTGTTCAAATTTGACTTCCTAATACCATTTAATTTAGCTTTGATTTCTCTATTCCTTTGCTCATTAGCTGAAATGCTTAGTACGTGTGGTTCATCCAGTACCGTCCATATTGGATATGGGAAATCATTCACTGTATCTTTTGTAAATTTAGTTAAAGCAAAGAAGTTATTGGAAGAGGGTGTCAATTCACCAGACCCTAAGAGACAATCTTTAGCTATTTCAATTAATAGCTTGGAACATGCAAGGAGGCTTCTTGGGAATCCAGACATTAAAAACCCCTTTACCTTTGATGCTAACTCCAATGTCACTTGGAATAAAAAAAAATAATTATTTCTTTTCCTTTCTAATGGAGCATTAGGCGTAGAACTTTATTTATTATTTTGCCTGTGAGAATTGTTAAACTTCTAATTAACATATATATCATTATATTATATTACTTACCATATTCCAATATTTATATGTATTATTATTTTATTGTTCATAAATATTAATGAGTAAGAATAATAGTCAACTTAAATTTATGATATTTTGATCTTATTAACATTAAAATTTTATGTATGTTTATCTTTTTATGTCTAAAAAATATTCACTTTCTAAAATTTAAATTATCTACCATGCATATGTTTTTCAACAATATGTTTAAAACTTTGAAAACATTTTACAATTTTTAGATTTAATCATAGTATTAAACTTAGATTTATTATTTTTTATCTTATTATTATTAAAATTTTATGTATGTTTAGCTTTTTATATCCAAATAAATATTTTTTATAGTTTTAATGCGTTAACTACACACACACACACACACACAAACAAACACACACAAATTTATAAAGAAGATAGATGAAAAAATATGAAAAATTATATATAAATGTCAATTATAACTAACCTTAGGATTATTAAGCACACTTACCATCAAAAAATTATCAAATTAACATAATTAATTATAAATTCTTTAATATCGACTTTTGGCGATGAATCAAAGGTATAATGACAAATTACGTATTTCGTCACAAAAGGTTCTTGTTTTTTGCAACGTTTCCAATTATTGTCGCCAAACGCACGACCTTTGGTGACGAAATAAGAAAATCGTCACAAAATTAGGCATTTTTTGCAACAACTCTATAAAGTTGTCGCTAAATAAACTCCTTTGGTGATGATACCGTATAACATCTCCAAAATTACAACTTTTTGCGACAAATTTTGAAATCATCACAAACAGTAGTCATTTAACTATGATTTTAGTTTCGTCACACAAAAAACGTAACTCATAGTCTGTTCTATTGTAGTGATACTTTAGCAAGGTAGTGCTAATAATTCCAAGGGCATTACTTGTGTGTTTGTCACGTTTCCACAGTCTACTGTGTCTGTCGCCTGCTTCTCCACCATTTCCTCCAATGTCCCTCACCACTACCTAGAGTGTTTTAGGGATTGTGAATGTTGGACAATTTAGTCATTTCTAATAAAGTTGGACAATCATTAATTGTATTTTTTGATTTTTCAGTAACTTATTGGTTAAGTTACGTAATTTGATTTAGATAAAGTTAATAAAGTGACCCAATAAATGATCTAAATTAATGGGTCGAAGTCCAGGAGAAAAATAGATTTCGATTAATATAGACCGAACCCATATTGAGCCTGTGATAGAAAAGCCCGATATAGAAACTATATATAAAGGTTAAGGTCTCCTACAATTACTCATATCATTCATAAACATATAGATTTTTTAACCCATTAAAAGCACCTAAGTTTTGAGAAAACTGTAGAAAGACATTGATCACGTGTCGGTGTACTATTCTCGTGAAAGTCCCAGAAGATTGGAGCTTGTTTTGACCACGAAAACTACTTTGAAAATTTAGATGGAACTGAAATCAGGTATTCCACATTTTCTTCATTTTTTCCCTTTCATGAATGATCTAGGACATGTAATAAAGTCTATGCTACGTGTTACATGTGGTATCAAAGCAATTACATGATCAGGTTGCCAAAAACGAAGGTTTTTTGAGTTTTCATCCATTATGGATTTCGTTAGTTTTTGAATCTTTTTTCAGTTTTTTACGTATATAATTATGTGAAAGTGGTATACTTGAGGCTACTTATAAAAATAGGTCAAAATGGGCCAAAAACTGCAAAAAATGGGCTCTAGGATCGTCGAAAATTGCCCTCCCCATTAGAGGGTGATTGCATCGTCAAGTGCATGCACCACACGCGCCCGACGATGCTATAGTAATGACTTTCGAGCAGTTTCAATGGTACTGCGTGGCACCACAGGTCTGTAAACACGTGTTGGAGCATGTAACACACCCGCCTCATGTGATCCACTCTCCTATTGGTGGGGATAGGTAGGCACATGCAATGTGCATCCCAAACGCGAGTGGCAAGGATGGAGACACGTGTCGACGCGTGCAACACACGCATTATACAGTAGCGGCGCGTATGTGCTTGGTGGCACTTGTTTCACACACGACCACAGTAACTGAGTGCTTGGGACATGTGCATTGCACCCTCCAACGCGTCTGGTGTGCGTCAGCACATGCGCGTGTGGTGTTGATGTCAACACTAAAAAAAATGAAAATTTTTTAAAATTCCTGTAAAGGTGCCCTAGGTCTTTCTAGGTTAGTTTCTGGGTAGGGGGAATTTTTAAAGTGAAAATTTTAATTTTCTGGATTTATTATGTTAGTAATTAGATTATGGAAAAAGGTTTTAAGGCCTTTGAAAGCTAATTTTGAGCGAATTTTCATGCTTCGAACTGCACATAAGGGAAGCACTTAAGATTTCGTATCTTGTGTGGTAGGTTTGGTATTCGGGAAAGCACGATAGTCATTCTTATTGAGATTTTTTAAGATAAACGTCTCAAGTAAAGTTTAAAGATAATGTTTTCAGTACCAGTGTGTGATTATTTAACTGTGCGTTTAGTTTTTTTGTTGCATTTATTGCTAATTTTCACATACAGTATGCCCACATAGAATGTGAGGGTAAAATAAGGATGCAACGCTTATATTTGTGGACCTTCTAGGGTACTAATGAGGATGTGGTCACCAAAGTAGCCTTTCAAGTTAGTATTTTGGATTGTTCTACTCACATATCGGGGGATGTCTCTGGTCTTATGTTTAGTTATTCTGTCCAAAGGTGTTGGCCTTACATAAAGTTTTTAGATGTACATAAAGGCATTAGATAGAGGAAAGTCGTTGCTTAAATGATCTATTTACCCAAAGGTGGTGGTGTTATGAGAGTTGATAGTTTATATTCTAATTGCTTTTATATGGAGGTCTAATTATATATATTATGTACTCAGCCCAACGGTGGTTTATAATATATGCGATCAGATTCTTGGTATTGATAATGCTTTAATGCTTTAAGTATCGTTGTTATCCTACATTTATGCTGATCTTTACATTGTCTTTTCTATTTTGCTGTCACGTTTTTTGTAAATAACAATGCTGTCACGATTAAGACCTTAACTGGTTTCAATTTCAAGAAGTGGAAGAAGGATGTTGAGTTTTCCCTGGAGATGGTCGACATCAACATGGCGATGCATATAGAGAGACCTTCTCCACTCACTAATATTAACTTAAAAGCTGATAAGGCGGTTATGGCAATCTGAGAGTGATCAAATAAGATGTGTTATTTGACCATCAAGAGGTCAATCCCGGATCATCTACTTAATGGATTACTAGATTCGATCATAATAAAGGAGTTTATGGACAATATTTTCTAGAGGTACAAAGTGTCTTCCCATGTAAAACAGAGCACCTTGATTAAAGAGCTATTCTGTATGAGGAACACAAGAGAAAGAGGTGTCAAAAGAGTACATCATCAGGATGGTTTACTTTCAAAGTAAACTGAAGGCACTTGATGTACCCATTCCTGACACACTCATAGTGTAGGCACTTAATACTCTCCCACGAGAGTTTAAGATGTTGGAAACATCATACATTGTGTACAGCTGCCAAAGGTAAGGGGAAGGGGAAGCCTCAACAGTTTAAGGGTAAGGGTAAGAAACCCAAACCCTCTCCATATATTCAAACTGGACAATCTAGTATTGCCAAGAGCCCACATGACATGAAGATTATAAGGTGCTTCTTCTGTAAGAGGAAGGGACGTAATAAAGCTAATTACCCGAAGTATAAACTTTGGAAGGTTAAACAGGAACTATTAGGTAACTTCTTGGCCTACATGATTCATGAATCCAACCTAACTATAGCCACATAAAGTTCTTGATGGCTAGATAGTGGAGGTTCTAATCATGATGCTTCCATAATGCAGGGGTTCAGATCCACGAGAAGGTTGACTAAAGGAGAAGAGAAGCTGATAGTCGACAATAATGAAGAGGTGGACGTTTTATATGTAGGAGATGTAGGTTTGAACCTCAATACAGAGTTTGTATTGGTTTTACAAGACACTTTGTATATACCATTTTTTAAACAGAATCTGATCTCTTTATCAGTTTTGGATAAAAAGAGTTATCATTTTATATATAATACTTCCTTTGTAAATATTTCTATTAATACAAGACATATCGGAACTGCCTTCTTATCCTACGGATTATATAGAGTGTGTCTTACTCCTAACGAAATGTATGCCTCCTCTTATATTGTCGAACTATTACTCATCAAAAAGCCTTCATAAAGGAAACATTGTACATGTTGTGGCATGAACGCCTTGGTCACGTTTTCAGGGAGAGGGTTGAGAGATTGATAAAGGATAACATTCTCCGAACTCTAGACTTATGTGATCTGGAAACTTGTATTGATTCTTGTAGGGGTAAGTTGAGCAAGATAAAGAAAAAGGGGTTAACTCGTGCTGCTAGTTTATTAGATCTCATACATACAGATGTTAGTGGTCCCTATACAGTAACGTTGTGTAATGTTAGATATTATTTTGCATTTATAAATGATTATTCCCGCTACAGTCATTTGTTCTTACTTAAGGAAAAGTCTGAAGTTTTTAATAAGTTCAAGATCTTTAAGACTGAGATTGAGAATCAAATGGAAAATTCAATAAAGATTGTCATATCTGATTGAGGAGGGGAATACTATGGCAGACATGGGGTTACAAGATAAGAAAAGCGTCTGTTTGCTAGGTATTTGGAATAAGTTGGAATAGTGACTCAGTTCACTATGCCAGGTAGTCCTGAGCAAAATGGTGTAGCCGAAAGGTGTAATCACACCCTAAAGGACATGATGAGGTTAATGTAGAGCAGGACTAACCTACCCGAATACCTTTGGGAGGAAGCCATCAAGAGGACATATTGTATCTTGAATAGAGTCCCAAATAAGTTAGTACCTAAGACAACTTTTGAACTCTAGGTTGGAAGGAAACCAAGCCTTGCACACATTTGTGTGTGGGGCTACCCTGCTGAGATACGGTTATATAATCCTTATGAGAGCAAATTGTAACCTCGTTTCACTCGTTGCTATCTAGTAAGATATCTTAATCACTCTAAGGGCTACAAATTTTACTGTAGAGAAGAAAGGGTCAGAATAGTGGAATCATAGACGGCTAAGTTTCTAAAATACGATGTCCATAATGAGGGTGAATCCTTGCACCCTCCAGGAGATAGCAGGACGGATACTATAATTATTTCATATCCGCCTCTCATACAATCAGGTCCAGTGGATGAAGGTCCGAGTACCAAGGATTACACGTTGACATACATAAAAGTCAACGATTTAAACCTCATAGGGTATGTAGATTTTGATTTTGCTATGTGTCCAGATGATCGTAAATCCACTTCAAGATACATTTTTATATTGGCAGATGGTGCAATATCATGGAAGAGTGTTAAGCAAACACTGGTAACTTCCTTAGCCATGCATGTAGAGTTTGTTGCATGTTATGGAGCTACTATGCAGGCAATTTGGCTCAGAAACTTAATTTCTGAGTTATCTGTGGTATATTCAGTAGTTAAACCCATTCGTTTGTACTATGATAATCTTGCTACAGTGTTGTTCGATAACAACAATAGGAATATCACAGGGTATATGCAATTAGAGATCAAATACTTGACCATAAAGGAGTTGATTCAGAAAGGTGACATCAAAGTGGAGCGTATCAGGACTAAAGAGATGTTAGCCAATCCATTAACTAAAGAACTTTGCCCACTAGTATTTGTTAAACATGTATCCAGTATGGGCGTGTTAAGGTTCTCAAACAGTATTAGTTAGGGATCATTGTATTTACTCTTTTGATGTTTGTACATTTTGATGTATTATGACGTTATGATTATTTATTAATATAGATGATAATCTTTTTATCCTTAGTAATAACTGTTCTTGTGTATAATCATAATACATAGTCTTAATATTTGTGTTGATCTTAAGCATTTCAAAGGTCATTGAGCATATATAAAGATTGACTTTGAGCCTATATTATTTAGATGCGTACAGTTTAGTACGGATATCCATAAATTTGACATGACATAGGAGGATATAAGGTTTAATCCCATAAAAGCATCCAGTTAAAGAATATAAAGGTTTTCTCTAATGCTATTTAGCATTCGATAAGAGAAAACAAGTTTTCTCTAATGCTGTTTAGCATCCAATGAGAGAAAATAGGCTTTCTCTGCTGCGATTTAACATATGCAATTTAACATAAAGTTGGAGAAATCGAGAATTACAAACGAAAATGATACATATTAGATCATACAAGTATCATCCTAATTTGTCGCACTCCATTTTCCCATTCATATTAGTAAGGTCTTTAATATTCGTGATTACATTGGACCTGTGTCATATATGACACTTGTGTTTGATATTTTTCGATATCGAAAGCCTTGCAGGACAGAATGTTGGACTTTTATCATCTTTAGATCAAAGTTTTTAATTTTTAAATTTGGTACCAATACAGTAGCGTGACTTAACCAAGTTTTCAAACTAGTTTTAAACTTAAGTCAAAACTGCAATTGATGGTTGTCCAAGGGGGAGAATGTTGGAGTATTTAGTCATTTCCGATAAAGTTGGATAACCATTAATTGTATTTTTCAGTTTTTCAATAACTTATCGGTTAAGTTACGTAATTTGATTTAGATAAAGGTAATAAAGTGATCCAATAAATGATCTAAATTAATAGGTCAATGTTAAAGAGAAAAATAAATCCCGATTAGTGTGGACCAGACCCATATCAGGTCTATGATGGGGAAGCCCGATATGGATTTTATATATAAAAGTTAAGGTCTCCTACAGTTGCTCATATCATTCGTAAACATACAGATTCTCTAACTGGTTAAGAGCGCCTACGTTTTGAGAAAAATGTAGAAAGACATTGACCATGTGACGGTATACGATTCTTGGGAAGGTCTCGAAAGATTTGAGCTCATTTTGGCCACGAAAACTACTTTAGAAGTTGAGATATAACTAAAATTAGGTATTCCGCATTTCCTTTATTTTTACCTTTTCATGAACGATCCAGAACACCTAATACGGTTTATGCTACATGTTACAGTGAACACAATAGAGGCTAACATGATTTGGGAGAATTAGTTTTTGGTAGTTCAGTCAGATCGGTCGAAAAAAATGCATTAGGTTTAATTTTGAGGTAAGATTGAGTTCTAATTGGTTCACGTGGATGCTAAAACTTTTTAAAATTTCTTTAACAAAAGTAACTCTAGGAGTTTTTTTCTAGACAAATTTAAATAAGAAAACATGGTTATGAATACTAGTACGTACCGTACCGAACCAAGACCTGTACGAAACAAATGATTGGTGATATCGAGTTTAAATACCGGTCAGTACTGACCTGTTTCGGATGGTACCGACCGATACCGACAATATCGGCCATTACCAAAAATTTTAAAAAATAGGGGGACTTTTTTGCAAAATTTTCAAAAATTTTTAAAGTCTCCATCTCTCCCTCCTACCTCTCTTTGCCCCCTTTTTTTCAAAATTTTTAATTAATTATTTTATTTATTTAAACTTTTATAATTATTTTGAATTTTGAATTTTGGTTTTTAAAATAATAATAAATATTTGTATTACTAATAATAATTATAAATTAAATAAAACTTAAAAATAAATTATTTTTAATATTTTATATAATATTATTAATAAAGTATTAATAAAAATATTTTATTTTTTAAAAATAAATAAT
>JAOTJB010000210.1:32924826-32940257 GCA_027123815.1 Erythroxylum minutifolium
AAGGGATAATATGTTTTTGCTTATTTAGCCGAGTGGTAATCAAATCTTGGTTGTTGCTAATCATGACAAGATTATCCGTTGATGGGTTGTTCTAATTTGACCTAAAAATGCAGGTGGAAGAAATGGAAAAGGAGGTGTTTTCTGCAGTAGAATCAGATATTGACAAAGCCAGTGGGATAGCCAAAGAAGCAAAAGCCTGATCCTATTTGTTTCAACTTGACGTGTTATGTTAAAAGTCTTTGAACACGTAATCATCTATAAGCTTATTGCTGAAGTTACCACTTCCGTAATCCATCTTCTTTTTTCCCCCAGACTTTTCAACAATGTATTCCATTTTGCAACTGGTGCCTGTAAGAAGCTAACAGCTAAAACAAATGTACTTTTTTCTTAAATTTCATTTAGGTTTATATGATGATAAATAAAAATTTATAAAATTGTATCTCTTTAAAAAATACAAATAAAATCTTACCATTAATCATTAATATTTTAATTTTATTTAAATACAAATACAAATTTTAAATTGTTTCAAGTATAACAAGCAATAACAACAACAGAATTAGTACAAACTACTACTGATATACAGAGTTTGACATAGTAGTCTTATCTTTAAATAGTATAACAAGTAAGATTGTATAAATTTTAATATTCTATAAATTACAACCATATAAAATTTAATATCTTATTATCAATTAAAATTTAAATTCAAGTTTTTTAATTAAAAGTATAATAACATGATCAATTAGTATTTTAAATTATCATTTATATTGAATTTTAGATGCGCATATAATATATATATTTATAATAACTCATTCTTATCAAAGAAAATATCATTACAAAAGGGAAATTACAATAAGATCACAAAACAATTATAAATGTTGAAAATTGCTTGAATCGTATATCAGATATATGTGCAAGTGAGTTTTTGCTGTAATTTAAATGTTTTCCTTAAAGAAAAAAATAAAGATAAGAAAGAGCAAAGGGACTGGGGTTGGGACTGGGAGATTGTGGTAGAAGTTGATTTGCCACGTGTAGTGTCGTTGGCTTTTGAATACGCGCTCTAACGGCTATCTATTTTCAAGTTTTTGAACTCCCAAAGATACTCCCTAACCACACCAAATACCGAGCAACCAAAGTAACAAGAACCCCGATTGTTCACGCCAGAAACCCTAATCAGAACTTTTCGCTTCATTACAGAAATCACCCGTCAATCTCAAAACCCTAATCTTGATTTAAGATCTTTGTTCAAAGTTTTCATCCAAGATCAGTTCTTTTCTGATCTTTAGAATTTTCCAATTTCGGGTATCCGACATGGAACTACCTCAGGAAATCGAGAATTACATAAAAGAATCGATTGATGATACTCTGGGTCTTCAGGTCTCTTTACAAACTCTCCACTTAAAGCTTCGTGCCTCCGAGGACGCTCGACGCCGACTCCACGATCAGTACGCTCTTCTTTTCCAGAAGTCCCGCCAGAAGGACCAACTCATCGACCGAGTCAAGGTCCGTACTTTTATGTTTCTTTGCGCTTTGTTATCTTGAAGGTGTTTGCTTTTGTTTGTTTGGTGTCTGATTTATGCGTACGTGTTTGTGTGTGTTTGTGTTCTATAGGCGGAGGCTAGTATGAATGCATTGGCGGTAAAGAAGTTTGTGGAGGAGAATCAGAGATTGGCGGGGGAGTGTGCGAATTTGGTGACTCAGTGCAAAAAATTGGAGAGGGAATGTTCACTTTATGACAATGACAGGGAGGTTTTAATGGATTTTGGGAATGAGGCGGATGAGAGAGCTAAAGAGGCTGAGATTAGGGCTAATCAGTTGGAGGAGGAGTTGCTGAAGTTGTCCGAGGAATTGAAAGTCTACAAACATGAGTACGAGGAGGCACGAAGGGTAATTTTATTTTCCCCTCTTTTTCTCATGTTGATTTTTTTTTTCAACTTTTGAGTGTGCATGGAATGAAAAAACATGCTTGTGTAGAAATGATGTGTGATCGGTGTAATTGCTACAATTATTGTGTATTTTTCCAATTGAAAATTTTGAGAAAATCGTGATACTTCTGAATCTGGTGTTCATGATAAGAAATGGTGAACTTTGGTTATGAAGATCACTGATCTATATTTCTATGATTTATACAGAGGATATTTATCTGGTTGGAAACGCAGAAAGAAGATGAGTTTAAAAGTGTGTATAGCAGTTCCACTTTCATATTGAATTCAATTGTTATTTTACATTCTAAAAGGGTTTTTTCTTTTTGCTTTTGGAAATTTGTCCTCTTCTCCTAAAAAATGTCAACTGTGTGGTTATGAAAGTGGCACTTATTGTGTTTTAACATATTTTGTTATTAACAAGACCTCGGCAATCCCAACTTTTCTAAAATTGGATGTTGAATCTGGTTACGACAAGAGGATGGATTATTTATAACCACAGTAAATGCGATGTTCCCATGTTAGAAGTGCAATTTGTTACTTCACATTGGATGCTTTTAGCATTAGACTTTGTTTCTTTTGCTTCTTCTCTTTTCTGTAATTGGCATTAAATAGGAAGTAGCTTTCATGAACAAGGTAGCTCCATATTGATTCCGTGCTTCATAATGAGTACTAAATGCCTGATCTTCATTTTCATATAGTATGACTCGTCTGCTGAGAGAACAGACGTGGAAGGCTGTTTACTCGAGTCACTTCTAGCAACATTAGTCGGTAAAGATGAAATTGAATATGGTCATGCATTTTTGGAGGCAAACAGTGAACATGAATCATGCCAAAAGTTGCTGCAAGCGTGGGACAGGTATGGATGGTCCATAATTACATCAATAATTCATTTTCGTTATGCCTTTTATTCTCAGAAGTGATTGTGTAGTTAGCAATCAATCGCAGGAGCTTAAGCTAATCTATACTTTACCATGTTAATATGTTGCCTAGATTCTTTTCTCAGTTCATTTCTTTGGATGCTTTGTCTTCTGCTGTTACAGCCTGAGGCCATCAACTCAGAAAGTTCTATCGCTTGCTGCTAAAGTGAATACCCTTCAAAAAGAAAAGGAGCTTCTCAGGACCAATCTTGCTAAGGCTGAGGAGGAGGTCAGAAGGATATAAAGCTCTTTTTTCCCTTTTCTCTTTCTTCAGTGTTCATTTTAGACGTCAAGTTTCTTTTTTCCATTGTAGGTCGAGTTGCTATCTGGTGAAAACAGTATACTAGACGAGGAGAACAAGAGATTGTTGAGGCATCACCACAGAGAATGGAACATTGATGATGGTTCTGATGGAAAACATACGAACAATACATCTGTCAAGGTAACATTTGTGTGCATTGTACAAAATATACACATCCGCCACAATATGCACATAAATGTATGTTGGCGCTTGCATCTGTGTGGTCATTTTGTGCTCAGGAAAATTTTCTCTTCTCTTGAGCAGCGTGGTTCTGCTTTGTGCATAGCATATGCTCCCTTGTGGTACATTCAGTTCTATATATATACGTGAAAGTTTCTCAAGGGGCTTGAATTGGTTGAATTATTTGCAGAGAAATAAGCGAAAATCGAGTCCAAAGGTGAGTAGTCCCATAGAAATGAAGTTGGATTTTAAGGAAGTCGATTCAGTGAGACAGCCACTTTCACCATTGCGGCATAACTCTCCCGTTAGTAGGAGAATGCACAGGAAGTGATCTAACAATGGCCGGCTTATAGAGGAAAGAGAGATCTATTTTCCTTTTCAGTTTCTATTTTGTCCCCTTATAGGCATATAACCTTTTCTTTAGAATTCTAACTTTTCACATTCCACTTCTGGAGGATCTTGTATATCAGTAGATTTAATGACATGATGTTTCTCATATTCTCGTCAATATCTGAAAAAAGAAGCAAGATTCCCCGTGGTAGCTATTTGTCTTCTGGATTCGTATTCCCAGATACGATAAATAAAGAAGCAGAAACAGTAAAAGAAGATAAAAAAGGCCAAGGAACATACAATAGAATAAAATTTATTAAATAATTAATAATAATATTTTTATATAATTAATAATAAATTGTATAAAATTAATAATAAAATAATAAGCCTCTATAATAATCATTTTAATATAAGGGGTATAATAGTTATTTATTATACATTACATTCCATTCCATCCATCATCCAAACAATATTTTTCTACATTACATTATGAACCCTTCCATCCCTCCTAAACAATGTTTTACTATATTACATTCCATTCCATTATAACTGTTTCATTCCATTCTGTTCTGTTCCATTCTATTATGTTCTGTTTCATTCCATTCCATTAATTAGCATCTAACCAAATAAGCCCTACGAAAGGTCGAGAATTAAGGAACCATACATAGAAATACACATCACTTAATGGGTAATAATACATATGATAATAAGGAATTATAAAAAGGCAAGATTCCATTTGAGAAAGGCATAAAAGTGAGAAATTTGTGACAAGTAGCTTGAGCTAAGAAGATATAAGAAAAGAATAAAGGGCTTTGAGGTCACTTTCTACAAAATCAATAATATATCCATGATTCACCCTTATAAAGATGCCATAGGAGTAACTCTTTTGATAGCCAACTCTTTTGTCAAAATAATATTAGTAAATATAGGGACTCTTGTGGATCTTTTATTTGATGATGCATTCAAAGAGATGAATATCTCCATGAATAGACTAAAATTTATGAAAAATGCCCTATTCGATTTTATGGGAGATAAGATTTACATTTGAAGAAAGATATCTCTGCCAATGATATAAGGAACACAATCAAAATAAATAATGAATATAACATAGTTCTATAATTATAATCCCTTTCCTTTGTACAGCCTATACAATCCTTTCACCTTATCAATTGTTAATGAAATTATCAACCTTAAATGAAACAAAATATGTATTTAGGGACTAAAGTATAATAAGACAATTTTGTACCATCACCTTAAAAGAAAATAATATAATAAAAAATAAATTTATAAAGGAATTTGATGTCAAAGATCCAATAAGGGGGATTAAGGAGGATCTGCAAGAAGAAATCAAATATATATTAATTGAAAAACTTAAAGACTCTAAAACAATGAAAATTAGGGCTCGAGTGGAAGGAACTATAGAAAAAGCCTTTAAAATTTTTTTACTTCAACATTTTTGTATGGAGTTTGGCTTGTATACCTACAGGGAACAAGGGAGTAATATTTTTTAAAATTAAATGTGCTCTGTCTTTAAACCTTTAGACAAAAGAAAAGAACTTTTACAATAGACATCTAATAGGCCATAGAAGAGGAAGTGACCAAAATGTTAAAAGCAAGTTCTAATAGAAAAGTTGACTATCCAGAGTGGTTTGCTAACTTGGCCATGGTTAAGAAAGTAAGTAGGAAGTGAAGAATGAGTACGAATTTCAAAGACTTAAACAAATTATATATAAGGTATTATTTGCCAAAACAGATCAACCGGTAGATGTTACTTCAAGCTACTAAATGCCAAGTTTCATATACAGTTATATAAAGATGAGTGAAGCATATGAGAAAAACATAATTTTAGATTAAAGAATGCATGTGCAACCTATATAGGGTCTTTTGTAGGCAATTAAAGAGGAATATAGAACCATAACTGACTGATATGATAATACAAAAAGGAGGGTGTTATGTTACCGACCTGAAAGAATGCTTCACAAACATACGTATGTATGATATAAAACCTAACCAAAAAAAAAAGCATATTTAGTATAAGATTAGGTAAATTCCTTAGATTAATGGTTAACTATAGAAGAATATAAGTAAATCAATACAAAAATTAAGGCTATTTTACTAATTGGGCCTCCTAAAAAATTGTTAAAGAAGTGCATAAGATAAATGATAGGATAGTGAGCCTATCAAAATTTTGTCAAGATCGATTGATCGATACTCACCACTTTTCAAGATATTAAGGAAGACAAAAGAATCAAGTAGACTGAAGAGTGTTAATAGACCTTTAAAAAAAAAAAAGGATTATCTGAAAAATCCACCACTATTATCAACCCTGAAATTAGGGGAATCATTATGCATCTACATAGTTGTTTCAGATGCATTCTTAAGTTTTGTTTTGATCCATGGAGGAAGAGAACAACTAAGAGTTGATATATTGTATAACAAATTGTTACAAGAGCCATAGCTGAATTATCTAAAATAGAAGAAGACAAGTCAGCGATTACTCATCAACACGAAAGGACTGAGATCTTACTTTCAAGCACACAACGTCAATGTATACCCATATCAAGAAGATTTGTGAAATAGACAATTAAATTTGGAGAGTTCAACATCAGATATATCCTAAAAAAAAAGACTCTTTAAAATCTTAAGTCATAACAGATTTTGATTTAAAATGTCAAAGGAAAAGAAAAACCAACAAGAACAATCAATCGACATAAACAATGTTTATAGAAAGAGCCATGTCAGATAGGGTTAGCTTAAAAATAAGTCAAAATAAAATGCATATATGAAAATTAAAATAGATAAAATATTTAAAAATTAAATATAAAAATTATTTAAATAAATAATAATTTATTTTAAAAATCTTTTATGCATGTATAAACTAACTCAAAATTCAAAATTATTTTATTTTTAAAAAATTTTAAATTATTTTTGGTTTAAATAAAATGATCAAATTTTGGGTATTGAATCTTTTGATAAAATTTGCTACGTCCATAGGGAAAATATCACTTTGGTGACGTTGGAGATGTTATCACATTCACATGGCTAGTATAGTTTTGGATACTATTAGATATTGTTACTTATTCTATTCATGTTTGAGTCAACGTTTTCCAATATTAAATTAAAGAACATGGGGCGTATAAGTCTTACTGCTTAATGCAAACTCAATTATAAAGTAGTTACAACTCTAAACAATTTCTTAATGTGCTACCACCCGTCTACCTACTAATTTCCAATAAGAAGACTACAAATTTCTTGTTTGACGTGGAACTTGCCAAATATTTAGTCAAGACGGTATGGCATTCTCAAGCCATCTGCAGATATAAATATTCCCCATAACCGTAAGCGTAATATTCAAAAATAAATAAATATTAATGCCCTAAATATGATATGAGTCTACGTTGAGGGAAAGTGAATGATGCCATACGAGGTAGAGGTGCAAGTGTTGGAAATACCAAAACGGCAGACTTTAGGAGTAAATGACAGGTCCAGAAGCACCAACTTCCAGCAATGAATAATGATGCCAATTTCGTAAATAAGTGGCAATTCATGGCTTAAACATAAGCTGTTCTACATGTGTGCACATGTTTTGTTCTTTTAAGTTTTAAACGATTGCGTTGCGTCCAGTCATGTGAGCCACCTCGCCTCTCTGTCTTTGCAGGACCTTTCTCGTCTTCTTCTCTCTTTTTTTCAACTCAGGAGTGAGCGAAAACGAAATTTTATTGCTTTACTTGTTTGTTTGAGGCTCTTATATCCTTTTGCTTCTGGGAATTTTGACGAAGTGAAGAAACAAAGAGGAAATGACAAAGAATGTTGGGGTTCTCGCTGTGGATATATACTTTCCTCCTACCTGTGTTCAGCAGGTGTCTTCTTTGATCCTTTCCCTCTCTCTGTGTGTACTGTTTTGGGTTTCTTTCTGTTGCTTGTTTCCGGAGGGAATGTGGGGACTGAGAAATGAACTGGGTCTAAAGGTGGAGTCTTTGGTTTGGTTGTGGAGAATTACGATGTTGTACATGGAAAAAAAGGAAACTTTTTTTAGCTCACTCAAGCTTTTTATTGTGCTTGGAGAATTGGTTTTGATTCTTTTTTGGAGATAAAATGAGTTTGTTGCATTTGTAATCTGAATTAGACGATCCTATTCGTTTTCGTGGACCTTTTTTTGTTGAATTTGTGAAATGGGATAACTATCTTGTTCACGCCTTCTTTCTTGTTGGAAGATGAAAGGGTTGTGAACTTTTGCCTTTTTTTGTTATTATTTTGCGTTTCTTGTTGGTTGGTCTTTGACCCACAAAAAGAAAAAAGAGAGAAATTTGGTTTGTTGTTGATTGTCTGTTTCTGACATTTTGCTAAAGCCTAAAATTTTCAAACCCAAAATCGGTCACGGGAACTTACTTTGTAGGTGCAGTTTGGATTTTCTAGTTCTTCCTGGCAACCCATTTAATCACAATATATGCATGCCTTTTTTGTAAAATAATTGTTTTGTATATATTTTTTTTAATCTTCTGGAAATAGGAAACACTAGAGGCTCATGACGGTGCTAGTAGAGGAAAGTATACCATTGGACTCGGGCAAGATTGCATGGCATTCTGCACAGAGGTCGAAGATGTCATTTCAATGAGGTCGGTAATTTTACATTAAAGTCCAATACCAATCTTCTTTCATGACGTATGAATTAGTTCATGCCTAACTATGATTTTGTCCTCCTGAGGACAATTTAGTTTGACAGTTGTTACTTCGCTCCTTGAGAAATACATGATTGACCCAAAGCAAATTGGACGTCTGGAAGTGGGTAGTGAAACTGTGATTGACAAGAGCAAATCCATTAAAACTTTCTTGATGCAAATCTTCGAGGTAAAAAAAAAAAAAAGAAAAAGAAAAAGACACTGATGTGCTTTCTTGTTTGATGTAAAATTCTGGATGTTCGAGTCCTTTGCACAGGAAAGATTAAAATCTGAGCGAATGGATGTAAGTGGATCACTAAGTTGTGACCTGATCTAGTTTTACTATATTGGGATCCATAAATAATGACAATAAATACCAGGAATTTTGGTTGCATTTCTTTGTAGGTCATTTGTGAGATTGGTCTCTCTACACGAAGGATGGGAGGTTGGGATAGCCACCTCTTGTATTATAGTTTACTGCTTGTGTCAAGAGAAGTAAAGGGATGATAATTGGCTAAGAGACATTTTGGCTGGGTTACGCATTATTTTTACTTTCCAATTTCTGATATTTGGATTGGTTTTTAATTCACTACCTTGCTTACCTTTTTGTTTTTATAATAAACAATTAAAAGCTTCATAATTCGTTAGATTGTTTGTGAGTTAATTTATAATGGCAATGCTGATATTTTACTTGTCTGATGTTTGCTGCATATGCATGGTCTCTTATTGTAGCACACTTGTTACTTACTAACTGCTATTTCTATTTGAAAAATGAACAGAAATATGGAAACACTGATATTGAAGGTGTTGACTCAACTAATGCATGCTATGGAGGAACGGCAGCTTTACTCAACTGTGTGAACTGGGTTGAGAGTAGTTCATGGGATGGACGTTATGGGCTTGTTGTCTGTACTGACAGTGCGGTAAGACCAAATTAAGTTGCTGCTGCATGCACAAGTGAACTTGTTGGAAGATATTTGAAGCATTAACATGCATTTAAATGGAAATTATGGTGCTGAAAATCTTGTATCTGCTGAGATGGTTATATAGGTATGCAAACCTTGTATTTCTGCACATGTTCATAAAGATATTTTCTTCGTCAGGTGTATGCAGAAGGACCAGCTCGTCCTACTGGAGGAGCAGCCGCCATTGCCCTGCTAATAGGTCCAGATGCACCAATTGCTTTCGAAAGCAAATTTAGGGGCAGTCATATGTCTCATGTCTATGATTTCTACAAGCCTGATCTTGCTAGTGAATATCCAGTAAATGAGACAAGCTCCTTCTTATGCTTTTTTAGTTCTATGAGACATACGTTACCCCATATTGTCTTTGAGAAAGCTAATTCTATACGTCTTGTCATAATTTTATGATTTACTGTGGTTCCTCATTAGCTCATGTAATTTGCATTTGCTTGTGGTTCTTTGATTTGCTTGACTTCGACTGTTATATTATGCGACTATTCAGTGCCTAAATCAGGTATATTAGAAACAAGATGAAAGGGATTTCAATGAAAAGGAAAACAATGTTAATGAATGGTTTCCCCTAAATTCTCCCACATTTCAATGAAAAGGAAAACAATGTTAATGAATGGTTTCCCCTAAATTCTCCCACTGTTCTTGGAGCTTACCAACTTAAAGTGAAGGATCTGCATCTATATATTTGATTAATCAATGTGGACAATCAACAGAAACAGTAGAATGTATTCTGCTATCATCTTAAGGTATTATTTTCTGGCTACTAAGTGTAGGCTCATTAAAATTGGTCATTGAAACACAAGTGATATCTTGATGTTGAAAATCTAGATTAATCTCAGGGATTAAAAAACCACCAGAATTATATTTTTCAGCAAGTTGTAATTGTCCTTTTGACTGCCTTGAACAGAATAATCCTTTCTGCAGCTATATCAAATGCTCAAGCGGAAATGCTTGTTCATTATGATTGACATAGCATTATGATTTGCTTGATACATTTTTATATATTACATTTCCTTAAGCTGGTAGTTGATCCTGTAGGTTGTGGATGGAAAGTTATCTCAAACATGCTACCTCATGGCTCTTGATGCATGTTACAAACATTTCTGCGCCAAGTAAGCTCATAAGAAGTTCTGAACTTGTTTTCTTGAATTTTAGAGTTTTGATGATTAAAGGTGATGTGTGAAGCAAATACTTGCCTATCGTGTAATCTTTAGATATGAGAAATTGGAGGGCAAACAGTTCTCACTTTCTGATGCTGATTACATTGTATTTCATTCTCCTTACAACAAGGTAAGTCATTTATGATGATTTTGTATGTACTATCTGCTTGTTTTTCATGTTTAATATAATTCTTTAATATTTGCTTCTTTTTTTTTTTTGCGTTACTTCTGAAATACAATTTTTTGACCGCAGCTTGTGCAAAAAAGCTTTGCTCGTCTGCTGTTCAATGACTTCTTGAGGAATGCAAGGTTCTGTACTATACTGGTGACACTTGAGAAATATTTTCATTGACTTGGGAGGATTGTGTATTCCTATTTACAAATACCTGTTCATTGATTTTTACTTGCAGCTCTGTCGATGAGGTAGCTAAAGAAAAGCTGTTACCATTTTCAAATCTAACCAGTGATGAAAGCTACACAAATCGGGATCTTGAAAAGGTTATTAAGCCCAAATTGCTAGAAAGAAAAAACTTGGATTTCTGTTTTTCCTAGATGAAGTTGGGAGTGGAGTAGCGGAGAGGTCCTACAGTGATATATGCCTCAAATTTTCCTATTCGTACAGGAAGAAGGAAGTTGAATTCTAAATTGCTGAAATCTGTTTTATAATTAATCTGATTATAATCACTATTTGTGATGCATCTATCAGATATCACAAGTAGTTGCCAAGCCTCTGTATGATGTGAAGGTACAACCTGCAACTTTGATACCAAAGCAAGTTGGCAATATGTACACCGCATCTCTCTATGCAGCGCTTGCCTCTGTTATTCACAATAAGCACAGTGAGTTGGTAAGTCTTTTCAATCTTCCATAATTTGAAATCCTAGCTTCAGGAATTCAGTAAGTGTGTAGTAATAATGTTTTTGCACCTTAGCACCAGTTGAGTTTGATGCCATTGTTTCGATTACTCGCAGACAGGCAAGCGGGTGATAATGTTCTCGTATGGAAGTGGCCTGACATCGACTATGTTTTCACTGAAACTACAAGAAGGCCAGCACCCATTTACCTTGTCAAATATTGCCAAGGTGATGAATGTTGGAGGAAAGCTGAAATCCAGACAAGAGGTAATTTTGCTAAGAAAATTTGTCAAATAATTATTGATATTGTTGGAATTAGAACGGTGGATTATTGATAGCATCTTTCTCCTGCAGTTTCCCCCAGAGAAATTTGTAGAAACTTTGAAATTGATGGAGCACAGGTATGGAGCCAAGGACTTCGTGACAAGCAAAGACTGTAGTTTGTTGGCTCCAGGAACGTACTATCTCACAGAAGTGGACTCCAAGTATAGAAGATTCTATGCTCAGAAGCCTGGTGATAGTATCATCCTAGAGAACGGTTCAATCGCCAATGGTCACTGATGGTCAAATTCAATGGCAGTAAAATGTTTATTATTTTAGTTGTTTCCTAGGCTTTGGGAAGCAGTAAGGCTTCCTTTTGTAATTCTCTCTTCCTGTAAGACTCTTAATATTTTATTTGTTTCTGGTTTTAAGTCATAAAAGTTTCCTTCTGTTGAGTGCGTCATGAATGAGTTGCCGATGCTTGTTAGCCAAAGATTAGTTAAGTCACTTCAAACAACCCCACTCTTTCTCCCCCACTGTAGATGACTGCGATTAGTGAGTTCAGGCGCAAGAACATGATGTGTGGATTGTAGGTGTTTCAGCGTTAGGGCTATGTCTACTCCTCAATCCTTCAAATGCAAATGACAGGGGCCCAACTCATTCGCACTTGATCACAATCGTAAGTAAACCTGTGTTGTATGATCGAGGTACGGATTTTCGGGCCTAAGCTTTGTCTATCTACTTAAGTTATTTACATTATCAAATATTTTTAAATACAACAAATTAAATAGTATGTAATTTAAAAAAATTTTTAATTTAGTGATGAGCTTTTTAAAATTGGTATAAATTAAGTGAAAATGTTATTTTTATTTATTCATTAAATGTCACACCAATTTTTATTTATTAGTCATATAAGCAAGCAAAATACCGTCTTGACTTAATTTATACGAATTTAAAAAGGTTTAGTCATTAAATTAAAAATTTTAGAAAATTTAACAAATATTAAAAATCATAAAATAATTAGATACTTTTAAATTTGTCGTCTCTATATTTTAGATACTATTAAATAATATCAAAATTAATATATTAAATATTTTATTACTAAATTAATTAATGTTTGAGTTAGATTGAGGGATTAGTTAGCCAAATATGAAAAAAAACCTAACAAAGGTCAGGTTTTAGGATACTCTTAATGTTATTTTATCAAAGTTCATATCTTATATTAGTACACACATAATAAAGTTTTATAAAGAGTTAATTGTATAAAAAATCTCAAACTTTACTCAATTTTATAATATCAGTTCGAACTTTAAAAAGTAATATTAAAATACTATAATTTTTAATTTGTTACAAAACTAACCTGATATTAAGTTTTTCGTTAGTGTGTCTTATGTGACTAGTCACGTAAGATTAAAGTTTTTGTCATATGGTTACCGTGTATTCCGCTTTTTACTTATTATTTAATAAATTTAAATTATGAAAAATTATATGCAAACAAGAATGTCAACGTCACATTCTTCAGAGTACGTTCTGATTCAAACCAAGGGCAATTGCCACCAACCGCTCACATGGCTCTATGGCAACTAGGCATTGCGAGCCTATATGCAATAACAAATGAAGCTTTCAATGGATATGCCACAGTTGATATAGTGACCAAATGGGGAGTCATCCATACCACTCTCATAATGATGTTGGCTCCCGTGTATCCTGTGATTTTGAGTCCCAGAAGAATGCCTCGTGGCAGTGTAGGAGTTTGATTAGCTTGGATTGTAGGATCAAGAAGACCTGTTAAAGTATTTTCCTTCAAAAGGGACATCCTCTTGCATTACCTTCTCCAGTTCAAACCTATATAGAATTCGTTTCTGAGATAGGTATCGCTATTTAAGGAAAATAAAGTCAAGTCCCCTAGGGGGCTAACCAGTTTGTTAATAATTCAACAACACTATGTTATTTAAAAAAGATTCTCCTATTCTACAAATAAGGCTCAATTAGTGTTAGAAAATTTTTATTTTTTTCTAACTTTTTTCTTCCTTTCCCTGAGAAAAAGATCTGGTTCTAGTGCTGCTAGTCAAATTTCACATTTCTATGATGTCAATCATATAGGTTCCTAGCTGCAGTACAGCCAAAGTATTGAGGATTGTGAATTAGCTCAGAGGGAAGAATTTTTTGTTATGTCATTTTAATCTTTTCATAAACAAATAACTTCATGTTTTGTTGAATGTTTTTGGGAGTTATTGTAATTGTTTAAGGAAAGGTAAAAAACTCTATGAATGCCTTATGTCGAAAAGTTATGGTTATCATATAAAACAAAAGTAACAGAAGGCAAGATACCCATATTTTAGGAGTTGCTACATTATGCTTCTTTTTCTGCCAATAAATGTAACCTAGAAGATATAATATCTCCAAAGTCTTTTTAAGTTTTCAATTTATATTGAGGCAATGTTGAGAAGTTGTAGTAAATAACAAATTTAGAAACAAAAATCATCTTTTGGCAATAGGTGATATTAATAGCAGCAGTAACTCTACTTTTACAATCTAATTCAGATTTTCTTAGGTCTAGGACGTTAGAAATAAATAGGACCTACCAACACCAGTGAATACACATATAAAACTAAAAGTAATGATAAAAAAGCTTGCTATTATAGGCACATGATAAGTGTAAATTGCATCGTGTTTTAGGACATACTTTAATATGTATTTAGCTGTTAATTCAATCATTTAGTATGCGTTTAGGTTAGAAGTGTGTTAGTTTGTTAATTATTTATGTTTTAAGTGTTTAATGGGTTAGTACAAGTTTTTTATGTTAAATATTATATTTTTGAGGTACCTTGATGTGTTTGTTAGTGTTTCAGGGTCAACATCGAAGAACGGAGGAGTTTCGAAGACATTTGGGCCGAAATAATGGCTCACGATCGTGGCATGTCAGGCCACAATCGTGATAGAAGCACCAAAGTTGGCCTACGATTATTGTGGCTTACATGCCACAATTGTTATAGAAGCCCAAGGAATGTCCCACGATCGTAGCCTGCGTCGGATAGACATGCAGACACTTAAGAACGTCAAGTTTCGAGGGATTTTTTAGACTTTTCAGACTCCAAATGTAGCATCCCACTCCTGCAAGACCCGAACCTGATATCGATGGGTGATGTCTGAGTTCGTGTCCCACGAGGGTGGCGTACTAAGACACTCATTCGGAAATCGGTATAAAAACTTTTTTTTGTTTTCTTTGAAAACTACAATCACACATATTATGCGAAAGTTAAGCATCACATAGAACTCACTCTCACTCATAAACACTTTCAATCATAGTAATAAAATGAACAATAATTTTAATAGACATTTGGGCTCTTTTCACAATTACAAAGCGCTTTAGTTGTTTCGGAATACAATTTTATACAAAAAGTTGCGAAATAAACAATTCAATACAAATTAAGGAAATGCAATGCAGACGCGAACTGATCTTGACCTCTATCCTTTACTTGTATATTGTAGGTATACTCCCGTTGGCCTAACGGGGTATTCTTCTGATCCTGAAAAATAATTGCAAATTTTGAGTGAGTTTTGCTCACTCAATGAGTGATCATCGATGGCTCACTCAGTCATATAACACAAAATCATATTCACAACATTTCACATTTCACATTTCACATTCAGCACAATTTAATCACCATATAGTGCATACACCATGCACATGAGACTCACTTTCTATTTGTTATTTTGTTGTGATTGAGTGCCTAAACTGTCCCTTATCCGCTTGGGGGATACAGGGCTCATTAATAACTGTCCCTTATCTGCTTGAGGGATACAGGGCTCATTTTACATGGTGAGCCTTAGGCTCTTAATCACATTTGAGCTCGAGGCTCATTTCATTTTC
>JAOTJB010000210.1:32946598-32957372 GCA_027123815.1 Erythroxylum minutifolium
ACAAAGCTTCTGAGGAAGAATGTAGTGTTCAGATGGGATGAAAAATGTCAGGAGAGCTTTGAGGAGCTGAAGCATCGGTTGACTACAGCACTGGTGTTAACCATTCCGTCAGGAACTGGAGGATATGTGGTGTATAGTGATGCTTTCCATCAAGGATTGGGATGTGTGTTGATACAGTATGGCAAGGTGATTGCCTACGCATAGAGACAATTAAGGTCTCACGAGATGATTTAGAGCTAGCTACAGTTGTCTTTGCTCTAAAGATATGGAGACATTATCTTTATGGAGAGACATTCTAAATTTATATAGATAATAAGAGCTTGAGGTATCTGCTAAGTCAGAAGGAGTTGAATATGAGACAGAGGATATGGATTGAGCTATTGAAAGATTATAATTGCACGATTGAGTATCACCCAGGGAAAGCTAATGCGGTGGTTGATGCTTTAAGCAAAAAATCTAATACTAGTATAGCCCAAATTCAGACATCGAGGTTACCCAACTTGATTCATTTGAGAGCTCTGAATGTGGAGTTAAATGTGGACTAAGATGAGGTCTTAATCGCTACGATGAAGTTGAGGCTAATGTTACATGATAGAATCAGAAAGGTACAGAGTAAAGATCCAAATATGATGAAGCTTATAAAGAAAGTGAAGATGAGTCTGAATTTCGAGTTTGAATTGAGAGATGAGACACTATGGTTGAAACAGAGGCTGCGTGTGCTTAATATGGATGATTTAAGGAAAGAAATTCTAGAGGAAGCTCATATCGCCACCTATGTTATGCATCTTGGTGCTACTAAGATGTGTAACATGCTAAAGCAGCATTTTTGGTGGCCTAGAATGAAGAAGAAAGTGGCGAAGTATGTTTCTAAGTGTATCACATGCCAGCAGGTTAAGGCCAAGCATTATTCTCCATATGGGAAGCTACATTCGTTGCCCATTTCAGAGTGGAAATGGTAACAAATCACTATAGACTTCATTATAGGATTGCCTAAAACTCTGAGGCAGAATGATGCAATATGGGTTGTAGTAGACCGATTGACTAAGTCAGCCCATTTCTTACTAGTAAAGGAGAATAACCTACTAGATCAGTTAGACCAAAGATATGTAAATGAAGTGGTGAGACTACATAGGGGGACCAGTGTCCATTGTATCAGACAGGGATCCCAAGTTTACTTCGAGATTTTGGAAGAGTTTGCGGTTTGCTATAGGTAATAAGTTGAACTTCAGTACAACAATTCATTCTCAAACAGATGGACAGAGTGAGAGGACAATCAAGACTGTTGAGGATATGCTTAGGCTTGTGTATTGGAGTTTTAAGGAGCATGGGACCAATATGTGGCACTTATCGAATTTGCTTATAATAATCATTATCATAGTAGCATCGGTATGGCTCCATATGAAGCCTTATATGGTAGGAAATGTCAGTCACCACTGTATTGGGATAAAGAGGGCTTGAGAATGGTTGAAGGCCCAAAATTGATACAAGACACGGTAGACAAGGTGAAGTTGATCCAAAGCTGAATTAAAGTGGCCCAATATAGATAGAAGAGTTATATAGATCAACACTAAAGGGATATGGAATACATTGTAGGAGACAGAGTGTTTCTTAGAGTGTCACCTTGGAGAGGAGTATTGAGATTCGGTAAGAAGGGCAAGTTGAGCCCTAAGTACATTAGTCTTTATGAGATCATTGGGAGGATAAGACCTTTAGCCTACAAGCTGGCTTTACTGACTGAAATGTCTAAATTACATAATGTGTTTCATATAAGTATGCTCCGAAGATACCGATCGGACCTGACACATGTGATACCAACTCAGGAGATTGAGGTTGCTAGTAACTTAAGCTATGTTGAGGAGCCGATCAAGATAATGGGGTCTCAGATGAAGCAGCTGAGGAACCGAGTCATTCCATTGGTGAAAGTCCTTTGGAGGAATCACTCGATTGAGGAAGCAACGTGGGAAATAGAGGAGCATATGAGGAGACAATACCCCCACCTGTTCAAACAAGTAGGTAAGAATTTTGAGGATGAAATTTCTTTTACAAAGGGGAGAGTTGTAACATCCCGTTACCCATATTGATACTAAAATAGTAATTATGAGAGATTAGTAAAGAAATTAGAAAATGCATTTCATCCTCATGCATTATATGATATGCTTATATTTATGAATATTGATTTTTTGCTCATAAAAATAAGTGTACATGCATTCATAGAAAAAGATGCAAGCGACAATTGACAACCGACGCGATAGCTCCATAGTATGAAGGCTTTGCCCTCAACTTCGGTGAAGGCAGTACAACTAAAGTACGAGCTTTGTGGACAGTTAGATCATTATATCGTGGACTATTATTTGATGAATGAGGAAAATCAAAAGCAAGTAAATTATATGGGAGCACAATATAGACGAGGTGGGGGCAACAATTTCTACTCCAACACCTACAACCCAGGGTGTAAAAATCACTCTCACTTCTCCTGGTTTGAACAATGCTAGAGGACAGTTCAGGTCTCAAGTACAATTGGCCTTCCAACAAGATAAAGCAAGCTCTATGGAATAAAAGTTGGACAAGATTTTGGATAAGCTTGGAACTCTAAATAATGCATAAAAGAAGCTGGAAGATAAATTTGAACTAGTCACTAAGAATTATGCTTCCTCAATCTATAATCTAAAAGCCCAGGTGAACCAAGTGTCAAATGCCTTTTCTATGTGACATTTGGGAAATATTCCTAGTACTTCAGGAACAAAACCAAGGGAGCAATTAAAGACTGTTACACTTCAAAGTGCGAATGAACTTGAACCACCTACAAGGATAGTAGAGGAGCCCATTCAGCCAGTTGAGAAAAATCAATGAAAGGAGAAAGAAGTGGACATGAGTGAATATCCTCCTTATGTCACTCCTCCACTGTATCAATCCAAAATCCCTTTTCCTTAACGACTAAATAACAAGAAGTTAGATGCACATTTTGCAAAGTTAATTGAGAAATTAAAGACCCTACAGATCAATCTCTCCTTTGTTAAGGCATTGGAACACATGCGTAAATATGCAAAAATTTTAAAGGACACATTATTAAAGAAGTGTACTTAGGAAAATAATTAGACAGTAGCTCTAACTGGAACTTGTAGCTCAATAGTCACCAATCAAATGCCTTCTAAATTGAAAGATCCAGGAAGTTTCAAAATACCTTGTATGGTTGGTGAGTTTGAATTTACAAAGTGTTTGTGTGATTTAGGAGCTAGCATCAATCTTATGCCGTTGTCGATATTCAGGAAGATGGGACTGGGAGAGGTTAAGTCAACATCAATGTTAATTCAGTTGGTTGATCAATCTATTAAAAGTCCATTTAGAATAGTGGAAGATATTCTGATGCAAGTGGATAAGTTCAATATTCATGTAGATTTTGTAGTTCTGGATTTTGAAGAAGATAAGAACTGCTCACTGATCTTAGGTCGACCATTTGTGAATATAGGGAAAGCCATAATTGACATTTACAAAGGGAAATTAACACTTCGAATTGGCAAAGATCAAATTGAATTCAATATGAATACAACCTTAAATAATCCAATAATGAGTAGCACATACATAAAAGTTGAAATTATGGATAAAAGTTTACAAGAACAAGTTAAAAGTTGAATAGCAGAAGTGCAGTCAGTGGACGTAGAGGCAGGCAATGAATATCAGAACCGTAAATCTAAAGGAGATGATGAGATGGAGGAGGCAGATGTTCAAGTGCATCAAGATAAATTGGTTCGAACTGAAGCATCCATACCACCATCTTCAGAAAAATCATCGACATTAAAGTTTAAACCTTTACCTGCACACCTCAGATATACCTTTCTTAGTGAAGGTCAAATATTACCGATAATAATTTCCAACCAACTGAATAAGAAACAAGAAAGTAAGGTAAGGTGGTAGAAATCATTAAGAAGCAAAACATCAAATGGTAAATTGCTGACATTTGAGAGATAAGCCCAAATGTCTGCATGCACCAAATAAATTTAGAGGAAGGATGTAGAATGGTGAGAGAGCATCAACGGAGGTTGAATCCTAACATAAAGGAGGTGGTCAAGAAGGAGATCATAAAACTCTTAGATGCAGGGATAATTTATCCCACCTTTGATAGTGAATGGGTCAGCCCAGTACGATGTGTATCTAAAAAGGGTGGAATGATGGTAATAGAAAGTGATAGTGGTGAAGTAATTTCAGCAAAAACAGTCATAGGATAGAGAGTATGCATATATTATCGTAAACTCAACTTAGTGACTAAAAAAGATCAGTTCCCTCTTCCATTCACATACCAGACGATAGAAAATGTAGCTGTCATTCTTTTTATTGCTTCTTAGATGGATATTCTGGATATAATTAGTTTTTCATCTCTCCGATGATCAGCAAAAGACTACATTCACTTGCCTATATGGTAACTTTGCATACAGACAGATGCCATTTGGACTTTGGAATGCCCTAACCACATTTTAGGGATTTATGATGTCTATCTTCACTGACATGATAGAAAACATAAAGGAGGTGTTCATGGATGATTTTTCAGTCTTTGGAGATTCTTTCGACATGTGTCTAACTAATTTGGATAGAGTTCTTCAAAGATGTGAAGAGTCACACTTTGTGCTGAATTAGGAGCAATGTCATTTTATGGTGCAAGAAGGGATAGTGTTAGGCATAAGATCTCACATCAATGATTTGAAGTTGACAAAGAAAAAAAAGAAGTGATAGAGAAACTTCCACTGCTAAGCAATGTAAAAAGGTGTGCGAGGATTTTTAGTTAATGCAAGAATTTACCGTCACTTCATCAAAGACTTTTTGCAAATTACAAGACCGTTGACAAACCTTTTAGTCAAAGATGTGCCTTTCTTGTTTGATGATAAGTGTATGTCTACATTCAACACAATAAAGGAGACAATAATATCAGCACCAATTTTATCACCACTAGACTGGACACTCCCATTCGAGGTTATGTGTGCTGCAAGTGACCAAGCCATAGGATGCATTTTGGGCCAAAGGAAAAATAAGAAATTGTATGCGATTTACTATACTAGTAAAACTCTTGCAGGACCCTAGCTGAATTACACCACTAAAAAAAAGGAACTACCTGCAGTAATGTACGTATGTGGTAAGTTTCGATAATATCTTTTGAGATCAAAGGTAATTGTATTCACTAATCACGTGACAGTAAAATACCTTTTCAACAAGATAGATACAAAACCTAGGCGCATTTGATGGGTGTTACTTTTACAAGAATTTGATATAGATGTGAGAGATTAAAAGGGAGTAGAAAATTTGGTTGCAGTCTACTTATCCAGACTTGAGGGAGGGGAATGTAAGCCAAGTGATGACATTAATAAAAATTTCCCTAACGAAATTCTGATGCTACTCGAGAACTTAACTACACCAAGGTTTGCAGATATTGCAAATTATGTAGCCAGTGGTAAACTTCTATCAGATCTCTCCTACCAACAAAGGAAGAAGTTCTTGCATGATTGTAACCAATATATATGGGATGAGTCAATCCTATATACAGCCTATGCAGATGGATTAATGCGACGTTGTGTTCTAGATGAGGAAATGTTAGACATCTTAAAGTAATGTCATGAAGTTCAGTATGCTGTGCATTATAGAGCCAACAAAATGGTAGTTCGGATACGTAAGAGTGGCTTTTATTGGCCACAGTTGTTTAAGGATGCTCAGACCTATGTGGCACAATGTGATCTATGCCAAAGAATAGGTAACATCTCTAAGAGGGATGAAATTCCTTTATCCAACATTCAATAAGTAGAAGTCTTTAATGTATTGGGCATCGATTTTATGGGTTCGTTCCTATATTCAATGGGGAGCATTATATTCTAGTGGGGGTTGATTATATTTCACATTGGGCCGAAGGAAATGTAGTGCAGAAGTTCATTAAATGGTTATTTAACTAGTTAAGAGTGCCATGTACGATAATAAGTGATGAAGGGACACATTTTTGCAACAGATCTTTTGATGCCCTCTTAAAAAGATATGGAGTGTACCACTGAGTTACAAACTAGTGGTCAAGTGGAAGTTATTAACTAGGAGCTTCAACGAATTTTGGAAAAGATAGTAAATAGCTCTAGAAAGGATTGGGCGATAAAGCTAGATGATGCCTTATGGGCTATAGGACATCTTTTAAAACACCCATCGGAATAACTCCTTATAGGCTCGTGTATGGGAAAGCATCTCATTTTTGGTCCAATTAGAATATCAAACATACTGGGTGATTAAAACATTAAATTTTGATTGAAAGCAAGCCGAAAAAAATACACTTCTACAACTAGATGAACTTGAAGAGTTTCATTTTAATGCTTACGAAAATGCCAAACTCTACAAGGAAAAGGTTAAGAAATGGCATGATGCTCATCATAAGAAAAAGGAATTCAAACTAGGTGACATTGTTCTGCTATATAATTCACGGTTGAGGCTATTTCCAAGGAAGTTAAAATCTAGATGGAGTGGACTATTTACAATCATTCAAGTTTTTGATCATGGAGCCCTCAACCTGGAAAACGCTAACAAGGAGACTTTTAAGGTCAAAGGGCATCATCACAAGCTTTATTTTGGAGGAAAATTTTCTAAATATAAGGAAGTGATTTCCTTGTCTCCTAATAATTAAGATGCTTTTATGGACACAAGTTAAAGCTAAGGACCATAAACTAGCACATTTAGAAGTTTGTCTGAAAAAGTTAGGTGTAGTTAGAATTGTTTTCAATAAAATGTCAGTAATTTATGTTGACTCTCAGGGCATTCATCCTTGTCTCCATCTCCATGAGATTTAAGTCTAACCCAAATTTTCTTTTTCAAATTATTCTTCATTTTTATCTTTATTTTTATTTTCTGTTTACCTTAATTTTATATTTCTTCTTATCTTTTATATGCTTGTTTGCTCCCTTCCCACATTGAGGACAATGCGTTGTTTAAGTGTGGGGAGGGTTATGTATTTTATCTTGTATGTGATTTTGCATATGGTATGATAGTGTTAGGTTGCATATGTGTGAATTATTTGAATGTGTCAATGGTTTAGATGGAATGAAATTTATTTAATTTTAAACATAGTCTATTAGGTTGTGAATAATCATTAGCTCACAAAATTAGTGAATTGTGGTCTTTGGATAACTATACAGCTTAATTAGGATTTAGTGTAAGTTTAGCATCCTATAGATTGTCACATTCATTCGTAATTTGAGGCCTTTCAAATTAAACAGCTTTACTAGTATTTTTCATGAAAACGAGTTGCTTGAACAACAAGGTAGGTAATAATAAATAAAAATAAAAATATAAATAAATCACTATTTCACTAGCTTTCGGGTTATGAATAGAGCTAGTAGCCAGTTGAAAACATGATATAGCTGAGTAATCAAATCAACACGCATCACAAATGTGTTCCTTCGTGTCAAAATAACTATAATAACATTTCAACTAAACTGTTTAATAAAAATGACTTAGTTAAGTAACCAGATTGACATTCATCACTAATGTTTGCCTCCAAGTAAAACACTAAGCCCTTTTTTAAATAAATAAAAAATTTCTTAATAAAAACCTATCGGACTTGTAATAAGCTTGATTTTTCATGAAAATATACTTAAGAACAGTGATAGAGTTTGAAGGACCAAAGAATTATTAATGTGTGTGCGTAATTAAAAAGGGTAAATAAATTAACACTTAAATCTTGATTAATTTGTATATTTAGTTCAAAGTCTTTAGATATAGATTTTGCATATTAATGATTTGATATAACTTGTAAGATTGTGTTTAAGATTAAGTTTATTTTATTAAGTTGAAGTCATTGTCTCATTACTGTATTGTGTATTGTATGTTGTTTTGTTTTCTTGAGGACAAGCAAGCATTTAAATATGGGGATGCTGATAGTTGTGATTTGCATCATGTTTTAGGATTTAATTTATTATGTATTTAGTGTTAATTTGTGTGTTTAGTAGGTGTTTAGGTTAGAATTGTTTTAGTTTATATGTTTAAGTGTTTTTTATGGGTTAGTATAAGTATTTGAGCTTAAATGTTATGTTTTTGAGGTACCTTGATGTGTTTGTTAGTGTTTCGGGCTAAAACCATAGGCCAATATTGTGGTACAATAGACCACGATCGTGAAAAAAAGATCTGAGCCACTATACCCCAGGCCACGATCATGACAGAGAGGTTGGATTCTGGTCACGATCGTGGCATTTGGGCCTCGCTCGTGACAGAAAGGGGTAGACACTGGCCATCAGGGCAGATGCAAAATCAGGTGAAAATGTAAAGTTTTGAAGAACGTTTTAAATCGTTTCGACCCCGGGCAAACCCTAGGGTTGCCAAGGTACTTAAAGAACATGATGAATATAAAGAAGGAGCTTTTGCATCAACCACATCCCAAAATCCCTAAAGAGCTTTATCGAGAGAATGAGCAAGGAAACGAAGGAAGAGAGACACGGAGGAGAAGCTTACGCAAAGTACTTCCCGGAACAGGATGATTCCTATCGTTGCTACCTCTACCATCCATTCTGATCATATTTTCTAGCTTTTGTTTTCAATTTTATTGATGTATGGAATTGAGATAGTTGTTGAGAATAGATTCGTTAAATGTTGAGATATGTCTATACTCACCTTTGGGAATTTTTTCTTTGATATTAATGAAATTTGATTGATTGCATTTTTATTGAGTTGTTTATGATTTGATTCCTGCACTTCATAATTCAGTAACAAACTGAGAGGGTGAATTGAGTGAAAATCCTTAAATTAAGCTAGCGAGAGTTAGGTAGTTTAATATATTAAGAATTAAATCAAACTAATAAAATTATGTAATGAGAGATCATGCATAGGTTTCCAGTAAGTTATTGGATAAATTCATATCTAATTTAGGTTTTGGGTAAATTGTGAATCGAGAGGTTGTAATTCTGTAATCTAAATTAGGGTTAAAGATTATAACTCGAGATAGAGTAATCCATCCTAGGACTGTCTAGACTCGATAATTCAATAACTTCATAATCAATTAGGTTTTCATTAAGGTTGAATTAAAATCCCCTTTCTCTCAATTGATAATTCCTAGGTTGATCCTTGATTTGGTTGTACAAATTGCTATCTTGTTTATATTTTTGAATTTGATTATTAGGAATTAATTGCGTGATTGAATAATTTCTTGTTTTAGTTTTGTTCATTGAATTATTGTGAATTATCTTCAACCTTAGATTTTATGATTAGATTAACCCTCCTTGTAGGATCGACACCTTAGAAACTACACAAACATTCTATGCACTTGCGATACTATCGAGGTTAAAAATATTAAAACTTTGTCATATAGGAACCTGCGATCATTTCTCTGCCTCTTTTTGTTCTTTTTATATCCTCTTATGTTTTGAGTAACCTTAGGGTTTTTCTAGGGTCCAAAAGGTCCAATAAATCCTTCAAAACTTGACGTTCATGAGTGTTTACGCGTCTGCCCAACGCAGGCCATGATTTTGGCTCACATATGAGCCATGCCACGATCGTGGGCCAAATTTGGAGGTTCTATCATGAATGCCATGATTGTGATCGTCGTTTCGGCCCGAATGTCTCTAAAACTACTTTAATTTTTTATGTTGACCTTGAAACACAAGCAAACATATCAAGGTACCCTTAAAAACATAATATTTAAGATCAAAGACTTGGACTAACCTATAAAACCCTCAAAACATAAATAATTAACAAGCTAACACAATTCTAACCTAAATACATACTAACTGATTAAATTAACAACTAAGCACGTATCAAACTATGCCCTAAAACACGATGCAATTTACACTTGTCACATGATGTTTTAATAAGCATTTTAGTATGTTTTTAGTGGTCAATTAATTGATTCATGCATGTTTAGGTTTAAAATTAAGTTAATTCATTGATTATTTGTGTTTTCGGTGTTTTATGGGCTAGAGCATGCTATAGAGCTTAAATTTTTTGTGTTTAAGGTGCCTTGATGTGTTTGTTAGTGTTTCAGATTAAATATCAATGAATAGAGAGAGTTCAAAGCAAACTTGGAGTAAGGCCCAAGGGCATAATTGTGACAGAAGCCTGGTGGAGGTGCTACGATCGTGACAGAAGCAAAAATTTAGTGCCACGATCATGGCTTGTGCGATAAAAGATGTGGATAGCCTTCCAGACTTAAGTTTTCTAGGGACCTTTTGGACTTTTTAGGCACGAAAAAATCCTAGGGTTTACCCTAAATGGAAAATACTATATAAAGAAAGAGAAATGACCTAGAAAATAGCTCTCTAATCTGTAACTTTTGGGAAAATCCAAGAAGAGAAAGAAGAAGAGAGAGAATAGGAAGAAGAGGAGAAAAAGACAGCTAGTGCTACTGATGCATTCTCGAGGCATCCTAATCCCCTTTTAAAATGTATTTCATTCATCTTTGTGTTCTTTTCTTTGAATGTTGATATAGATATGAATATGTTTAATGAATTTGGGTTTAGTCATGATGTTTTATTTTTCTTTAGGTATTTTGACTTGATTTAATGTTAATTTAGTTATTTTTATGTTTAATCATTTAGGTGTTTTGATTAATTGTTGGAACTTCATGCTTTGGTAATAAATCGAGAGAGTGAATCAAATGCAAAAAGATTGGGTAAGGTTAAAAAGAGTTAAGTGATTCAATAGACCATACAATTATTATATGGAGAGAGATCTCGTGTGAGATCTGGTTGTTTTTGAGAAAGCTTAAGAACTGATTAAGGTTAGAGTTATTTGTAATTGAGAAATTACATGTTTGGTATTTAACCTAATTAGG
>JAOTJB010000210.1:32963533-32975427 GCA_027123815.1 Erythroxylum minutifolium
TTTTGGGCACTAATTGAGAGCTTTACACTAATCACAGCTCACATTATAATGTCAGGATCATTTGTCTTTATAATATTTTCTTGATTAAGGTTCGAGTCCTAGAAGAAACAAATTAATTGTTACATTTACATTGTTGGTTGACAAATCTGAGTGCTGAATTTGATATCTCCTTAATGTATGCTTTCAATTTTCGTTTTCAGAGGGACATATTATGAATGGGTTTGTATAACCTACAACTCAACATTCAATCAACAGGGATTGTAGTAGTGGACTTTAACTGCTCACTCAGCTTGAATGAAGTGGAAGGGGACAAAAGATACCATCTCGGTATGACCACAAAACTATCAACCTTTTTAATGAGGATGGATTTGGTCGACCTTCACTCTATAGGAAGGCTATTTACCTAGTTTAATAACTAGCATGACAACCTTCTTGTCATGAAGAAATTAGACAGATCATTAGTGAACTCTACATGGCCAGCCAATTTCTAAATTCTTTTGTACATTTTGGCAAAAACCTGACATCCGATCATTCTTATATGTGGATCTAGAGGCTCACTGATTCCAGAACAATGTAAACCCCCTTCAGATTTTTCAATGCTATTACTGGTATGGATGGTTTTCATAAAGTGATAGCAGTTGTTTAAACTCTGAGCTAATAGGTTTAAAATCCTATAAAGTTATGTTCAAACTATGGCTAGTGAAGGCTGCTCTTAAGACATTTATGCTTTGGAGAAATTCTAATATACAAACTCTTAAAGAGAAGCTCAATCTTGCCCAAGATAATTGCTACCATTCTCCTCACAATTCAGCATTTAGATAAGTAGAAATGACATGCTTATGGGAATATCAGGAAGCTCTTACATTTCATAACTTAGTCCTGAGGCAAAAAGCTCGACTTGACTAGTTAAAGGATGGTAACTTTAATACCAATTATTTTTCACTCATTCTTACTGGCTAAACGAAATATCAATAAGATCTCCACGCTTCATGATGTTGGCGGATGTGCACATTTTGAAAAGAATTCCTTATTGGAGCTAGCTAGAAATTATTTTATTGAACTAATGGGAAACGTAGCTAAGTCCTAATGTGCTAAGACTTTTTGATTGCAATGTTGATCTAGACATAAAGGAGTCTCTGATCTCACCCATCACAGAACATGGTGTTAAAAGAATCCTCTTTAGCTTACATCCTTCAAAATCTCCTGGCCCTGATGGTTTTTTTGCTACGTTCCTCCAACATACTTGGGAGATCACTGGTAAACTCTTTGCTAAGGTTGTTCTAAAAGTTTTTGATTCTTCAAAATTGTTTCAGGAAATCAATCGTACCTTCATCTGCTTGATTATGAAGAAACAACAACCTTGCCTTATGAGTGATTTTCATCCTATCTCCTATTGCAATATGATATATAAGGTGATATTTAAGATCCTGGCATAAAGGCTCAAATTGGCCATTTATGATATAATGAACACAACACAAGGAGCTTTTCTCTCAGATAGATATATTGGAGATCATATTCTACTGATTCAAGAACTACTAAATGACTACAATTTTGGTAAAAAACTTAACAGTTATATGATAAAGGTAGACTTTAAGGCTTTTGATACTATTAGCTGGTAATTCGTCCATCAATATCTTCAAGCTTGGGACCTTCCTCCAATTTTTATCAAATGGATCATGACATTCATACAAACTCCAACTTTCAATGTACTAGTTAATGATATCCTTACAAAGCCTTTTAAAATAGCTAAGGGAATTTAACAAGGTGATCCCTTATCCCCACATCTGTTTACACTTATCATGGAGGGTGTCTCCAAGCTTATCAACAAACTTATATCTTGCCATCGAGGGTTCAAGTTTCATCATAACTATAGGGATATCAATCTTACATATCTCATGTATGTTGATGACTTGATTTTGTTATGTGGAGCTAATGAACATTATGTTAACATTTTGACACAAGTTATGGCTTCCTTTGCTATATGGTTCGACCTAAAACACAATCCAGCTAAGATCAACATATATACTTCTCATGATGTGAGAAATAATGAAATACGGCGGATTACTGGGCTGATTGCTCTCCCAACTCCCTTCTATTATCGGGTTGTTTATATTACATCCCATAAGCTAAAATTTTCAGATTGTAAACTTATCATTCATAGGCTAAAAAATCAGATGATGGCATGGCAAAATTTATTTCTTTCCTATGTCACCCGGATCGCTCTTATTATCTTTGTTCTCAACAGTCTGAATCTTCATTAGATTGTGCATATTGCTTTGCCTAGGAAATCTATAAAGAAGATGGACAGACTAATGAAGACATTCTTATGGTTAGCTAAACTTGATAATTCTAAAATTGCTCAGATTAAATAGAGTAAAGTTACTATTCTAAAGAAGCACGGAGGCCTTGGTATCATCTCCATTTCAACGATGCAAAATATCTTAATGTGTAAGAGACTATAGAGAATATATACTGATTCGAATGCCTTATGGATTAAATGGATACATGAATATTACTTGAAGCATACTAACTTTTGGCAAGCTAATTTTACAAAAGAAGGTTCTTGGATTCTGAAGCAGATGATGGAGTTCAGGGATGTTATATATCCTTGCGTTAAACACAAAATTGGCAATGGCGAAAAGACATGGTTTTGGTTTAATAATTAGCTTCCAAATAATCCTCTCGTATAGGTTTTTGAACTTCAACGGCTAAGGAATAGACTACCATTGAATCTCAAGGTTTCATATCTGATTGAGAATGGTGCATGGCAAGGCAATTTCATAGGCTTTCACTCTCTTCTAGATTACTTATCTTCACTTATAGATGTCAATGGGCTGACCGGCCCATGGTCGGCTCATGGCCCAGCTGGCCAAGGGCAGGCCGGGCTAAACCCGGCCCGTTTATAAAGTTTTAATATAAAAATTACAAAACAACGCCGTTTTATCAGGCCGTGGGCCGCGCCGAGTCGAGCCGTGGCTAGCACGGGCAGACCATGATCGACCCGCGGCCAGGCCCTGGCGGACCATGGTCAGCCTGTGGCCCGCCCATGGCCGGCCAAACACGGGCCAAAAATGAGCCGGGCCGGCCGGGCCAGAATTGACATCCCTATCTTCACTAAATGAGGTAGAGAATGAGGATGTCAACATTTGGGGGCTTAACCCGAATGGTACGTACTCTAACCATTCTTGTCAAAAATTGTTTGCCATCTCTTATATTATGGTCCCTTGGTTTAATATCTTATGGATGAACACTTTTTGCCCCAAGGCCTCCTTTATCACTTGTTTGGCAATCAAGAATAGGTTAAAAATCTTCGGTCAATAGAAAGACAGTGTAAATGATACATGCCTCTTCTGTAATATGGTTGTGGAGGATAGAGATTATCTCTTCTTCCTATGCAATTTCTCCGAGGCTATTTGGAGCCGACTACTGCATCTACTATCGGATAATAATGGTTGCTACAACTGGGAACAAGTGTTGAATTGGGTTACCTGCAAATCATAGAAAGGAGTCCCTAATGCCACACTCTTCCAAGCTACCTTTACCATTAGTGTTTACAACATCTAACGAGAAAGAAACAGTAGGAGATTCACTGCCTTGAAAGAAGAACCATATCAAATTGTGGACGGAATAGTCAATTAGATCAGAACCTTTCACTGCCTTCAAATAAGAACCATATCAAATTGTGGAAGGAATAGTCAATTAGATCAGAACCTACATATATGCTTAAAATGTCAGCATCACCTTTCCATGGAAATACGACGTAGATAGAGTTTATAGTCTTTTTGTTTTTTTGTTACTCACCATTGACATCTGATATGTCATTCTTCTTAGATAGTTTTTTTGTTACTTTCCGTCAATTATGAAACCAGACGAATAGCCTTGACCTCAGTGTAATGTAGATATAGTTTCATCTAGAATATATATATATATATATATATATATTATATTCTTAACTTTTTTAAAAAAATATTCAGTCGTTTCTATATATCAATCTTATTTGGACTTTCACGCTGACCAGTTGGTCTCGTCTTCTCGTCTGTGCTGCTCAGTCTTTAATCTTGTCCCATCTAGATCTTCTTCCTCTACCATTGACCGAAGGTTTGATACCACCGAGAATTCACTATCTTTGAAAGACTCTATTATCACCTTTCACTTCTACACCAACTTTCTCTTCAAACTTCAATGGACTTTCCTCTTTACTCTTCTCCAAATCTAGTTCTCACTAACCACATTGTCATCGTCTTCAGATATACGTACACACTCTCTACTACCAATATTTGTTTCAGAACCCTGATTATCCCCTGTGTTAACTTCATTTCTACTTTCTTATATTGCACAACTTTTTCACTACTTGAGCACCCTTTTTCCTTAAATCCTTAACCTTTTTATGATTTTTTTATCCTCTTACTCGATCATTTCTTCATCATCATCAGCATTCCAACTCAAGTCCCCCTCCTCAGTAGACATCGCTTGTTTCACGAGATTAGCTCTCAAGTCCTTATCATGCTTGAGCTTCTAAACCCTATAGTAATACCTAGACCAGAAAGTCTCCTCATCAACATTATTATGAACAACCCTTTTATGCACAGTCTCCATAACTCCATTTTCTTCAATCAAGCTCTGACTCTCCTGTCACTTCTCCTCCAAAACCCCACCCTAATTTCCACTTCTTAAAGTCTTCCAAATCCTCCGGCTCCTCACGGTATATGCTGGCATCCACTTGAATCGTAGATGGAGTTGTTGACAATAGTAGGTGGAGTTGCAAAAGTAGACTGCCATTGTAGGAAAAATAATCAGTATGATCATTGAGAAAACAATCAAATTGATAGAAAATTAAAAAAAAAACAGAATAGTATTGGCAAAGCATACCTGGTTTGATGGGTTTAAAGTAAAGCTTGCAGCTTTACTCCATCACGATGAATGATTAGGCGAGGAAGACTGCGACAGTAGAAGGAAAATACAACTTAACGGGGAGAAGATTAGGGTTTTACGTAATTCACATTTATTAAATAATAAAATAATTATGTGAAAAAAGAACATGTGACAGTCGTAAAGAAGAAGCACGAAAAAGCTAGCGTTCATCATTAAGAAGCACGAAAAACTTAGCGTTCACCATCTTTTTTTCTTAATTCTATTGTGAAATGGAGAAAAGTTTAACATTTTTTATAATTAATATTTTTATAAATAATGATAAAGATTTAATTAATTTTTTAAAAAATTAGGACTTAATTAATATTTGATAATTTTAAATTTTAAAAGTTTCAAGTAATTGGTTAAAAATGATAGATCTCCTATTAATTTAAAAATTTTATATTTGAATCCCAAACTTATAACTAATTTTAAAATTTTCAAAAAATAGTTAATCAAGTTTGAAAATAAGTTAGCACTCGTAAATAACAATTACGTCATTATCATCGTAACTCCCTAAATAAAATTTCAGAAATTTTATTAACTTATTGAATTTAACTGAGCAATAAACAAAAGAGAGGACGTTGATCGGGAGTAGAGGCTTTCGTACCCTTGCCAGGTTTTAGCTTATGGACTTTGTATAAAGCTTTGCTTAATTTGTGCATATCAAATGCTGATGTTTATATATAAGAATAACATATAATAAATAAGCCAAACCAAAAATGGCCCTAAACGTTAATATATAAATTAATTGTAGATGTATTTTTTATTATATAATAAAAATTAACAAAGTATTTATTATGAAATGATGCAGTGACAAACTGTACGTCAAAAACTTATGTGCTTAATGCTAAAACTGGTCATAAAAAAGTTAAACAGCACCAGTAGCAGAAGAGGTTATTGGAAGTATTTCAAATATATGAAATTAAAATAAAACAAAGAATGACCCTTAAATCAATGGTATAATAAGGAAACGTGATTATTTTGAAATATATTATTTTTCATAATCTTTTTAAATTTGTAAAAATTTCTTTTAAATTTTAGTCCTTATAAGTATTGAATTTTTACACTCTCTTTTCATTTGTCTTTTTTTTTCTATGTTTTCACGAGCTATTTGTTTTAGATAATTTCTTTTGTAAAAGTATTATCCATTTTTAATTTAACTTCAAATTTTAGATCATACTTTTTTGTTATTCTTTTTATCTTCACCAATTGTCTTTTAATGTTATGATTATACAGTTTTAATAATTAAAATATTTTACTAATAATAGAAAAGAATCTTAAAATTATTATTATTTTTAGTTAATTTAATTTTTCTAATTAAAAGAATATTTTTTATTTAATTTTAAAATTTCCAAAAATATAATTTATTTCTTTATTTATCTTTTCAATATTTTTTCTGAAATTATAAAATTATGATTTATAAAGAGTTTTGATTAACGATGAAAACAATCTCATTTCATTTCTCTTATCTATTCTTAGTTGTTTCAGATAAATTTCAGTAACATAATTTTTTTTACCTGAAATTGATTATATGGAATATAAAAATAATTTTAATTATTTTTTATTAAGTTAAAATTCTTATTATTTACTGTCAATATTTTTCTGAGATATCATTTCTAATAGCTTATTCCTCCTCTCACCGCAATTAGCTTGCCGTAAGACACGAGAAACCAGCATTCCTTTATTATTATTATTTTTGGGTTTTTTCTCTTTTCAAATCCTTATTCCAATTGAAGAAGGAACACCTTTTGGCAACTCTGACAATGTTTTCGAGTTGAACGACTAGTGTATTTTATGACAAGTTTAGGACAAGAGACGGCAAAACGAGACGAAAATTGACGTGCACAACAATGCCTTTTGATAGCATATAGAAACACAGCCGCTTGGGGATCTTTACATAATAAGATACAGACAAAAGCCGCCTCATGCCTGCAAGCTCGCAATAGACGAGATTGTGTGATTCTTACAAGTCAATTTTGATGGCATATATACTGGGGCTTGACATTAAGCAAGAAGTATCAAACCCAACCCAACTTCCACAGACGAATCAAGGGTGGGTTTCGATGGCCAAGACAGGAAGGTTTATGGTTTGGGTTCTCTACCCACTATTGCTTGCATCATTTCTGGTGCATGGAATTGGCGATGAGAGGAAGGTGGAGCCATTACATGCTATAATTCGTTTTGAAGTAGTCTATGCATGATTAATATGTGCTAAAAGTTGTTGTGGACACTTTGTAGGTTCACATTATATACATGGGCGACAAGCCGCGGGGAAGTTATTCTGCTGCCGAGGCTCATCACTCCATGCTACAAACTGTACTTGGACGGTTCGAAATATAATCCTATATCTATCACTCCATCAACTTAATTCCAACGTTTAAAATTTTTAAGAATTCAAGTTGCCTAGAATTATAGCATTTTGCTTTTGTAAAAATTGAATTAATTAAGCCTACAGCGCCAATATATTTAGCATTCAGCAATGCTTCAGTGCTCCTTCTTGGAGGCACAGCCACTAGTTTATGTTCACTTATTATGAACCTTTCGTGGTCGAATTTTATAACCCAACATTAATTATCGACATGTTTTTAAATTTGCAGTACTTTTTCAGCAAGAGAGTCGCTAGTTTATAGCTACGAAAGGAGCTTCAATGGATTTGCGGCTAAGTTATTAGATGAAGAGGTCGAAAAAATGAAAGGTATTTACTTCACTTAGAAATGATAAATTTAACTTGCTACTTATACGGAGTGGTAACAGAAAGTTGGGTGCAGAAATGGAAGGGGTAATATCTTTGATACCCAATCAGATACTTAAGCTTCACACGACAAGGTCGTGGAACTTCATGAGTTTCTCCGAATCCCAAAGCAACCTACTAGCTCCTCAGGAAGGAGATGTCATCGTCGGTCTTTTAGACACAGGTTCGAGTTCTATACTCAGTTGCTTCAGTTTGTCAAGATTTTGTAAGATGATTGGCTGCTGATAAGAAACTTCCCAATGTTCTATGCTACAGGAATTTGGCCAGAATCTGCGAGCTTCAGTGATTACAATATGACTGCTCCACCTGCTAAATGGAAAGGGACTTGTCAGAATGTCAACTTTACCTGCAACAAGTGAGCTTTAAGTTTAAGCAGTCCGTTACATCTATCCAAGATCTTCCGAAACCATCTGTAGGGTTTGAATGACAACTTAAACACTATGAACTTCATCCCCTAACTAATGAGAGACTATTTCAACATGCAGTAAGATCATCGGAGCCAGGTACTACAAAAGCCACAATTCAAGTGAAAATTCCGACGACATCATATCTCCTAGAGACACCGAGGGACATGGAAGTCATACTGCTTCAACAGCAGCTGGAAGGGAGGTATCAGGTGCAAGCTACTATGGACTAGCCGAAGGAACAGCAAGAGGTGGAGTGCCCAATGCAAGGATAGCTGTCTACAAAGTTTGTTGGTCATTCGGTTGCTCTAGTGTCGACATCCTTAAGGCATTTGACGACGCCATTGCCGATGGTGTTGACATTATATCTGTGTCCCTTGGTTTTGATTGGCCTGTCCCTTATATGGAAGATGTGATCGCTATTGGTGCTTTCCATGCCATGAGACGTGGCATTCTCACTTCCAATTCTGCTGGCAATTCAGGCCCTTATCCATATTCGGTTTCAAATTACTCACCTTGGTCGTTGACAGTGGCTGCGAGCACTATTGACAGGAAATTTGTTTCACAAGTGGTTCTTGGAAATGGACAAATCTATCTTGTGGGTTACATGCTATTTGTTATGCATTTTTTACGTATATGATATGCTATATGTTGTTTCACAGACGTAACTTTATGATATGGCAAAATGGCAGGGAAATTCCATTAACAGCTTCAATCTGAATGGAACCTCGTATTCACTGGTATGGGGAGGAGATGCAGCAAACTACTCCGCAGGAGCTGACACAGATATCGCCAGATACTGTTCTCCTGGTGCCCTCAACTCCAATAAAGTGTCTGGAAAAATTGTTTTCTGCGAATCCCTCAATGATGGTTCTGCCATTTTATTATCTAATGGTGTAGGAGTCGTAATGGCAGATTCATTCTTCTCTGATCTTGCTTTCAGCTACCCTCTTCCAGCAACAGTAATCAGTACCGAAGACGCCCAAAAGATATTGGAGTACATCAGATCCACGGAGTAAATTAACCTCAATCTTCTTTCTCTAATGACAATGTATAGTTAGTAAGCTAATGCATTTCTTTTTTAAACTAAGACCATAAGATACTCTTTCAGGAATCCAACTGCGACTATTCTAATTGGTGAGACTTGGAAGGATATTGCTGCACCTTATGTTGTATCATTTTCTTCACGAGGACCTAATCCTATCACACCAGATATTCTCAAGGTAATCATCATTTGTCAACGAGAGAGCTCTAGTTTATTAAGTTTCACTATCTCTCCATTGTGAAGCATTATATTGAATGTTCTTTATGAGTGAATGTTAACAGCCTGATCTCACTGCTCCTGGCGTGGACATCCTCGCTGCCTGGTCTCCTATTGCACCTCCTTCAACATACTTTGATGACAAAAGGAGTGTAGAATTCAATATAATCTCCGGCACATCCATGTCTTGTCCTCATGTCAGTGGCGCCGCTGCCCATGTGAAGGCTGCTCATCCCAACTGGTCTCCGGCAGCCGTTAAATCAGCCCTCATGACCACAGGTGAACAAAGTTTCCACTTTCTTTTGGTGCATTAATTATGTTTCAATATCTATGTCTGATCCACTGATGTGCCCATTTGTGGTATTTTCGTTTTGAACAGCTTTTGTAGTTGATCCAAACAAGCATCCCGAGCTTGAATTTGCATACGGATCGGGTCATATCAATCTAACAGCAGCAATACAACCTGGTCTTGTTTATGACACATCAGAAGCGGATTACGTAAATTTCCTATGTAAACAAGGTTACAACACCACGGACCTTAGATTGATTACAGGTGATAATAGCAGCTATTGCAATAGCACAGTACCAGGAAGAGCTTGGGATCTGAATTACCCATCATTTGCTTTGGCTGTTGAAGATGGCCAGCCAATTAACGCAGTCTTTACTAGGACTGTTACCAATGTTGGTTCACCAAATTCTACTTACACTGCCAGCTGGAATATTCCAAGCTTGCTTAAGGTCACTGTGGATCCACCAGTCCTGACATTTTCCAACATTGGAGAGACAAAAACATTCTGGGTTAGAGTCAATGGTCCAGTTATTTCTCAGCAACCAATAGTATCGGGTGCGATCGTTTGGAAAGACGATGTTTATGTGGTAAGAAGCCCACTGGTCGTGTACAATGTTCTGCCTGGTGCTACCAATTCTTCATCCTACTTATTGAAACCATCCAAATTCGATGGCTCCTCCAAGTTTCTCAAGAACAACCTCCTCAGGCAGAATTATAATTAATTAACACTTTCGAGAACTTTCATATTCAGTTACTGATTTTATCCAAACTGTCATTTTCAGTTATTCAGTGCTCATTTAAGATTTAAATAATACTTCTTTCTATATATCATTCTGGATCTGTGTCCATTATTGCCTTGGTTTCTAACTAATATCTGCCATTAGCTTTATTAAATTGTACTTAAGTGAGTAACCGTATTAAAGAATGTGAAATGATACGAGTCCGTGTATAACATAGAAACTTTACATAACACGTGCATCAGGCGATGCAAATGGATGACAGAAAGTGCGTTCAAAAATTATGTTTTTATTTGATTTTTTACCTCTTAATATTTGTAATTACCTTATCCACTAAGTTTCAAGCTTCATTGGATGTGTACGGAGAGGTAATCGTCTGAGGGAAAATGCGTCTGGTAGACAAAAATGTTAATAAAATAAAACATCACCGTACTTTTTATTAGTACGTATTTTCTGATATATAAAAAAAATTATAACATAGTAACAAGAATCTTTTAGCTCATGCATCTCAGCGTCTTTGAATTATAATAGTTTTGGAGATACTTTATCAAACTTTAGTAACAAAGCATTTACTTGAATACTAATCATTCGTATCTATTGACCAAGTTTTTAGAAACTTAATAACTAACTACAGAACATAAATTAGTTAAAGTGTGAATACTTATAAGCTATAATCTTTTTATAAAAGAAAAGTGTTATCATCACATCTAGGGACGGCTAAGAGCAAAATTGATTATATCGATGGGGTTCGTGGGTCATCCGACTAGGGTTCAAAACCTTGAGTACTTTCGCATGTAAAACAAATATTGACGACGACACGTCTAGGGACGGCTAAGCTCGCTTTGTTCCTAAATCAACCTTTGGCATTTGGGGTTCAAATTCAAAATGTAGAAGATTTACACTACAACAAACAGGTTCTTTCGCCACAAAAATAAATGTTGCTAAGAAAAGAGAAATTGTTGTAAATATTAATTTGTGACGATTTTATATCGTCGTCTAAATCGTCGCTGAATCTCGACAGTAAAACAACATCCACTACATTTTGTGTAATTCGTTGCCAAAATTTGTTTGCGACAAAAATAATTCATCGGTAAAAATTATTACCAATGATAAGAAGGAATGTTGTACAAGGTTTTATGCGACGTTTCTGTTTCGTAGATAAAAATTTTTGTCCACAAAATTATATTCGTAGGTATTTATATTTAGTGACGATTTTATTTTAGTAGCAGAATCCTTTTAGCTACTAAGTTTTTATTGTAGGGAAATGTTTTTAAAAACGTTTCGATAAATGTAGGCAAAAACTTTTTGTGACGAATTGGACTTTAGTTGGTAATAGGAATTTGTAACGATTGTGTTTTGGTAGCAAAAAAGTTTTAGCTACGAAAACGTGGTTGTAGTAAAACCTTATTACCAACGTTATTTATACGTAGTTAATTAGTTTTTATGACGAATTTATTTGGTAGCTAATAGTATTTAGTGACAAAATTTAATTTTAATTTAATAATTATTATAATTGTTAAAAACAAATTTATTACAATTT
>JAOTJB010000210.1:33016949-33031524 GCA_027123815.1 Erythroxylum minutifolium
AATGCCCTCTACTAAGTTGCATCTAATAGTCGTTTCGTTATTGACGATTTTATAAACTTTACATCCCAACAAGATTTACCCTGCTAATGAATGAAAGTAGTAATAAGTGGTGCTTTCTCAACTACTTTTGAGTAATTTTCTGTTTCCAGATGACATCAATTGACATGCTATATATAATTATCTTATTAAACCCTACTAAAGAATGAAAACTTGTCTTTTCATGTAACACGTTACAAAAATTTTAGTTTTGCAAACTGTATCAAATGTGAAAAGAAAATAATGAAAAAATTAAAAAATAGTTCCATCAAATTGCCAACAAGCTTTTCAATATCATAACGAGTTTGAATTCACCCGAAACTTTTCTAAAGTCGCTCACCAAGACGTAGTTGACGTCTTTTTGTGATATTCTTAAGCCGTGAATCTCTTAACGGGCCAGAGTCTCTATGTATTCGTGAACTACATTAGAAATTATAAAGAATCTTAACCTATATATGCAGTTTTCATGTCGAGTCTTCTCGTCACAAACTTAATATATAACAGCCCTAGATCACCTCTTACAGATATTGTCTACTTTAGGTCTTAGCTCAACTAAGCCCTCACGATTTTACTCTTCTCACACTTTGGGAGAATGTGTCTACAAGGGAGAAGTATCCATAACCTTACAAGGCGCAATTTGTTCCCCTCTCTAATCGATATAGAATCTCAGATTCCATCCCCTTTAGGGCTCAGCATCCTCGCTGAAACAAAAAAAAAGTGAGATTCTATATCAATTGGAAAGGGGAAAACATACGCTTTATAAAAGTATAGATATCTCTCCCTCATAGACGCATTTTCTCAATGTGTGGGAAGAGCAAAACCGTGAAGGCTTGGCTGGGTCAAGGTCCAAAGCGAATAATATCTGTGAGCGGGTGGTCTAGGACTGTTATAATGATATCAAAGTCAGTACTCGAACCGGTGTGTCAGTGAGGACCCTAAGCCCAAAGGAGGGTGGAATGTGAGATCTCATATCAGTTGGAGAGGGGAATAAAGTACGTCTTATAAGAGTATGGATATCTCTCTCTCATAGACACATTTTCCTAAGGTGTGGGAAGAGCAAAACCATGAGGGCTTAGCTGGGCCAAAGCTCAAAGCGGACAATATCTGTGGGCAGGTGGTTTAGGGTTGTTATACAATACAGATCCGATTCACACTAATTTGATTCCATTTTCTATATAAACTTTGACCCATTAACTTAGATCCTTTTATCGAGTCACTTTATTACCTTCATCTGAATCAAATTTACGTAACTTAACCGATAAGTTATTGAAAAATCGATAAAAGACAATTAATTATTGTCCACTATATAGGCAAAATCTAACATTTTCCCCTTTGGACAATAATCAATTGTTATATTGATAAAAAGTTGGAAACTAGTTCAAAAATATGGTTAAGTCACGTCATTATATGGATCGATCATATTTAAAAACACAATTTGATCCAAAGATAATGAAAGTTCATTATGCTATCTGGCAAGGCTTTCGATATCGAAAAGTATCAAATACATGTATCATATGTGACATATATCCAATACAGTCTCACAAATCTAGTACTTTTTTAACATAAATGCAAAAACGGTGTGTGACAAACTAGGATGATACTTGAATGATCTAAAATATATCATCTTTCTGTTTATCAGTTTTGACTTCTCTAAACTTTATGCTAATTACATATGTGAAACTGCATTAGAGAAGCCTTGTGTTTCTCTAAACGTTATGCTAAACTACAGTAGAGAAAATCTTTACATTCTCTGTTCTCTCACTGAATGTTACGTTACATTAGACACACCTTTATAAAATTAAATACTTATATTCTCCTATGTCATGTTAAAACTCATGGATATGCTTTTAAACTATACGTGTCCTAAATATAGGCTCAAGGTCAATCTGTACATATGTCCAATAATCTTTAAACTACTTAAGATCAACACAGGCCTTAAGTCTTTCACATGCATTAAGATAATGTATAATAACGTGTATTACTGAGGATAAAAAAATAATCTTTATTAATAACAATCATATTGTCATAATAAATCAAAACATACTAACATACAAGGACCAAACATACTTCAATACACTCATACTATATACATGTCTTTCAAACACATATGGACGCAGTCCTTTAGTTAAAGGATCAGCAAGCATCTCCTCAGTTCGCAAATGCTCCACCTCAATGTCACCTTTTTAAATCAACTCCTTTATGGTCAAATATTTGACTTCTAAATACTTAGACCCTATGATATTATTATTGTTATTACTAAATAATACAACAATAAGATTATCACAATAAAACTGCATAGGTCTAGTCATTGAATCAACTATAGATAACTTAAAAATCAAGTTCTTAAGTCATACCGCCTGTGTAGTAGCATCATAACATGCAACAAACTCTGTATGCATAGTCGAGGAAGCCGCCGGTGTCTGCTTGATACTCTTCCATGATACTACACCATATGCTAACATGAAAATGTAACTTGAAGTGGATTTTCTATCATCCAGACACATAGCGAAATCGGAATTAATATAAATTATGACGTTTAAATTGTTGACCCTCCTATATATCAACAGATAAACCTTCGTTCCCTTTAAGTATCTCAACACTCGTTTGACTGCATTCTAATGGCTTATGCCTGGGTTAGCTAGGTATCGACCTAACAGTCCAACAACAAGCAATGTCCGACCTAGTGCATACTTGAGCTTACATCAGGCTACCTACTGCACTAGAATATGGAACACTCCTCACGACCTCTCTCTCTACTTCATTCTTTGGATATTATGCCAAAGATAATCTCTCAACATAAGATATTTGTGCTACAGCAGGTTTACAGCCTGTCATATTAAACGTTTGAAACACATGCTCAATGTATGCACTCTGTGAGGGCCTAATTAGTGTTGAAATTTGTCCCAGTGAATCTAAATACCTAGGACAAAATATGTTTTACCAAGTTCCTTCGTGTTAAAATGCTTGGACAAAAGTTGCAGAACCTTATACAATATGTTCAAGTCATTTGATGCAAGCAAGATGTCATCTACATACAACAATAGGAAGACAACTTTGCTCTCCTTGTCCTTATAGTACAAGAATTGTTCAACTTTATTTTCCACGAAGTTAATGGAGGTCACAACCTCATCAAACTTTAGGTACCTCTGTTTGGATGCTTATTTCATACTGTATATAGATTTTCTCAATTTGCAGACCTTGTCAGTTTCACCTTGATCCTGAAATCCATCAGGTTGCTTTATATAAACCTTTTCATAAGTGTCTCCGTTCAGGAAAGTGGTTTTGACATCCATCTCATGCAGCTTCATATTGTAATTAGTTACTACTTTCATTATCACTTTGAATGCATCTTTAGAGGACACAAGATAGAAGTTAACTTTAAAGTCAATTCCTCCTTTTTGAATGAACCCTCTGGCAACCAACTGAGCCTTAATTCGTTCAACTTTACCTCGAGAGTCCTTTTTGGTCTTAAATAGTCATTTACAACTGATGGGTTAGCAATGTTGAGGCAAATCAACAAGTTCGCATACTTGGGTTATGTTTCATGGATTGCATCTCGTTCATCATTGCCTCCAACCACATATTTGCATTTGGTCCAAAAATAACTTATATAAAAGTAATTGGATCCACAATATATTTTATATCATAGTCTTGTTCACCCAAATAAACTATGTAATCAAATGAGATAGTTGGTCATCTCACTTTAGTGGATTTGAGTAACTGGATTGGTTCTTGTATCTCAGGAACCTCTATTTGTACAAGTATGGGTTGCTGTTCCTGTACTGGTATAGTACTTAGATCTTGATACACTGGACCTAACTATGTGAGAGGCAAATACAAAACAACCGTAGTATCCGTCTTGCTTTCATCTGCAGGGTGAGAAGGCGCACCCTCATTAAAGACATAACGTTATAGAAACTTAGTTATTTGTGATTCTATAATTTAAGACGCACCTTCTCTATAGTAGAATCTATAGCCTTTAGTGTGATTGAGATATCTTATTGAGTAACAACGAGTAGAACGAGTTTGCAATTTATTTTCATAAGGATTATACAAGTACAACTCAGCAGGATAGCCTCATATACGAATGGGCTTCCACCCTTTTTAGAGTTTAAAAGGAATCTTTAGCACTAATTTGCTTGGGACTTTATTTAGTATATACAATTTTGTATTTATGACTTCGCCCCAAAGATATTCAGGTAGGTTAGTCTTGCTCTGCATTGACCTCATCATGCCCTTATAGCGTAATTGCGCCTTTTGTCCACACCATTTTGCTTGGGATTACCTAGCACAGTGAATTGAGTCACTATTCCATAAGATTCCAAATATCTAGCGAACGGACCTTTTTCTTGTCCTGAAACCCATGTTTGCCATAATACTCTCCACTACAACAGATCTGGCTATCTTGATGGATTTTACTAATTGATTCTCAACCTCAACCTCTCAAGAACTTCAAATTTTTCTTTAAGTAAGAACATATAACCGTAATGAGAATAATCATCAATAAAAGTCAGAAAATATCTAGAATTGCATAATGTAGTTGTATAGGGTCCACTAATATCCGTAAGTATGAGGTCCAACAAACCAGAAGCTTGAGTTAACCCCTTTTTTCTTTATTTTGGTCAACTTACCTCTGCAGCAATCAATACACATTTCTAGATCAACAAAATTTAGAGTTAGGAGAATATTTTCCTTTATCAGTCTCTCAACTCTATCTTTGAAAATGTGGTATAAGAGTTTATGCCATAACATGTATGAAGTATCCTCAATGAGAGGTCTCTTTCAAGTAATAAGTTTGGTAATATATGAAGAAGCATACATTTCATGAGGGGAAAGGCATATTTGATATAAACCATGTGATAAGAAGGTAGTTCCAATATGTTTTGCATTGAAAAATAATTGTACAATTGTATTTTCAATGACAAAACGATAACCCAATTTGTCTAAAACTGATACAAATATTTGATTCCATTGAAAAGGAGGTATCTAAAATGTTTCTTGTAATACAAATAAAAACCTTATATGGGTTCAAGCATACATACCCTACATATAAAGCATTTACTTCTTTATTATTCTGGCAGTTGAATTTCTTATGTCCATTCTTCTTACTGAAGAAGTACCTCACATTCTTCAACTCTTAGACTGACCAGTCTGTATCTAAGGAGCAAATTTGAATTTCTTTCCTTTTAGCTCTTTGAGGTTTAACCTTGCCTTTACCTTTAGCGGTTGCAAGCAGGGTCGTATGTGTTGGACCCCAAAATTTTTTTATTTTAGTAAGCATTATTTGAATAAATTTTGTAGTATTGTTAGATAAATCATTTTAATTGGAGTTAATTATTATGTTAAGTCTAGGAGGATTAATTCATGAATTGATGGAATTAAGGTGTTGATATTGTAAGGTACATAAGGGCATTTTTGGAAGATGACTTAAGGTTAAAAGAACCTAAGTTTATAAGAAAGGGTAAAATAGACTTTTAGCATTTATTAAGGGTAAAAAGGGAAGAGAAAAATGTTATCTCGTGAAGTGGAAGACCAAAAACTTGAATTGAAGAGAGTGAAGTGAGAGAAACGAAAAATTAGAAGATAGAAAAGGGTGAGAGTGTCGTTGGAGAGAAAAGAAAGGAGAGAAAGAAAGTTAAGCTAGGCTTTGATTTTTTTTAAGTTTAAAGAGTGATTTTGAAGTTGTTCAAGAAGGGAAAAAGAAAGAGGAAGGGAAGAGCTTTCTTTAGAGCCAAGAATCTCATTAGTTGGTGAAGATTCAAGGTAAGTCGATTCTTAGTCTCTTGGAGTTTTGAAGGCCTTTTGGTTCAAAAGGCTTGGGATATGTATGGGTTTAAGTATTCTAGTGTCAATTTCATGCTTTTGGTTCTATGGGTTCTCAAATTGGAATTCCTATTGAATGAGAACTTTGTTTGTTATAAGCAAATCCGATCCAAGGCGAAGAGGAAAGACAACAGTGAACTTTGATTGTCAAGTGAATTAGGTGGGTAATGTATTTATAGTTATTGTATGATGGGGCAAATTCTTGCCTATATGTGTGTGCATGTACAATTTTCTTGTTAGTAAATTTTGTGATTATTGAAAGTGCATGTGATTTATGAATTTTGATCAAGTTATGCCATTGAAATAATTCATGGCATTTTGTTTGAATGAAAAGATAAACAAACATAAAAGTCTGAGCATATGATTAAATAAATATGTGTTTTTGTTTGGGCGAGAGTGGAACCATTCTGTTCCTCACGTGCACATTGACAAGAGCCTTCTCTCGGCTGCTCGCTTGTGACATATGAGCTTCGAAAAAGGACTCATTCTATTCATGGTGTAAAATTTAGTTTCTCCATTTTGTTTCCATGGAACCTTCGAGTCATTTGTTTGTGCATTGCATCTTTGAATTGTCAAGCATAACGCATTTGGATGTTATGTGTTCCGCATTAATCTGCTTAATTGAGAATACTTGAATTGCTAAGTACCTATATATATATGCTTGAGTTTGTACTAATTACTGATGGCTAGAAATATATTAGCCACTAAGCTGTGTTGTTCAACCCATTATCTTCCCTCCTCAGGTGCAGAACAAGACCACAGTTGATCCTTGCAAGGCATCAAAAACTCTAAGATAGCTAGAAGTCTTTTGTACTAAGTGAACATTTTTGGATAGCTTTAGAGGCATGTCAAACATGAGCATCTTTTGTATTTTTTTGTTTTAAGTTTTGATGTGTATATTAACATATAACAAACTCTGATTGTGTTTAAAAATGAGAAAGTGAGATTGAATTCCTTTTCATGTCTGATTTTGTTATATTTGAAGATTGGGATAATGAAATGTACATGTGCATGCTCTTCTCTGTTGAAATTGCCAAGGTAGTTAGTACTAGAATAGCACGTTAGATTTGGAGAGATTGCGTTCAGATGCAAAGGAAAAATATAGAGGAAGAGTATCGTCTATGATGACGTTACACACAGACGCAAAGGAAAAATATAGCGGACGAGTATCGTATGTGATGACGTCAGACACAAGCGCAAAGGAAAAGCACAGACGAAAGGAATCGTCTATGCTGACGTCACACACAGTCGCAAATGAAGGGCAGACGCAAATGCAAGGCAGATGCAAATGAAAGACAGACGATAAAACACAGACGATAGGCCAAACACAGAAAGAGAAGTTAAAAAGTTATGCTAATTGACCCGAAGTATGTTCGTATGTAAATTGGGGACTCACCAACGCTATCCTTCGACAAAGTTGGTATGGAAATGGAGGTGAGCCAAAAAGGGGTTAGTTTGAATGCAAGTGGTTGTGTAAAAATGTTGGTATCCGAATGTGATAGTCGGGCTCCGAAAATGGGGTCCGACAATTGCACTTTTTCAGCCCTGCAAAACAATAACAGGTCGTCTCCAAAAGTTAACTGTGTAAGCTTTATACCTTTACACCTACAGTGGAATTGGAATTCAAGATGTGTCCTTATATTTCTGGCAAGAAGAGTCGACAAGGCCTCCATGCAAAGCACAAACAGGTAAGGGGATAAGGGATCCCCTTGCCTTAAACCCCTCCTAGCTTTTATTATTTTGATAAGTTCCCCATTCGCCAGAATAGGCATTGATGCCATGGTTACACATTCTTCTACCCATTCTCTAAATAAAAGTGGGTTTCCTGCTGCTTGCAAAATGTTAAAGAGGACTCTCCAATTGATTTAATCATAAGCTTTAGGTAGATCCATTTTCATTTTCCTCTTAGAATGTTGATGCCCATTGTTAACCCTTTAATGGATACATTCAGTTCAGGGAAAATAATTTTCCCCAAGATTTATTTGAACCTATTTGCAAGAACCTTTATGATTGTTTTATGAAGGATATTGCAACAAACAATTGGCCTGAATTGTTCTAGTCTTTTGGCATTACTTTGTTTAAGAATGAGACACACAAATGTTTTATTCCACTCCTTCAAAATAGTTCTCTTGTAGAAAAACTCTTGCACTGCTTCTATAACTTCTTCCCCCGAGATATCCTAGTGTTTTTGGAAGAAGCTACCATTGTAACCATTTGGCCCTGGAGATTCTTCTTGGGTCATTAAGAAGACAACTTCTTTGATCTCTTCCCTTATTACTTCCTTCACCAAATTTGTCTTCTCTTCTTCAATTACCTATTTAATTCCTGCTATCACCTCTTCTGGTATTTCCTTCATATTAATTTCAATTCCATATTGTTTGGTGAAGTACTCGAGTGTGTTCCTTTTTTTTTTGCTTTCTTGGTTTTTATATTTCAGAAATGTTTCTTCTTCTAAGATTTTAATGAAGTTCTTGTTTCTCCTTACTATGATGGAACTCATGAAATATTTTGTGCAGCTCTCATCCTCCCTCAACCGTGCCATTCATGATTATTGTCTCAGTAGTTTATTGGTATTTTCTAAAGCTTGATTGTACCTAGTTATCAATTCAGTTTCCTCTTTACTTAGTTGCATATCTTCTGGTCTTACTAACATCCTTTTCTAACATTTCTTTAACTCCTCCAATGCTTTTGCTTTTTCTTCTTAGTTTGCTTTTATTATTTCCCTACTGAGTATTTTCAACCTATCCCTCAAGGCCTTTAGCTTCATGCTTAGTTTATAACCCTTAGATCCTGGTATCCCCAATCTTATCCCCTCCCTCAGTGTATCATTAAATTCAAGTTTATCCATCAGGTGGTTAAAAATTATGAATCATGCATTCCTCCTACAATCATTTATTTTTACATCCACTATTATGGGGCTATTGTATAAAACATCAGGTTCTTTGAAACTGGCATTGTTTAGAGGAAATTGATATAACCACTTATCATTTACCATGCATCTATCAAGCTTTCTCAGTAATAATTAGTTACTAGGTTGTTTATTATTCCAAGTCAATGCATTTCTATACCATTTCAAATTTGTCAGCCCTATTCTCACTACCATGTCTTAGATAATGGAGACTCACTAATTTCTTTAAGGGAGCTAGAGTTATTAGACAAAGAGATCCTTTATCTTATTATCTTTTTTCCATTACCTTAAAAGTCCTTTAAAAATATAAAAGAGAAATATTCTCAGCTCCCCACTCTTTTCTTTCCACCACAAATGTAAAAACCTCAAGCTTTTTGCCTTAGTGTGTACTGATGACTTGTTTCTTTGTGGAGCTAACACCTACTCTTTAAGAGTCATCCTAAGCTCTATAAACCAATACACTTCCATGTCTAGCCTGAAAATTAACCTTTATAAAAGCAAAATTACTTTTTTTTGTAAGTGTTACTAACACTACTTCTATGTAGGTTATTACAAGTATGTAAGTTCAAAAAATTCCATTTAGTTTCCTGGGTCTACCCATTTTCTCAAGAAAGCCCAAATTCAAGGATTGCTCCTCTCTACTAGAACTTACTAGGAGAAGGGTGGGAATGTGGCAAAACAAGTTCCTCTAACTAACAAGTCACATTCAACTTTCTAAGTGTATTCTATTTAACCTCCACAACTACTAGGGTTCTCATATAATTATGCATAAAAAGTTGGTGAGGGAAATACAAAAAATTATCAAAAATTTCCTTTGGTTAGGGAACATTATCCATTCTTATGGAGATAAAGTTACCTGGGATAAAGTCTACTTCCCCTTCTAAGAAACGAGACTGGGCTTTACCTTATTGAGACTCAAAACCCAAGCTCTAATAGTTAAGTGTATATGGAAATTACTATAGAATAAGGAAAGCCTATGGGTAAAATGGATGCACTCGTATTACTTGAAAGAACACAAAAGTCACTCCTAGTCACTAATAGAGATGCTAAGAATTAGAACCTCATTCTACCCATTTATCAAGATTCACATAGGTAACGGTTTCAATTTATGGCTTTGGATTGTCAGTTGGTCCTCTCTAAGCCCTCTCTTCTATAAAACTAATCTTCCTCTCTAAGGAACAGGCTTCCTATAAACACTAAAGTCTCTACCATTATCCAAGGGAATAATTGGATCACTAATCTCAGAGGTATGTCTACCCTTCTAATTAACCTTCCCTCCTATTTCCCAAATCCTATGTTGGAAGATTACCTTATATGGACTTTCCAAAAATCTAGTACATTTACCACGTAATCATACACGCACTAAAAATAGAAGCCACTTCCTTATGGTTCCTTGGGCTAGTTGCATTAAGAAAAATCCTTTAGTTCCTAAAACATCCATTATCTGCCAATTAGCCATATTAAACTGGCTATGGACCAAAGACAGCCTCCCCTGCCAAAACCATCTATATGTACTATGTTAACTATCTTTATAAATAGTTCAACACTTATTTTTTAGTGCCTCTATACAACTTCAATCTGGTTTACTTTAACTACCCTTAAAGCGATTGCTGGGAATATGAGAGGGTTTAACTACCCTTAAAGCAATAAATAGTGTTTCATTATCTTAAAAGTAAAATCCTTATTTTATAAGCCTACTTGGAATAAAAATAAAGGCATAGTCATATGACAAATGGCTATAGATTTTAGGAAATAAGTAAAAGCTAATTTTCGATCATTAGAATCATATTAATAGGAGAATTTTTATTGGTTATAACCTTGAAATATTCAGAATTCTCCAAGTTAACTTGTCAGGAATTAATACAAATATCCTTGAACTTCACCCCTAGCTTTGCTCTCAATTTCACATTGATTTATGTATCAAGTTATGCCTTTCAAATAACATTTCTCTAGAATGATTTGAAAGTCATCCACCTAAGTATGAGAATCCTTTAGATGTCATTTAGTGATTTTAACATTTTCTTATTCTCTTAGGATTCAGAGAGCTCTAAAATAAGTTTCAAACACATAAATCAAGATTTCATGGACTGCATAACTTAAATTTGGGCCTTATACCTTAGCTACAATAGAAGCACTTCATATGAACTAATAAACAAAGTGGTAGTAGGTTGATTCAAATAAAATTAGTCAAAGCATTAATCAAAATCCAATGGATGACAAATTTTCCCCTAAGTATTTCTAACTTTAGTAATAACCTAGCCTGAGATCATTCTCCAATTCAAATTCACAATCTTATCATTATATAGATCGTGAATTCTTTTTCAGATTCAATATTTACCTAATTTACCTATCTAGTTTTGAAAAAGCAGTAGCAAAATAAATGTCCATTCAATTTCATGGATTTAAAGCATATAGGTGCACAAGTAAATTACGAGAAGTGAGGAACTCAAGTTACTCAATTGAAAACATTCCAAAAACATAAAAATAAGTAATCCAAAACCTCATATATACATATTCCAAAATCTAAAGTGAACTATATCTCAAAGCTATAGGTGATTCCCTCAAACTTTAGGAGAAATAAGCTCTAAATAGTTGCTTATAAGTTTTATATTATTATAATTCATAACTCAAGAAAAAGTATAAGAAATAAGCTCTAAATAGTTGCTTATAAGTTTTATATTATTATAATTCATAACTCAAGAAAAAGTATACAATTGAATGGCTAGGGGAGGGGAATGGAAATATTTCCTTATACTATAATGCAATTCTTACCATAAAAAACTAAGTTGGGAATTTTATTTTGGAAGTATGCGGAGATTAAGGAAATAACACTCAACTATTTTCCAAAAACATTAGGTAAAGCTAAAACTATTTTCTCCTTTACATAGGTATTTAAATAATTCATTCAAACATTTATAAAATTTGAGTTAGTTGAGGCCCTCTGCACAACTTTCAGTATAGTAGACATTAAGAGGCTTTGTTAAGCCTCAATCCTTATAAAGCACCAAGTCTTAATAGTCTAAATGCATTATTTTCCTATAGTACCTGGAATCTTATTGCAGACCAATTCATAACAGCTATTATAGAATTCTTCAATAAAGGTATGTTACTAAAAGAGATCAATAAAAGTCTTATTATATTAATCCTAAAAGTTCTTGAGCCCTCTTCCATGTGTCACTATAGATCTATCTTATGATGGAATATAATATATAAGATCATCTTAAAACCTCTAGTATCTAAAATGAAACTAACTTTGAAAACCTTGATTAATCCTAGCTAATTATCTTTCATAGAAGGTAAAACTATAAGATAAAATATCTTCATAACGTAAGAGCCATTCAAGAACTATAATAGCAAATCTTCTAACAAGAGTTGTGTAATCAAAATTAACTTCAATAAAGCTTTCAATTAAATAAGTTAGAAATTTCTACTGGATAATCTAGAAGCGTTTTAGATGGATTAGGCAATACACAACTACAAACTTATTTATCATCATGATTAATGGAGAACCCACAATAGTTTTCCAATGGACTAAAGGAGTAAAACAAGGGGACTCACTTTCCCTTCACTTATTCACATTATGCATTAAATTCCTCATAATACTAATTAAACACAAAATTAAACAAAATAATAGTTTCATTAACCATCACATATGTAAGAGAATGAAACTTTTTGACCTTTCATTTACATATGATTTGCTTTTATTTTATGTTGCCAACACTTCATTAGTTGGTCTTCTCATGAAATCCTTGAGATACTTTAACTGTCAGCCTTCTCCATCAATGCTTCCAAAATTCACTTATTTATTATGGTAGTTGTTGAACAAAGAAAGCATAACTAGTATCTTAAGCTTACAAATCAAGGAACCTCCTTTCACGTACTTGGTGATTCATGTAATTATTGAAAAGCTCATTTTTCGAGATTGCTAATGTAACACCCACATAATACCCACTGGAGGATATGTGGATGCCACACAAGACAGTACAAACAAACAAAAAACATTTTACACATGCATTTCAGAATCTTAAATCAACCATACAGTACTTAACATATCATTCATACTGTGCCTATCTTATTACATACCATAAATTCAAAGACCAACATGTATTAAGGTTATTACAAACCTTCAAACAAAATTCAAAAGTCATACACATCAGATACAAGCCCAAAACAAACTCATAATAAATTTTTCTCAAAACAAAACTCAGACTCCATTGGCTATTGCGGTTGACTTGTCCCAGTCTTTATAATCTTCGCACTGAACCTACACGGGGCAAATCTACCATGCTAAGCATATAGCTTAGTGAGTAATAACTAATTTCTACTATGTTTCCAATTTGTAATAACACCAAAATTGTACAATTTGAGTCAGTATACTGAAAGTTATATCCAAAAGAGTTTAGACTGTTTTTAAACTGTAACAAAATTCCTAACTCTAATTCCAGCCAAATTTTGAGATGCTTAGAGATAGAATTAACGTTCGGCTTCTTCAGAAAAGTTGTATAAATACACCATTTTCCTTCTTATAAAGATCATGCAAAGTTATCCCGAAAGGGGGGTGTTAAGATGAAAATGCTGAGAGGTGCTGGAATTTGATGATTGGAATGTTCTAAACATGCTTCGGTATTTTAGTTTTATTTTGATCTTTAGATTTTCAAATGAAACGATTCTTATTTTAAATTGAAATAGAGACATAATTCTACAACTTTTGTGAAGAAGTCAAATTTTAATTCTGTCTCTATGACTTTCAAATTTGGTATGAAAGTGAGTTGTAGCTTAAGCTGAAGTACTGTTAGGGACAGAAATCATGTCCTGTGGTTATTGAATAAACTGTATTGATGTGGGCCGAATTAGACTAAGGTGTCTTCAAAAAAGTTGTAGCTTACTGTCTTAGCTTTAATGTGGAATAAATTTTGTAATTTTTGGATATCTGAGCTGAAAGATATGAGTTGTGAAAATAGAGGGTATGATCATGTACTAGCTAAAAGTTCAAATATGTACAGTCTGTGGTATTTTATGCATAAATCTTTGAATACTGAATCAAATTGGATTATTTTGGAGTCATTAGAAACTTTGGACACTATAGAATAGCGTTCTAGAAGGAAGTGTTGCCTAATTTTGTCATTTAGCCTACCAGATTAATCATGAAAAGTTGACCCGAAATTATATGGGTAGAAAATCTGAAGTGGTTACTTAGGTTATGAAATTGATTTCACATTATTTTATTTTGGTCAAAATTATAAGTACCAATTGTTATTAATAAGGGCTTTGATATCTGATCAGTTTGATGATGAAAATTATAGTAAGATACCCGAAATTGTCATGAACATGCATTATACATATTCAATATACATCAATGAATTCTTAATCATGCACAATAGTGATTTGTATATGTGTTAAATGTTATAGAGGAATGCATAGACTGACCACTTCCAGATATTGCCGAGACTTTAAGGCAATAAGCAAACAGGAGAAATAGTAAGTAATTTAGACGGTAACTTTTGTGGGCGAGCTTTTAGTGCATAAGCTCGAGCTAAAGCAGTAGGCACAGCTGGTCGATCTACTATTTCTGATTGGCTACTCCGATTCGGTCTATTTTTTCCAGATCCTCCTCGACCTCTACCACGTCCTCTGTTCCCAGCAAATGCATGAAAGACCTCTCGACTGGGTTCTGATGTTTGAGCTTGGTTGAGTGTAACATCCCGTTCTCACCTAACGGGTCGGATCAGGGAAACGGGTCTACGAGAAGACCAATTAGAGAAGTTGGGACAGACATACCTCATGCTCATGCATTTGTGAAAATGTGAT
>JAOTJB010000210.1:33051429-33069635 GCA_027123815.1 Erythroxylum minutifolium
TATTAAAATGTAATTAATTGTTCTCCAATATCTAACAGGCTAACCAGATTGTAGAAATAGTAGCGTTAAGTGAATAGAATCAAGATGTTCTAAACATACGAACTCAAATGACTAGCCAAAGACGCAAAGACTGCTAATAGCAAAGTGCAGAGGAAGGTCAGATTGTGAGGTTTTCTTGAATAACTGTAAAAGATCCTAGTATGTTGCCACCAACATCAGGGAACGTTTCACAGCCAGACAGAGCCTTGACCTTGCCTGTTCTATCAACTTCAACTGGATACTTTAGTAGGTGACCATTCAGCTCTGTCACCTTATCATCTGCGTATTGTCTCCATCTGAGCTCACCAAGTGATCTCACACGTCTCACGCATTCCAGACTCTCTGGCTTCTCAAAACATCCCTCTAGACCACCAATATGCTCTGCCCATAGTGACATTCTGTAGCCATATATCTGTTCTCAACAGTAACAATTCAACTAAGGAAGTTGTTCAACGTGACAGGTCCAGCAATTGTCAGTAATATTGCACAAATATACCTGGCCATATGGATGAGATCCTCTGCTTGCCCAAGTGTGTCGGGGTTGGTACCCGCCCATTGCTATTTCTGTATCTCGTGTACCCTCCATGGAACGTTGATTGATATTAGCGGATCCCAATATCACGTACTCATCATCCACGATCATTCCTTTTGAATGAATATATATCATAAATCGCCTATTTTTCTTGCTCAAAACCTGGATTTAGCACAAGTTTCGTTAACAAAAGGACAAGCAGATGCTATTCGTAGAAGTTGACAACTACAGAGACATGGATACCGCAGGAGAGTTTGCTGAAGTGGAATTTTCGCTGTCTAAGCAGCTGTCCTGTCTGTCTAATGCTTCACGATTTCCAAGGCAGAAGAAAATCAAATAGTCTTGTGGCTCGTATGTATTTTCAAGACCAACCTCCTCCAGAGCCTTGTAAATGATTTGATACATCATTTGCATTGTTTTGTGCTGTGAACAAATAGCAAAGGAATTTCTGAAAACGATGATACAAAAGCGTACAGTATCGAGTCACTTGGAGAGTAATTAGAATGTACCTGCCAAAAGAGAATCCGCTGTGTTGGTGTACTTGCAGGAACACCTTCTGGCCACATGGGGATGAGGATATATGCAGCGAATCTCTCGTTTGCTCTTATCTTATCTGCTATTTTGAGAGCTATTTCCATGGGTATCAAGTTGTTTGCACCTGCAGATAGTAGCCATGCGCATCGCTGACCAAATTAAGGTGATCCTTACGTAACTCAATGTTGCAAAGAAACTATATCTGCTTACGTAACTCAATGTTGCAAAGAAACTATATCTGCCCATTTATTTTTCATCTCAAGGTTAAGAGTTGCTCACCTATGTCCTTGTAAGAATCCCAGTTATATGATGATCCAAGAAAATACTGGTTCTCAATGTAAATAAAATGTTGGGCAGCACGGATTGCCTTGATATATGCTGTATGTATACTCATGTCTATGAGTACGTTCTTCCCACATAACAAGTTCTGTCACACAGTTATACCACGACAGTTAGATAACATACACTGGCTGGTTCACAGACACATACTAAGATAACGAACGAGGAAAGCCAAACCACATCCAGTAAGAAGTTTTGCCTCATACCCTGCTTGTTGCTTCTTTTGGATCTTTCGGAAAGCCTTTCACAGAATTGGAATCAATGGAGCGAAATACCTTCAATGGTTAAGAACTCTGTCAGGAGATTAAGAAACTAGAGGTCAGGTAAAAAAGATCAGTACTTGATTCAAATTAAATATACCTGAACATGCCAATTCTCAGGATCATTATCAGTCAGGCCAGGAATTTCTTCCATTCCAATTATTTCAGGAATTCTATCCAACTTTAGCAATGCATCATCATGTGAGGCCTTCAGTTTTTTAATCCCATGACGTTTTGAAGCCTTTAGCCAACGCTCCTCAAAGTTGGTGAGGATGTCGTATGCTGCTGGACCATCAATTTTAGAGTGCAAATCATGCCATGGTTGTCTTGGACAACCAGCAACAGACTCCTGATAAATGGAAGCAGAAGAGATTACAAAGAGGAAGAACAGGATAAGTGATAGATGATTCATTCTACCATCTTCATCTTCCATTTCTACTGGAGTTGAGAGATAAAAGAGATCTATTATAGTAATCACTCAAGTTCTTGTTCAGGTTAAAAATATTTGTATGTTGTGAAATATGTCAGTGTCGACTGATTAGAGAGGCCAATTTTCAAAAACAGATACTTCAATACTCCTGTGGTTAACACATCAAAATGCTTGAGAATCATTATGGGTTTAAAACTAACGAGAGGCATGGATAATGGACTTTCGATATTTGAATCATAATCAAAGCTGAAAGCTGTTTAAAAGCTTCAACTGGAGCATTACCACAAATGTGGGGTTGTGATAATCATCTTTGTGTGCTGTTTGCAAGGATCTGAAAATTGGGTGCTGTGTTGTATCATATCTGCCCATGCATAAATCAAGGCCTCCAACAAATGCTGTAATCTTTCTTCTATACTGACCAGCATCAGCATCTACTATTACAGTTTTCTGATGGTGGGTATAGATGGTTCCAACTTCCTGGATAAAAATGTCAGCCAAAGAAAAGGAAGGTTCATTCAGTATTCAACAATACATAATCCTTATTTTAAGGTGATTGATAGACGTGCTGAAAACACAAATGGATAACCTATCCATATTTTGAACTGAAGGAAAAAAGAAAAATATTTCAAATTTCTGGTAACTCATAATATTGGTGTTTGCACATCGTGGAAAGGCTTTTTAAGGATTTCCACCTTAAAAACCACTAAATAACATGTTAATTTGGTTTCCTGTTATTTATTTACATACTTCTATTTAGTTTAAAAGGTATTTGATGGCAGATTATAGCCAAATTAGAACCACCAGAAATGTCAGTGTCTCTATCATAGAAATTTCCATCGAGAAGTATAAGAAGGAACTCTTAGAATTCTAGGCATTTAATGTTATTTCAAGGAATATGCTAGTGATATGACAGGTCTCCTATTTTGATATCTTTTTATATCACATGATGCAGAATGTAGCAAGCTGAGGTATAAAATCTAATTTCCCCTTTCCAGTTCTTTATGAATCGAAATATATTTATGCATGTGAGAGAGAGAATTCTATAACAAATCAGTACGCATAGGCAAGTTCAACATCCTTGCTTTTATTTCTCTTATCAGATATTGCATGAGAGATTCATACAGAGAGTTATTCAGCGACGATTGATCTGAGATGGAGCTAAAAATACCCTACTTGATGCTCTCTAATTAAATTGTGATTTATATGTATTTATATGGTAAACATTTATAACCAACCTGCTTTTTGAAGAAACTGTGTCCTTTCCCAGCAGATCGAGGACAGAGTAGCACTTGCACAGAAGAATGCTTGAAAAAACGGCGAGTCTCTTCATCATTGGTATGCATAACACCCTCCTACATATCGCATAGATCCAATCAATATCCACTGAATCTGAAAGAGTTCAGCAATTGCTATACTTTTTACACAGCAGACATTTTCAAGCTCGAAAACCAACTTTATAAATGGATTGTTACTAATTATTTGAATTCTCTCTAGGCTTGAGGTTTTTCTAGCTTGAATTAATATAATCTGCTGTTCAATTGTTTAAAACCAAATCTAAGCTTCTTATATCCAGCAAATAAACTGGGTTAACCTCTTACTCAATTTTTTGGCCACATTGAGAAGGTACATATTGCAGAAACTATAGCTCAAAACCCATGCTGAACTTGTAGATTCTAGTAAGTATTACCAAATAATAGTTGAACCCAGACTGTAGATTTTCTATGATTTCCTAAAACTCTCTATCACACTAGACTCCACAATAAGCAGACATTCGGGGAAATGTGGGTTGTGATTGAAATCTTAATACATTTGGGAAAATTAATTACTGCATCATGAGATCAAAATAAAATGAGCAAAAATTACAGCATTAGCATTTAATCAATGACAAATGCACTGCTCAGATCAAACTTAAAAAGGCATTAAATTCCAACTCTTCAAAATGACTCATCCTTATGGTATTAAACATAAATGCTGCACAAAAGACTGTCCAGGGATGAAAGATGACTGCAGTTTTTCTGTGAAATTTACCAAATTGGAACTAGAAAACAAAAAGAATTCGACATGGAAATCAAGTCCCAAAAATCACACTAGATATGAAGGAACATTTTCAAGGAATAAGAAGAGTTTCATACCGTTTTGTATCCCAAAATACTCCTGGAAGTAGGATCATCCCATACAAGGAGAAGAACTCTTACACCTTCCTGAGACTTAATTTTCAAAAGTTCTCCTAGTGTGCTGTCCTTCTGATCATTACCAGTCCGCACCAACTTAACATTGTGGACAACCGACCAGCCAGTAATGTAAATCAGACGACGAGCTTGACTGATAGCATTGAATATGTCAAGCCAGCAACTCCTATGCTCATAATTGACATGACCATCAAGCCTTAAATCAGGAAGTGAGCCATCATTGACATGAGCATCTTGGTAAAGAGTAACTTTACCTCCTCTTCTAAGAGGGAAATATGTACCAGCAACTCCATCATATTCAGGACCTGCACCAATTCCATGCTTATACAAAGACAATTTCTCTGCCGGGGTAAACTGAATTGATAAACTTAACAAAGCCCCAGCCTTGCAGGGTTTGCCATTGGAACTAAGTATTGGGAATGTCCCTTCAATTAGAGTTCCAGAATGTAACTGCTCCACTGGGATCCCCACTGCACCTATAATCTGCGAGCCAACAACATCATCATCTTTGACAACAAAGTGAACTTCCGAAGCAGAATGTGCGACAGGAACATTGAAGTGTTGCATCCACACTGGGTTCTCGTTGTTAGTAATTACAAAAGTTCTCGCAATCACAGCACCTGAGACAGAAACTGTAACATAAGGATCGCTGGTTATCTTACTGGTTGCATGCCCTTCAACTTTGCTGCTAACCTTGAGAGAAAATTTGGAAAACACGTCCCCTAAGGTCTTATGAAGCATATCCATGTTAGGAAGATTTTTAGCCTCCTTAACCCATATATCTAAATTCCCATGTAAAAGAAGAACTTTCAGGGACTGCTTGCTGGTTTTGAATGGCACTGTTTCTTGGCCCTGCATATGCTGCGACCCTCCAAATGAAAAGTTATGATCAATTGCACTTTGAGCCATCTAATAAGGATTCTTTGCCTCGGTGCCTCTAGAGACTAGAAAGCAATCAAGAAAGCGATTGCAGCACTTGTGCGTGACAAATAACAATCAAAAATGAAATCCAAAAGATTGGTTGAACCTCAAGATCAAAACTTCAGAAATACCAGTTCCTCCTGCTCACCAATACCAAAAGAGTTACTGGTGATTAAATTTCTGCTCAAATGAATCTGGGGTAGCTCTACATATGCAGATACCTGGTCAGAAAAATGAACCTAAAGAACTTGGAAGACATTTTAGAGGAGACCAGACTTGAAAAACATAAAGGAATATAAGTGGGCAAAGTTGAAGGTGTAAAAGCAGCGTTTACGTGACAAGGAAATGGACCGAGCGGTAGGGTTGAAAACTTGAAATCAGAGATATTAGAAGGTATGAATACAGGAACTACAGAAGAGGAATCGCCACCCCTGCTGAGCAAGTAGCAGCCGAGAAGTCAACGTTTTACTTTACATTACCGAAAATTATTGCTAATTATATAAAGTGAGGTTACTGGGAAATGGGGTCCGGACTCCAATATTCAGACAAGATTATTATAAGTTGTTCACAAGTAGGCATTGGTGGTTTTTGCAGGTTGGTCATAGAAGAGACTTGCACTTCATTGGTTTTGGCAGTCATAGCCGGCGGCGGAAGAACCAATATTATTATATGTAATGTAACAGGTCGTTAACTTTGGCACTCTCGTCAAATTTGACAGTTCCGTTTTTGTCTATTTAATATTTTACTCTAGATTTAGCACTCTCGTCTTTCAACTAGAAGTCTAAGTTCAAACTTTGAGAATAGAAAAATTTATTTGACTAGTACTTTATTTTTTACAGACTAACCCAATACAAACAAAATTAGTTTAGATATAAATGACTTAAAAGTAACTTTTTATAATTAGAAACTTTTTAAAATACCTGGTAGGAAAAAAAATTACTCTAAAAGACGACTCCTACCGTTGTATATCCTTCGCAGCAGTAAGCCTTAACCAGACCTAAAAGAATCTCAAGTGGCCATAGAAAAGGGACAGGGTCAGTCGGTGATGAACAAGAACCAGTTGGACCTATTGTGTTATTCCTTCAGCATATCTTTTTTCTTAAATATTACACTTGAAAAAATAACAATTACTTATTCAGTAGAGATTAGTCTAGATGTGAACAGTTTAAAAGTACCTTCTTATAGTTAAGACTCACTTAAGATACCTCGTAGGCAACCAAAATATATATATATATATATACATCGTAATTTACTTGAATTCTATTATCTTAATTCTTCCTTTCTAAATCTTTTCTTTGTTCCAATGGCTCGACTTCATTTATCTCTATTCCTTTACTCTTTCTTTTTTTATGTTTTCATATTCAATTCAATAATTCAAACCAGTAACATATTTCATTCACATTTATCCATTTAGGATTGCCATATTCGCTATTGCCCAACTGCATAAATGGTGTTTTAACCAACTTATAAATATAATTGATTTCTACAGCCTAACATTCAAAACAAAATAATTCAAATCAAATTGTTTATTTTAAAATACTATCAAATGTAAAAATAAATTTAATTTGGCAGAAGTGATACCGTTATTAAATTCTAAGACATATTTAATTTACTACAACTTTTAATCAAATGAGATTTTCCCAACTTCGTTTCCATTGTCTTTTGCAAATTAAAAAGCATGAATTTTACTAGAATTCATCAGTTACTTTAATGTAAAGTTTGGTATCAAAAAGTTGAAAAATTAATCAATTAAAAAAGTTCTGATTTGTGTCAACTACAAACTCAAAGTTAACATAATTAACTCATACTTTCAAGATAACTCATGTATTAGCTGACACTATATAATTAAATAATTATTTGCTTTTATTTTAACAATTAATTATAATAAAGAGTTTGATAGTCATGTCTCTTGTTTTTATATGAGAAACTTAAAAGAGAGAGTTCTATTGTTCCTATCTTTTCTTGGAAGAAAATTTAAGATCAATATTCGTTTTCATATTGAATTATTGTACTTTGGTGGACAAATTTAGCTTGCATTTGTAAGAACAAGGAGATGAAGATAATTGAAACAGTTTTAAGGAGAGTATATAAACTTTTAAGAAACATGAAAGAAGAATACAGAGGGGGAGAAAAATAACTTAAAGAATTTAGTTTTAAAGTTCAAAATATTAAAGCTTTCAACTTTAGTACTCAAATATTTAACACTTAATGCCAATTTTTATTAAATAAGTTCTTAAATTTTTAAAAAATCACCTCATAAACTTTTGAACTTAAGACTGAGACACAAGCATTGCAAACAACATAAAAATTTTTAGAAAATTTATTTTATGATGAAAAGACCATAATGGCTCATAGTTAAAATACTTGTCATTGATGCACCAATCCCTCATCCTTCATCCTTCGTTTTTATCCCTCATTCCCACATTTGAAACATTGGAAATCCCTAATCCCCAAATTAAAATTGAAATTCAAATCGTCATTAATTGTTCTACATAATGTGTAAACCCTCCATTTCTATAAGTTTAATATGGTAGTTGTTACAATGGTTTTTCTGGACACCAAACTTATACCAAAGCTGTGTCTACTCCTTTAGGTGACAATCTTACTTAAGTCCGTTTAAGCAAGATTTAACCTTTTTACGTGATTGTTGACTAATAAAACCTTATTCTCGAATGTCTTATGACCCTCGAAGTGTTTAACTCTCACACTTAAGTAAGAATACTTCGAAAGTTACGGTAAAAACCAACTTTTATTACTTTCCTAAAAGTATATAAAGGAATCATCTCTCTATATTTTTTCCTTCCTCTCTCCTCTATTCACTAGGAGTAAGACTCAAATAAGTTATTTATAGGCACTTCTGGCTTTACGATTTAGAATCCTAATTGAACTGAACTAACTAGATTACCTCTATCCTTATTACATTACATTACACTAACTAATTGGATGACACTCTCATCTAAATAGAGCTATATATGATAGGATTTAGGTATATCACAACTAACAAAATAAAGATTACATTTAACTAGGAATGATACATCTATATCCAATAAGAACTTTACTATCTTTAGATGAACCTCCCAGATAGTCTTTATCTTTTAAAGCTAATGTACATCTGCTGTGATCTTATCACATCATCTAAGATCTCCCTTTAATCCATATCTATTGAAAATGAGTCATCCAAGCTAAAAGCCTTTCATAGCACATTGGTCAAATCCAAAGCTTACCCATGTCAAGTCCATTAGTCATGGTCCATCTATTTGAGCACATATTAAGTCCTTAGAGCTCTCACATGTCTCCCTCATACATGTGATCCAGCTAACCTTCAACCCAAGGTCTATCGCAAGATATCTTTTGGCCTCACATCTGAATCTTACATCTCTTCGAAGATTTCTACCAATATGCACCAATGCATCCAACTCATCGATAATGCTCGTTTTCCTTGCTTACTTACAAGTCTTTACCTTGTTCCATCGTCCCAAGTGTCAAACATTGGTCAAGGCTCGCTAATGCCTGCACAATTCCATGTACTTAAGGATCTAACAAACCACCCCCACTAGAAGAACTCGATGCCCTTATCGAAATAATTCGTGGGCACCCCTTTGCATCTGGTTTCCTTGAAGACTCTTTGGTCATTGGCACATCTCCAACATACCATATTCCCTTTCCATTAGGTTTATCTTTACTTTTGTTCGAACACTCATTCACAACGCTTATTATGCCTAAAAAACATAATTATTAAGGTAGACTTTTTCCATCGAGCATCAAAATTTTCTCTTTGATCCTTCACAAACATGGAATTTATGTTCTCCTCACCCACTTTCCATATTCGGCATTCATGAACAAAGTGTGACCCTTCACAAATAAAATAAACAATATCCCGCTTTGTTTGTTTCTTGGACTTACAATGATAAGATCCACTTACCTTCTCCTTGCCTTTTTTTAAACCATATTGTGTCCCACCATTCTTCTTTCCCTCATTACTAGTTTGAATTGGTGTGGCATTTGAAGATCCACTAAGGCATCCATAGCCACTATCGTGCTTATGAGGTCTTTTACATTCTACCTCTGAAGCTCCAATTATGCCCAACCTTGCAAGCCATTTATGAATTTGAACAACTTGTCTTCCTCAGACATGTTTTGCATGTGCAACATTAAAGATGTGAATTTCCTCTCATACTCTTAAATCTCTTCATCTTCATTTAATCTCTTCAAAACTTCCCTCGAGAGCTATGAAGTGTTGTTAGAAAGAAACTAGTCTGTTAACTCCTTTTTCTACTAAATGTCAATGGGAGATGTACCCACACCAACGTCATTAGAGGTTTTCGTTCTCCACCACAACTTCACATCCTTCACTATATACGTAGCCATGATTGACACCTTCTCCGAATTGAACACCTTTTCCACTACAAAGTATTGCTTTATGTTCCAAAAAAAATTCAAGCTCCTTAGCACTCCGCTTTTCATAAAAAACATGGGGGCTCTCATACCTTCACCAAAATGCTTTCAACATGTCTAACATCCTACGTTGCAATGGCATGTTTTAAGATCATAATATCTAATCTAGAATCCTTTTGTGCCTTCATCAAATCCATTATTTGATGTTGTAACTATTGGATTTGTGCCTCTAGAATCTTGAACTGAGATGAGTAGGAAGTGATCTCTTCCTTTGGTTAACGAATTGGCCTTATGAGTGCCTACACTTTATTGACAAGCTCTATCAAATTGTTACCTCCCACGATATTGATATTTTGGCTCTGATACTATTTGTTACAAATGTTTTTCTAGACAAACTTATACCGAAGTTGTGCTATTCCTTTGCACAAAAATCTCACTTAAGTCTGTTTAAGTAAGACTCAATCTTTTCACGTGATCGTTGAACAATAAAACCTTTTTCTTGAATACCTCACAACCCCTAAATTGTTTGCTTGAGTAGGAATATTACGAAAGTAATAAATAATCATGGGCAATAATAAACACATAAGAGCTATGATAAAAACTAACCTTTATTACTTCCCCAAAAGTATATCAAGAAATACTCTCTCTTAATGTGTTTCCTTCCTCTCTCCTTTGTTCATTAGGAGCAAGGCTCAAATAAGCTATTTATAGGCACCTCTAGCTTTACAATTCAAAATCCTAATTAAATTAAACTACCTAGATTACCTCTATCCTTATTACAATATATCATACTAACTAATTAGATAACACTTCCATCTAAATAGAACTCTATCTGATAAGATTTAGCTACATCACAACTAACAATATAAGAGATTAAATTTAACTAGGAAAGATACATCCATATCCATGAAGAACTTTACTTCTTCAAATGATCATCATAGATTGTCTTTTTCTTGTAGAGCTAATGTATACCTACTGTGATCTTATCTGCCACATTATCCAAGATCTCCCTTTAATATCTATCTAATGATAACGAGTCATCCAAGCCCAAAGCCTTTCATAGCATATTGGTCTGATCCAATGCTTACTCATGTCAAGGCCATTAGTCATGGTTCATCTATTTGAGCACACATTAAGTCCTTAGAGCTCTCACATATCTCCCTTATAGATATGATCCAGCTCACCATCAAACCAAGGTCCATCTCAAACTATCTTTTGGTCTCACATCTAAATCTTGCATCTTGTCAAAGATTTCTGCCAATATGCACCAATGCATGCCAACTCATCGACAATGCTCATTTTCCTTGCCTACTCACAGGTCTTTACCTTGTTCTTTCATCCCGGAGTCAAACATTGGTTGAGGTCACCAAATCTTACACAATTTCGCTATTAGGACTTAAAGGTCTAACAGTAGGGTTAGATCTTAAAGTTGAGGGATGTCCTGAGACCATAATTACATAATTTCTAATTACATGTATTCCTAAGATTCATGGTGAAGAGAGGCTTATCTTTACCATCTCCTTTTGTCACATTCCATTGATGAGGACATTCTTAGGTCTGCCAAAGGTACATTTGCTATAGGAAGTTTTCATCATCCTCAAGATCGGGAAGAAGGAACGTGTATGAACAAATGACTTGTAACACCCACTATACAGAGCCTACAACCATTCACATATATAGCAACCAAATTCTTGGACATGCATTCAAGGTATACAATTCTACTCAATGCTATACATATACATATTATAAAACTCCCTATTGCTTAACATTATCATTTAATTGTAGTATTAAAAGAAAACATACAATTTCCTTTTTTTATTACATGTGCAATCATATGTAACTAAAAACACATTCCATAAGCACTTTTTCTTCTATTTGTTGGTCTTTATCCCTATAGATGTTCCCGGTACCTCACTCCCATAACTTGGACCTACACGGATTAAAACTCATGCTAAACTTGAAAGCTTAGTGGGAAAAACATTAGTTTGGATGACCATTCACAGCAGTCATCTGCCAAGCACACACATTCAGAAATATCATAACTTATATACCATAAATTCACATTCATGAACTAAACATTGATATTCAATGCTCATGTAAACAATGATGACATACTTAAGCAAAGTACATAATGTAAATATTCTTCAACATATTATCCATATACCAAAAATGCACATTTATAAGCCAAATATTAATATTCAATGCTCATTGATACAAATTATCAATGTAATTGCACATTAGTCCAATTCATCATTACAACCAATACAAATGCTCACCAATAACAATTATTCATGTTGTCATGCTGTATTTCTTATTTATGAATGTTAAGTTTCCTTTGTATTAAGCCTGCACATTTTCTGTGGGCGTAGATAATGGGTGCTGTGGATATCCGAAGATATCAAACTGTGGATACCCAAAGGTATCAAACTATAGACAGCAGTGGTGTCCAACTGTAGCAGTTGCACTGTAACTTATAGGCATGCCTTTCTATCCACAACCAAGACAATAGAGTAGGCATTATAACATTTCCTTTAACCACTTGCAAATTTCACAATTCATATATTAACTATCATATGCTATACATTTCAAGTCATAAAATCTATATTTACATTCAAACATGTAATTCATAGCTTACCACCATTAGAAGGATGTCAAAATCACATTTTTATAATCATACTATACACATATGAGTAATGAATATGCATACAAATCATTTATCTACGTATAAATTTTCTTTGGAATATATTATGCTTAATCTTATATTCGAATATTTAGTCTCCCAATTCATATATGGTAAGTCCTATTTCTAGGTCTTCAAAAAGTTTCATACACATTCAAAAAGGTTCAAATAAGATTCGGTAAAAATTGGAAATAAAAACAAACTCATAACAGTGCAATTTAAACTAAACCTTAAAGTGGTCTAAAAATAGTCAAACTATCCGTCCAGAAACAAATCACATGACGAAGTCTAGTTGTTCCTTAATATTCGTATAGAAAAAGTCAGAGCTGGGTTTCGTAGTCTTCTAGACATTTGTCCATATAAAAAGCTAGATTAACTAATACAAAGTGAAAGCAACATTAATTAGTAATTCTAACTGGTTACTTGTTATTAGCTTCAGTGTTCAGTATTTAATGGTGCAAGAAGAGAATTCTATGTAATTTCCACCTAAATCCCTTTTTAGTCTCCAAATGGAAGACTCCATTTCAAAGCAAAATTTGTATTGCATCTCTAGTTTAGGTTATGGGTAAGCAGTTGGTCTATAAAATTATTCACTATTATATTAAATCAACTTTTTTTCATGTATAAACTCCTTCAAAACAATTCTTTGATTCCTATCCTTCTAAATACCACAGACAATATTGCTTAAAACTAGCTTAGAAAATGATGGTTTCCTTCCATTATTTAAGAATAAAACAATAGTTATGTTTATGATAAGGCTTATTGAGTGACTCAAGGCCCTTTAACCTAAATATATTTTATCTTAAATTAATGGTCCTAGTTAACTAAATTTGAAGAATTTGGATGATTGACTAATGATTATATGAATTTAGGGGCAAGTTAGGAATAATATATAAAATATATTTTGGCAAAGAATTGTCACTTAACAGATATACAAGTCTCATAAGATATGATTGATAAGAATGTTATCAACCTAATTAAAATTTAGCTATTTTATAGAGTAACTCAAGTTCAACTTAGTTTAGATAGGATCCTAGCTAACCAAAAAATTATACGATAATTTCTTGATTTAATAATAAGGGCTATTATTTTGTTTAAAACTATAGGGGTAACTAAATAATTATTAAATTCCTTATTTCATTTAGTTTTGTGACATAAAATAATACTTACTCTGTTATCTTTTTTTTTTGGAAAATTAATAAAGGTTTCATTAACCATAGCAAACCTATCCCAACGTTACAATGAATTGACTAAAATGACACTATTAACTAACACAAGTAGCTAGATTACAAAATGTAGACTACAAATTCCATTTATTCCTAATTCCAATAAATAAGCTATGATGGGTTGATTTTTCAATTATTATGACTCAAATCAAATTAATTCTTTCCTTTCACGACCTGAAACGGGTGTATGATCAGCACGTGGGACTCGAGGTTGAAAACCTCAGATCACACGTAAGCGTACTACTAGCGTGAAAATAAATTCAAACCCTAAGAGCGCAACAAGTTCATATAACACAATAACAATAGGGCACATTAGAAAGAAGTTTTACAACTCATGAAATCCTGTCACTACGGATACTACAATACAAGATAAATGAAAATAAAGAAAGAACATACAAAAACTTAGGTAGGTCACATCGAACACGTCACGAAAGTCACTACTGTAAAGTTAGTGATAGCTGACCTGCAAAAATAAAGTTGAGGGGAGTCAGACCTTACTGAGTAAGCTCACACCATCCTATGATATCCAATGCTATTGGCATAGTCATGCATGAATATCAAAATACATACACATCATGCTATACATCTAATCACATCAATAACACAAATAAATTATGGGAGAGAATATCTGTAGGAGCATAATCTCTAAGGGTAAGCCCTCATAACTCTAAACTTCGAATGGTTGCGGGGGGCTATGCGTCACCAACGGACCAACCATGGTCCTACACTTATGTAGTCGTAAGGCTTTCTTAATCCAAAGTGGCTGTGGGGAGCCAAGCGTCGTAACAGACCAGCCCTCACTCAAAGCATTCAAAGTCATAAGCATCACAAATAAGGGTCCGATCGAGAGCCAAGAATCAACCAGGATCGGCCCATAGCATATCTCAATATCATAAACAAAACAACTCTCATAGTCATAACTAGTATTCATCTGGTCCTGATGCATACCCATTAGGTGGCATATCCTAGAGATCTTTTCTTCCCCACAATAGAACATAGCAATACATATCAAATTAGTAAGCATGCAATTTATCAAGTAAACATTTAATTATGCAATGGCCAATGTATGTATGCAATACCCAACTCAATGTATCCACTCGGTTAATTCGATATAAAGGCTTATTCTAAAGCGGATACACATTACTGTACATACGCATTCGCTATATAAATATATAATTATCGATCGATATATATATTTATATATATATACACATGTATATGAATATGGTTATGCATTGCCATATGTTGTCATCTATACCAGTATTGAACAATAGTCATTTGTTGGTACAACTACAATAATAGTAAGTTGGTATGAACTTACTTGGTAACCAAACTCATCAGTTCGAACCTTCCGATGGGGTCCTGCTCTTGCTATACCTAGTAAATTAAAAGAAATATCTCAATCAGTGCTAATTAGGAGTTATTGGGCTTAAATAACAATTTAGGTGTCATCCGAATTGCCTAACCAGTCCACTTATGAAATTCGAAAATTTCTTCTATTCTTACCTAAACATTCCGTGATTTTTAATTTGCAAACAGTTGAAAATCTCACTATAGTTCTTAAGAGAAAAATTATCAGTATAATTTTTAGATTTTTTTCACAAAAGTGACTAAAATGGTCGCCGGAGCAGTACCTCTAGCGATCAAAATATTCCTCTGATGACTGGAATATTCCCTCCGATCACTGAAAAATCTGTAATCTCAAAATTCAATAATTTTTATACCAAATGAAAGTTCTTGATGAGTAGAACAACTTTCTCCAAAGCAACATACTCAGATTCTCAACAGATTTGAACGAATTGAAGAAAAACAAGCTAAAACCCTAACCTCTTTTTTCGTCAATCGATGGCGATCTGGGTGGTGGGTGGCGACGAGGCCATGGAGTTTTTGTTCCTGACATTGAGATGAGTCGAATGCTGGTGGTGGTGACCAGTAACAACCACCAGAATCGATAAATCGACGAATGGCATTTTTCATCGATTTTTTTCTCAATTTTTGCGATGATTTCAGCGACAATGATAGCTAAAATGGGTATGGTTGTGACGGGCTCACCGAGAGGAAGAGATTGTTATATAACACTAACCAGTTTGAGTCACTAGTAGTGAAGAATGGTTAGAGAGAGGGAATTCATGAATAGTAGCTTTTGGGGAGGGTTAAAATGAAATTATAAGAAAATGAGAAAAAGAAGAAGTTGTCTCTTATACATATAGCATACAGGATGTTACATTCTCTCCTCTTAATAAAAAATTCGTCCTCGAATTTTGTAAGAAGGTTTATTAAGGAAAGTATGGATACCATTCTCTCATCTCTTGCTCTGTCTACCAAGTACCTTCTTCAATGTGATCATTCCTACACATCACCTTAACCATGGAATTTGTTTTGATCGAAGCTGTCACACCTGCGAATCCATGATGGCCACTAGCTCCTTTTCGTAGGTTAAATTCTCTCTCACTCCCACGCTTTACAGTTGGATACATAGAAAGGTTCAGGAATGTACTTGCGAAGTATAGAAATATGGAATACTAGATGGACTTAGGCCATGTTCGAAGGTAATGCCAACCGGTATATCACATTTCCAACCTAGTTACCTCGTAAGGTCCAATATACTTTAAAGGCAATTTTCCTCTCTTTCCAAACCTCATCACACCCTTCGTTGGAGATACTTTAAGGAATATGAAATCTCCGACTGGAAACTCCACTTCCTTATGCTTCAGATCAGAGTAACTCTTCTGTCTACTGAAAGTTATCTCTAGCCTCTGCTTGATCAATTTGATCTTCTCTGACATGATCTTGATTAATTCTGGGCCCTCCAACTACCTCTTGCCTACCTCCTCCCAACAGATCGGTGACCTACATTTTCTTCCATAAAATACCTCATATGGTGTCATCCTAATACTACTGTGGTAGCTATTATTGTAAGCAAACTTAATAAAAGGCAAGTGCCAATCCCAACTACTGCCAAAATCTATGACACACATCCTTAACATATCCTCTAAGGTTTGAATTGTCCTTTCATACTGTCCATTAGCTTGAGGATGTAATGTCATACTGAAATCCAATCTAGTGCTCAACGCCTCATGTAATTTTTCCCAAAACATAGATGTGAACTACGATATAAAAATATTGATACAGGGACTCCATGGAGGCACACTATTTGATCAATATAAACTTGAGCGAGCTTAGACATCAAATAAGTAGTCTTTACAGGTAAAAAATGTGCTGATTTTGTCAATTTATTTACAATCACCTAGATTGAATCATATCAAGTTCTTGTATAAGGTAGGCCAACCATGAAATCCATTGTGATCCTCTCCTATTTTCATTTAGGAATTGGCAATGGTTGTAGCTTACCTGAGGACTACTGATGCTCAGCTTTTACTTGTTGACACGTCAAGCATTTAGAAATATATTCAGCCACATCTTTCTTCATATAATCCCACCAATACATATCTCTAATATTATGGTACATTTTGGTAGAACTTGGATGCACATTGTATGCAGCATAGTGCGCTTCCTCTAGAATCTCCTCTTTCAAGTTTTCTATACCTGGAAAACATAGTCTCCCATTCATTTTAAGGATGCCTTCTTTATCATTTTCAAAATCTGCACGTCGTCCTTCTTGAACGACATAAATAAGTTGTTAAAATTTAGGATCTTGACCTTGGGCAATCCTAATCCTGTCTAATAATACTGACTACACCTTAATGCTGGCTAGTAATATTCTTGCATCTAAAATCTAAAACTGAGTACCTCAATCCATCAAATCATGCAACTCCTTGGTCAAATCTCTCCTCTTTATTACGATATGTGCCAAACTACCTAAGGATTTCCTACTTAAAACATCGACCACGACATTGGCCTTCCCTGGATGATACTGGATCGTATAGTCTTAATCTTTTAGTAATTCCTTCCACCTTCTTTGCCTCAGATTTAAGTCTTTCTGCTGAAATGTATACTTTAGACTATTGTGATATGTAAAAATCTCACATGTCTCACTATACAGGTAATATCTCCAATTCTTTAAAGCAAAGATTAATGCTACCATCTCTAAATCACAAGTAGAATAATTTTGTTTGTATTTCTTCAGTTACTTGGAAGCATAAGCAATCACCCTACCATTTTGCATCAATACACATCCAAGTCAACTCTCGACACATCATAGTACAATTGAAATCCTCCACCTTCCATTGGTAAAGCTAATATTGGAGCTAAAGTTAAACACTCCTTCAGTTTTTAAAAACTCTCCTTGCAAGCATCGGTCTAAATAAAGTGGACATTCTTTTGCATCAATCGAGTCAACGGGGCTGCTATCCTAGAAAAATTTTGAACAAATCTTCGATAGTAACCTGTTAACTCGAGAAAACTCAGTACCTCTGTCACGGTCCTTGGTTGTTCCCAATTCATCACAGCTCGTACTGGTGGACCCTGATTCTTTTCCTACTAATAAGCATGTGTTCAGTTTATTTTCGAGGTTTAATTTGATTAATTTATTAGTTAGGAATTAATTAGAATGTCTTTGGGTGTAGAAATTTTGTTTTTAAATTGATGGATTAAAGGGAGAAATTAAGATTAAGTTAGAAAATCCTTATGGTGTTAGTTAGATTAAAAGAACAAGGTTATATGAGGACATTTTAGGAAGAACACTTAAGTTCTTAGAAGTT
>JAOTJB010000210.1:33098634-33114136 GCA_027123815.1 Erythroxylum minutifolium
GTTTGATACTTTTCACCTTAAACACTTGACTGCATTAAGTGAAATCTTGGTCAGGGTGTAAAGGTTTATGTTTTTTTTATTTCAATGCGGTTGTTGATGTGATTACTATTAATATGAAAATAGAAAGTTAATTTTAGGATAATTTGATTCTAAATGTATGTTAATTGAATTAATATGACATGATGATTTGTAGTATGGATGGATAGGTTAAGATTAATGATGGATAGTTGTTGTAAGATTTATGATTTTGATTATGATTTTCTTGAGGACAAGCAAAAGATTAAGTGTTGAGATGTTTGATAGATGCATATTTGAATATATTTATACCTCATATTTGATGCATTTTTTCTTGATATTTTATACTTTTATTGTATATTTGGTACTTAATTCGCTCTAAGTGTATTTATATGTTATAATCGCCTTCATGGACAAAAAGGAGAAGAAATTGGATGAAAATGCAACATAAAATAAATTGGAGCAAATAAGGGATACAAGGTCGTGTTTATAGTCGTGTAAGTCTCTCAGGCCGTATAGAATCATGAATTCTAAAGATTTTAGGTTATACACAGTCTAGTGCATGACTATGTATTAGACCTTTTTAGAGGCCTTATAATAAGGAATGAGTTGAGGGAGGGATAGAAAACAATCATATATCTCCCAGAAACCCTAAAAATGACTATAAAAACTTTAACGGACGAAACATAATGGGCGATATTGATCCAAAGACATGGAAAATGCAAAGAAATCAACGAAAGATCCAATCGATTACAACATCAAACCTCTGCCTTACAAGAACATTCGATATAAAAAGAATGGAGATTTAAAAATTGTGAACTCTTTGTTTTCTATTCATTTTTCTTCTTGTTTATCTTTGATTTCATTTTCTATCATGTGTAACTAAATGCTTTGTTAGTGTCTAGGTGTAATGAACCATAGGTTGTGCTACAATATGCTTTAACTCTTTTATTTGATGAAATTGTTTTGATTGATCTATTATGCTTTAATTATATGTTTACTATATATATTCTAATAGATCGGGAATATAAGTACATGATATGATTTTATAACTAAGAGATTGAGAAATCCTACGTATGAATAAAGTTATCGTAATTAAAAGGAGCTGATAGCAAACGTAGAGATAAGTCAACATAAATTCTCTAAATTAGGGTCAAACCTAATAGCAGAATTTACAAATCAGTAAAGCAATTTTAGAACCTTTAATCTGAGTATTTCAATTGATAAAACTAAGGTTAGTTGTTAGTAATCTCAAGTGAGTTATTAGCATACAATAGGAATTTTGATGGTCCAATAATCAATAAAACAATTGAATAATAAAAGGTTAATTTTCTAATGTTTTAAGGGGGATTCAATACTTAGGTACTAATTCTAGATATTAATTGTTTTCTAACTGATTTTCTTTATTCTCTGCTCATTATTGTTTTTTTATCTTAATTTTTAATTTTTTTTCTTTCTTAAAACTAAAATCAATTTCATAGACTAGATAATAGGATAATGGCAATTATTAGTATTTATTGTCCTTGTGGGATTTAACTCGTACTTGCCTATGTTAGCTACAACTAAGTCGTGCACTTGTAGTTAATTTAAATATTGGCCCTAAATTTAGGACAATCAATATGTATTGAAGAACTAGTTACAAGTGTATCATAAACAGGGTATTTAACTTAGTTTTCATGAAATAGGTTCTTCTAAAATCTTACCTTGTCTCAACATGTTTATATTCTTACATATTAGTAAGGTGGTCATTGACCATTTGCTATTAAAAACTTATTGACTATAAAATGAAAATTGTTAATGATGTTGAGTTTATTGTGGCTTTTTTAATTGATACAATTCACATTTTCAAAATTTTTGTTGATGCTTATGTTGAGTTTATTGTGGATTTTTTATTGATTACAATTTGCATTTTCAAAATTTTTGTTGGTGTTTTCTTTTACATATATGTGGCCTTTGGCTTTTTAACACTTATTAAGGTTGGATTTATAGTGAATCATATGGATATTGCTTTAAAGTATGCAAAGATAATATCAAACATTGCTAGTGCTTTAGCTGGAATTATTGGTGTTGATTTAACTGGAAAAATTCTTGAAGCTGTCAAAACTTGCCTTATGCTCTTTCAAGTCCTAAAAGTTAAAGAGTAGTTCTTATTACACAAAGGCTGCTCTGCATTTTTAGTAGTGCAAAGAGAACTATAGACAAGATTGCGGGTCAATTAGGGTTTAATCAAAATAAAGATTAGTGGAAGAAGAAGCATATAAGGACTAGATTTATTTAGTTTACCTAGAATTGTTTGACTGATCTAATAGTCTACATGTCCCTTTATAATAGGGTTGTCACCTCCAAGTAATGAAACCTAATGAAGTGACACTTGAGGGTACTAATTGTTCTATTTTATAAATGTAAGGGGTGACTCAGTATTGTAGATAATGGTAGGAACTAATTTAGACATTTAATGAAACATTAAAGGGAAAATTATACTTTTTACCAAATGGAATCCATATAAACTAACCAAGTATGGAATTTTGTAGATGCTACTGGTAGTATTGTACCTATTCGTGAAAGTGGGTTATTAAGATAATATATATATATATAAGGTTGGTGACTAAAGGATACAAATAGAGCTAAAAAGTTGATTTTGATGAAACCTTTTTACCAATAGCTATGCTTAAGTGCTTAATGATCTTGTCATCTATGGTCACATATCATGATTATAAAATATGATAAATAGATGTCAAAATAGAATTTCTCAATAGAAATTTGTTTAAGGATGTATATATAATACAACCTGAAGTTTTTAGCTACAAAGAGGATTCTTAACCAAATAGGTAAGTTGTAAAATTTTATTTATAGATCTAAACAAGCATCATAGAGTTGGAACATCCATTTTGATAAGACGGTTAAAGAGTTTAATTTTATCAAAAATATGGATAAACTATATGTCTATAAGAGAGTTATTGGGAGTGCAATTTTCTTCCTTGTACTACATGTTGATGAAATTTTACTAATTGAAAATAACTTACCTTTCCTCCAATCTGTAAAGATTTGGTTGTTTAAGAACTTTTATATGAAGGATATAAGAGAAATGGCCTATTTATAGAGATAGTATGAAAAATTCCAAGCAAAGATTCTTATTCATTGCCACATGGGATTTCTCTCTCACAAAGGATGCTCCAAAGATACAAGGAGGAAGATAAAAAGGATTATAATCTATATACTTTGTCCATTGGATCAATCATGTGTGCAATGTTATATACTAGACTAGATATCTCTTATACTTTGAGCGTAATGTACAAATTTCAAGCTAATCCTATTTATGTCCAATGGATGATTGTGAAATATATATTAAAGTATTTAAGAAGAACTAAAGATGTTTTCTTATTATATAGAGGAGCTGAAATAGCAGTTTAAAGGTATTCAAATGCTAGTTTCTAATTTGATCCTAATGATAGCATATCATAGTTAAGGTACATCTTCACTTTGAATGGTGGTGTGGTGAGTTGGAAATTTTCCAAACAATCAACCATTTTTGATTTTATAACCGAGGCAAATTAAATTCTAGTGTCAAAGGAGACAAAAAAAAGTAGTTTGGATCAAAAAGTTCATCATTGAACTTGGAGTAATTCCTAGTATTATTAAGCCAATAATATTGTAGTATGAAAATAATGGTGCCATTGCATAGTCAAATAAACATATATCTCATGATCGGTCTAAAAATGTACCCAAGAAGTTTCAATTAATCACATAGATAGTGGAGCCAAAAGAAATTATATTAGAGAGAATTTCTAATAAAGAGAAGTTTGTATATCTGCTCACTAAGTAATTGTCTCAAAAAATGATCAATATGTAGATGGGTATAGTATTAAATATATAACCTATTGACTATAGTTCAAGTTAGAGATTGTTAATTTATGCCCTTGTAATCAATCAGTTGGCTGTAATTAAATATATGACATTATTATTTTTAACTAATGAAGCACCCTTTATCTTCATATATTTTGTTAATTATATTTAATGCTTAATAACAAAAATAAAATCCCAAAATAAATACTATATAATTGAATTTATAATGAGATCATAATTATAAGATTCAATTTGTATATATGTATTATTTTTAAATCGTTCCTAGTTATAGTTTCATCAAAACAGGATATTAATAAAATAATAAAATTAGCACACATTATGTTTTTTTCTTATGAAGAAAATAATTGGTATTATAAATTAAAAGTATGAAGATACTTAAACAAATGTGATGATGCTTATTAGAGATTAAATTTACTAAAATGGGTCGATTATGAGAATTTCATATATTACTTCTATGCCTGTAGATTTTTTCATTCTGATAGTTGTATAATTGATTATTAAAATTGATATTACTAAAGTATCTAATGAGAATCACTATGTTTTAATACTAGTTATAACATATTATATTTAGGATAATTCAGATTATAATATTTAGATATAGTATGAATTAAATTGAGATAGTTGAATAAGTCAATAAAAGATTCATTACTCTAAAATAAGGGAGAATATATTCAATTGATCTTAATTAGTAGTAATTTAAGGAATTCTCTGGTTAGAGTAAACTAAGATTCAAAAAGGTGTTTTTAAATATCAATTATAAATTAATTACTAATTAACAAAAACAAACATGACTGGATTTAAATAATGTATACACCAATTCTATACTATATGTTAAATTGGAACATTGAATGACTAAAAGATTAAATTGTACATTATAATCATGCATGAACAACTTGATCAAACTACTAACATTCTTAATATTTGGGCGATCATAATATATTCTTAATCAATGATTATTCATTACTTAATCGAAAATTAAAGATAAATTAAAATGAGTATTAATTTATATAATTCTAATTATAAATTAGAATTATAATTTATAATTATTGCAACATATTAGAACTATAATAGGTCACATAAAAAGAGCAGTTAAAGAGAAAATTTAATTAAAATTAAGTTGGACTTAATTTTAATGATAAAGTCTATTTCCATAAATAGGAAAGACTCTAGGGAGGTAGCACCAGGGCCGGTCCTGAAATTTTGTAGGCTTGGGACGAAATAGAAGATATGAGTCCTTGGTATTAATTAAAAATGAATTAAAAAATTTTTAATAAACTATATTTTTTACATGTAGTTTTTTTAAAAATAAAAGTAGGCCCTAGGCAGTGGCCCACCTCGCCCCTGCCCAGGGCCGAGGCTGGGTACCACTTTTGTATTTTTTTCTCTTAAAACATTTGAATTCTTTTTCTCTAATCCATAAATACCGTTAGAGATTAAACACATAAACAGCTTGTAATTAATAGTTTGTGAAGAAAAGCTCCACGAAATTTTGAATAAGGTATATTTCTTTAATTTTTTATTCTTGTTTTTCAAGTTATTCAATGAAAAAGACAAAATTTCAATTATTATTTTTCTACTTCAATCATAGTTAATCTTTCAACATGGATGACTATAATAAAATAGTAATTAATGAACAAATTATATTTATATAATCAGTTTATCATTAATCATATTCACCAATCACCACATCCGAGTGATGGGAAACTTAAAACTACAACTGAAGGCAGTATTCAGCTGCGAACAAACTCAATCCACTTAATGAGAATAATTATTAAATTTCCAGATGCTGCAATCTAAAATTTAAGGCAGAAAGTTTTTACAATTGAAATTGCAAAAACCTGAATGGCATATTCCAGTGAAATAACGGTGATGATTTAGGCCTATTTCCGAAAGGGTTAATGTTGTGAGGAACAACCTTATATTTCAAAGACCAGAAACAGAGACAGAGATAAGAAAGGCTAAGCATATATTACGTTCTGTACCAGGTTGTTAGAAAGCACACTATGTACCCCCGAGGTCATATTCGAGTTAATATCGACATATAAGTGTCACCTTTGTGAAGTCGAGACTCTTTTGAATCAAAGATGTGCGGGATTGCTTATCTCTTGCGCTTCGACTTCAAAGATGTTACAGATTGGGAGTTGCTGTGCCAGTTTCTCTTCCTTTGATTGATGAACCAGTTGTTAATCTGTTTTAGTTGCAATCCTGTCTCTTCCACTAGTTTTGCCTTGTCATCTTCCTGCAAATACTCTTTTTGTTAGACCTCATGCTTAGACAACTACTTGTAGTAATGAAAATTGTAGACTCTGTTTCACCAACCGTTCACAAAGGGGAGGCAAATAACAGAGGACAATATCACTTCATTGTTTATAAACATGTTATATTATATAGTTGCCAAGTATAGATTGATCAAACTAAAACAAAACAAAAAACTGCGCTTTAGTTTGATCAGGTAAGATGCAATTTATTTTGTCCAACGAGGATACACGCATAGCCACTGGGTGCCATTATGTAAAAGAAATTTACACTTTACATATAAAAGTGACGAGTTAAGTGTTAATGCAAGATTATTATCTTGGAAGCTTCTATGGACTCTTAATTGAAATCAGAGAAGAAATTACCCCATTTGTTTCTTGTGATCAGTAAATATTGCAAGCACAGACATTTGAATTCCAAAAGTGAGAATAAGGCTCTTACAGTGGGGTAAGGCCATTTAGAGTGTTGCTGCCACCAGTTTTTGAGTACTGTGGTAGTGTCACCAGGTAGTTTTCCAGCCCTTCTTTTTCTCAATATTTCCTCCCTCACATCTTCAATTCTTGATTTGAAACCCTGCCCAATTAATCCATATAAAACCATGTTACCTACAATAAGTATAAATAAAGAAAAATATAAAAAAAACACTAGCATGCAGTTGATCATAAAGTAACACACCTGCTTTAGTTCTATCTTCAGTTCCTGTCTAACTCTCTCCATGAGAGATCTTTCAGATTCTGTAGGGAGAAGAGGACCAAATCCCATCAAGTCATGACCATCACCACTCGATTGATCCAAAGAGAAATCCATTTGCAGGTCATCCTCGTCATCTGACATAGTTGCACCTGTTCCTTCGCCTAGTGTTATACCTGCAAGAAACAACCTTTACGCCTTATTTCATTTCCTTTTTGTATAAATTATGCGTTGAGAGACCAGAGTTCTGTACTATTAGAAAATGAAGATTACTCATCAGTTTTCCTTGGTATCTATATTTAGACTTGTTCATAACAAATTATGAAGTATCACTTCCAGGTGAGCTTTAAACGATAAATAATTTCGAGCAATCAGTTAATAAAATTTAAACTAATCAAGTTGCTAATAGATGAAATTGAATAACTCCTGTATGGCACCTTGGGATTTCATAAACACATAGAATAAATTGCACCAACTCCTTGAACAGTTTAGTAATGTCTAACTCTAAAACATAAGTTAGCAAATATATTTTCCATTGTCTAACCACCTAATAAAATTTTCAAACATCAAAGATGAACTTCAAAATTGAGTTACAATAATCATTAATTACTAAATTCTATTCAATTTGGTCCACATGAAGTTCTCATTTTACTCTTTCCAACAATACGACGTTTACCAGTACTTCAAACGATTTATTGAAATGGCTGCACATCTGCTGCAAGTTCTGTGCTCCAACTTGTCTTCAGTGTCATGGTATCACGTTTTAGCAGCTAATTGGTTCATTGGCTCCATAAGGAGCTCTTTTTCTTCTTATTAAATTAATGTGTAGGTGACATAGGGATCAGGGAATCATAGCTCTAAGTTCCAAGAGTAATCTTAGGTGCCTGAAGCAATCGTTCCGACAATTGTTAATTGAATGATTCTTCAACCTTATATGCTTGTTGTGGTTATAACATTATAGTTCGTAGAATGATACTTTTACTTGATGAGCCCAAGAAATGGAGGGGAGATATGGGAAGCAACGTATCTTCTCCAATTTATAAGCTGATAAATGAAGAAAATACGCTTTTAAATACCTAAATTAATCCAATAGATTATATTAGGTATAAAGTATAGATGACAATTGCATTGTAAGACATAGAAGACCTTAAGTTTGTTGGACATGGATCGTATAGGGAAAAGCAACAAAAACAGAAGGAAAGTGCCGACTTTCTAGGAACAAATTACCCAACTTAGGCGGAACCGGGACCAGACATGCGAGGCCTCTATTAACTAGTGCAGTTGTCACGATTAACTAAGATTTGCTGTAATTACATGGTTGTAACTTAAAAAAGAAAATTGACAACACCAAATCAACAAACAGAAAAGGTTCATGCCTCCTTCACAAACCAGTTAACAATTTCCATATAATATAATATAGCCCAGAATATCCATATGATCTTATGACGTTCCTTCACCGGACTAACATCTCTCCAACCATAAACTACTTAAGATTTTTGTATTGGTAGGACCTACAGCGCAAGCCTGCTATGTAGGAATATTATTCTCAAACTTAAAAGAAAACCCACAGACAGCTTGCTGGCTAATTCTTATCCTTCATCTGCCTACCAGACTCATCAATCAAACATCAAGGAAGGAGAGAATAAAATATCTTATTCGCCACCAAATGGTAACTGGTTGACATATAAATATATACGTTGTGATAAGTGTTGGACACGAAACATTCTTCCTTTATTGCACTTGGTAATTTCCAAAACCAAGTATGTCCAGATTACAGAAATTAATAAGCTAGCTACTTAATTGTTTTTAGTTAATAAACATACATGTGCATATATGTTTCACTACAAACAAAGTAATATATCTGAGAAGGTTTTCTTGGGAATTGAGATCATGTAATTCTTGATTAAAGTAAACTATGATGATAGTGAAAGATCATGAAAGTAACATCAACGATTACCAGAGCTAGAGAGATAAGAAGAAGAAGAGAGAGAATGCAAACCAGTGAGAGCTTGCAAGGTATTTTCGATTTCGCGGCAGGCCATGACAGCTTCAACGGCGTGTACTCTCACATGTTGTTGAAGCTGATCTTTGAAGGTACACAACACCAGCAAGTATTGTGCCTGTAACACACGCATAGATCGAAAACAGTCAAGAAAGAAAGGAAACTTTCTCCAAGACTAAGTCTAAAACAAATAAACGAAACTAAACCAAGGGTCATTTACTCACCAAAAAGTTGTCAAGCTCTTGCCTTTCATGCGGAGATAGTGAGTGTCCATGATGATTATGCTGAGAAGCATAAGACCTCAGAAGCTGATGTGACTGTGAGAGCTGGGCATCTATAAGCGGTAACTGGTCAATTGGAGTAGCCACTCGGAGACAGGAGACATGAGCTGCTAGTAGCTGTTCGTAAAGTGGGTGGGTGGCTATCTCCGCCTTAAGTTGGCGGCTTTGGTCACCGGAGACTTCTCCACTGCTTAAACCACCAAGTGCAGTACCACTACTGCCGCTTCCCATCATGCCCAAGCTTGGTTCTTGCATATTTCTATATTATTGTTATGTATTATGCCTTTGTCTGTATGTATATGGAGTTGGACGCTCAAAGTAAAGGTGGAGAGGTGTACAGAAGTAAAAGGAGGGTTGTAAATAAACCAAAGCGAGTTATCTGTTTGAGGGTTTTTTAGGACCACAAAGAGAGAGACCGTTGTGTCTGAGACAGGTACAGTGTTCAATATTGGGTCTTTATAGACAGAGAGAGGGATAGGGTTAAAGAACAGTGTTTTCTTGTTAATGGTGTAAGGGAGAAAGAGACATGGAGAGAGGAAGTGGCATATTGGGATCTGAGACACTAACTTTCTGCACCACTTCTGAGTTATTGCAGAAGTTTATAAGAAGACATCCATCTAAATGATTAAAAAAGAAAAGGACCAAAAACATGAAACATGTAGTGTATGAGATAGAGAGATAGAGAGAGAGAGATGAAGCTTTGAGAGAAAAAGAGTTAAGATAGAAGCTGAGGAATCATTAGCATGAAAGGGGTTGGAGAAGGGAGATCAGATAAAGCTGCTTCTGGTGGCCTGACAATTTTTAATTGCTTTTTGTTTCCTTTTATTCTGCTTCTTGTAAAGCTCTTGGGTCATAAATTATAATTTATTATTTTCTTAACAAAAAAAAAGTGGGTCTTAGGTAGGCATGTTAATCAGAAGAATACTGTACACTAATACTATTCTGTGTCTTCTGTGTATCAAAAAAGAATGAAATTTTCTTCAAAACTAACCGAAAATATCACAATTTTCAATTTGGATGAGTAATGTAATGGTGTAGACAATTCACTTTTTGGGTAATAGGTCCCCATCCGTGGATGCTCAATATCTTTCCAATCTCAAGGACAAAATGGCTCTATCCTTTCATTTCTAAAGTGACTCACATCAGTCTTTATAGCCAACGTATGATGTATCCACAGATTAACAGGCACAGCAGGACAACAATTTCTTAAAAAAAAAAAAGATTGGTGATGTTAGAGTTTTCAAGAAGAAATGTGTGTGGATGAGATCTTGTAATACAGAGTAAGACCTAAGTTATAGGAGCATAAAAAGATCTCATCCCGATGAAATAGACATTGGAAACATCTGGAACAATCAATTCCCATCATCTTATTCTTCCGTTAACTTATTCAAACTAAATCCAAAGTTAGTTTCTTAGCTCATTGTTGTATTTCTAAATATTGAGAGGATCTATGAAAATCAGAAACCAACTAAACACAGAGGGAGAGGAATAGGAATAGGATGGTGCTCCATTTCTTAGCTCATTGTTCTAAATATTGAGAGGATTTATGAAAATCAGAAACCAACTAAATACAGAGGGAGAGGAATAGGAATAGGAATAGGATGGTGCTCCATCCACTAAAGAAGAAAAATAGAAGCAAGCCCTTTAATCACCAAACCAATAGGTAATAGGCATCCAATATCTAAATTATTGTTATTTAAGAAAGTCGGCTGGGAGAGGGTTGAGCTGTCCCCCCGAAATTTTAAGACAGATTAGTTGAATAGGAAGAAGATACCCATTGGTTGAGTGACCAACCACCAGATATTTGCGTAGGGTTGTTGTGGCAATTGCAGGTATAGGTGTTTGTTGGGCACCACTGTAGCTAACAACTAGGGGCTTGAATATGACCCCGTGATGGATAATTTCAACCATTTGATCAGTCACATTCACGTTCACATTTATTTTTCTTTTGCATCAATACATACATTATTCATTTTCAGTCGCATTCACAACTAACAATATAAGACACGTATAAATGTATTGCATGGGATTTTTTTTCATCACAAAATGCAGCCATTTATTACTTTATTATTACTCCATCACGCGATTTTTCCTACAGCATTGTCAATGAGGGGTATTATATGTTGGTGTTTTCAGGACAATATTGGAAATGTGGGTCCAACATAATATGTACACTTGGAGTTTAACTTAAGCAATAAAAAACACACCAGTTTTGGTTTTCGTATATAATTAGTAATTGTTTTCTTTTGATTTAGGTGGCAATTAATGATGCGTTGAAAACAAGGAAAGCTGGCTATTGAGGTGTTTTATCTAACTATGTGTTCGTCAAGAAATGTATCATTTCTAGAAACCAGGCATTTCTGAAATGGGTTATACACAGAAATAAACCCAAAAAAAAATAACAAGTGTCCTGTACGTTTCTCGGGTCTAAATTTATCCTTCCTCTATTCCACTCATTTTTTAGAGTTGAAATTCACCACGTAATGCCCATATATGGATAAACAGATCATCAAGGCCTTAACGTTTTGCAATAATTTATGTACAAAAGAATCATCAAGATGGCTACTTTTTCTTGCGTCCATTCATTCATCCAAAAGTAATTTAAGGGGATGATAAATTAAGAGTTATAATTTGGAAATTGCTTTTATTAGAAAAAATGCCTCTTCAATGGAAGTACTGGTGAATTGTTCATTATAATATGGATAGAGCCTGCAGTCTGAATATTGCAACTATTAGAATTTGTCGTAAGTTTTGAATGATGAATTATTGCTATATTAATGAGAGATTGAAGAATCAAGAACTCAATTATTTTTGGTTTAATCTATTAACGCAACAACGAAAAATTTTGGTTAATATTTTCGACTATATAAATTCACGTACCTGGAAAATGAAGATAATGCCTTGTGAGTGTCTAATAAACATCAATAGTACTGTCTTTTTCTATGTCGTGGGAAGTACTGTAATTTACGTTGCAGGCCACAGAATAAAGGCTTGGCTACATTAGCAACGCACTGTTGATGTGTTAATAAATTGGAATATAGTTTTTTGATTAAAAGAACCCCAAATTAGTATAAAACAAAAAACGTATGATGCTTTCATCAATATTGCGACTTTGGTGGTAGTGATAATAACACATGACGAAGATGATTTTCTGGGTTTAGCATGTGCTTTAAAGGTAACCCTTTTATTAATTAGATACCAACAAGGGAGAAATCAAAGACCGAACACTAGATTGATTTATAACTACAGGTTGTTTAAAACGAGGCAGTTAGATTAAACAAAAGTAGATTAATTAGTATTTATAGCAGATACAAGAGAATAGTGATAATCGAAACCAGCTATGCAGCCTTGTACAAATTTCATTAGAAGCATCAGAAGAACAGATTCTACTACCGGCTCCGATAGCTGCAGTACTAGTAACTATATATGTAAAACTGGTTCCTATTTAGGTTGGCAATAGACTTGTCGTGATCAGCTTATGATTTTTGTAAAATTTCGGGTTAAATTCAGATGAATTCAAAATTTTGCCATTAGCTATATCTTTATCTTAATATACGGACACAAACTAATAATTAAAAATAATTCTACGCCGGTATGTACCAACGCAAACTGGTAAGTAGATATGGTAACAGATAACCGTTCAAGACAATGAAGATATTGATCTTGTCTCTACATATATAGTAGACACCAAGTTGTAAAAATTTACTTTGCATCCGTTTTAATCTTTTTAATGCTCCGTTGTATATGTATAAATCTGTCACCTATACACCATTTTAATTTTCGTTTAGAGTAATGACTGAAGAATTATTACAACAATCCTTTGCGAAAATTAGCTTTTTTTTGTTCTCCCTTGTGTAAATTGAAAAGGATCCGCCTCCAAATTAACACCATTGATAAGGAAACTTATTTTCATAATCCTATAAGCATATAAAATGACAGTAAAGAGAAAACAACATCAAATGTGGAGAAGGTGTAGAAGGATTAGTGGATATTTGTTCTGACATTAGAGTTTTATCAAGTCCAAATTTTAGTAGGCGTAGGAAGTAGGAACTGATATTTACGTTTCAGGTAGTACCAAACAAAGGTGAATTGAAAATATAGATTTGGATGGATCCAAACTAATCTTCTGTCTGTCTTTTATTTAGTTTAACCTTTTTAATTATGATCTCTTTTTTTATGTAAATAACTGTTGAATTTTGCCTTAGTCCACAAAACAGTCTATATCTTATAATTAATAATCTTATCCCAACAACGATTTAGTAATTCCATCAGGTTTTATATTATCTTAGATTTGTGAATAGCGATCATATATTCTAAAGTTCCTAAATTTTTGAATTTTTTAAATTCTGTGTTTAAACTTTTAAAATTTTTAATTAAGTGACCAATTTTTTGTAACATTAACAAATCAACTCAAAATGTTAATTTCATTTAGTATTTTCTAACATAATCTTTTTTGTCCATGATATAAAGGTGTATATGAGAAAATTTTAATTGCTAAATAATCATTCACTACGACTAAAATATCTAATCCCATCTGCAAAAGAAGTTATAGATTGAGTGCTTTAATCTGCACAGACGACTAGATAGCAATAGCAATTAAATTTTTACGAAAACGTCTATATTTTGTGGACAAAAACATTATAAGTCAAATCATCAAAATACTAACTAATATTTTAAAATGAGTCGTTAGGAATATGAAATAATAATTATTTAATTAGAAATTTTAAAAATTTAGGTACTGAATTAAAAAAATCTCGCAATGTTAACAAAACTAATATTTTGAAATGAGATATTAAGGACGTAAAATGTTAATCATTTAGCTGAAAATTTTAAAAATTTAGGTACTAAATTAAAAAAACTTATAAGGGTAGACAATTAGAATTTATTATTCCTTTATAAAAAATATAATTTTCATCCATTTTTACACAACAAAAAGGGTTTTGTTAGTTCTGAAAAGGGGGCATTGTTATGATCATATCTCAAGAAAATGGAAAAATAAATTTTAATGCTCAAACAACATTTTCTATTTTGAAAAATTAGACACTCAATTTTTTAGTTTCTAAATTCAGTCGACGAAGAGTTGTGAAAAAAAAGATGATAACTTTAAAATAAATATAATTTTAATTTTAATTTTGTATCAAATATTTTTATTTTAAAATTAAAAACTGAAAATCTATTTTGACGTTAATTGTCGGCAATTCTCTAAATATGATTTTTTAATAAATTTATAAATAAAAAATTAGATACAATTTTATTTCTATTTTTTCAGAACATCATTTTTACTTTTAACTTTTAAGATCTTTCTCATTATTGTTTATCATTATACTTATTTTAAAAACATGGTTTTTGAAAAACTTCCTTTATCCATGAAAAAGGAAGATGAATAAAAGCTGAAAATATTTTTAATTCTAAATATTATTTATATAAAATTTATTTTTAAAACACATTTTTAATATAATCGTTATTTTGTATTCGATCTTCTTCTAGTCTTCTCTCATATATTTTTTTTATTTTTCATCATTGATCTAATTTAATTTCTATGAACTTCAAATTATTATTTATCTTTATGAATTGTTAAAAAAAAAGTAGAGCATGCATTCAACGTGATCATTTTTATTTCCAATTTGTACGAGAACTTGAACTTGGGGAGTGGGATCTATAATATAATATTGTACAGGTCTTGTCTCTATTCTATTGTTTTCTTAAATATAAAATATAAACAAAGAGAAAAAAAAAAAAGAAAGAAAAGGAGCCGAGAGAAGCTCAAGAGTGAGTTCCTTGTAGAGTAACAAGAACCAAAGGACAGCGGCTATGTTTAGGAGGGAGGGTTGGGGGGTCCACTTCATTGAAACAGCTGTAGCTTTGTCATGTCCTCCCCTACTTTACAAGACTTGAGATTCACACAAGCTTTCAGTGTGGTCCCCCGCTCTAAAATTGTCTATATATATATATATATTCTGTTTTTAAATATTATATATATTACATTTTCTCATAAGGGTAAAAAAAAGAGACGTAGGGCGGTTATAAATAAGAAAAAGAGGAGATGATAAGGTGTAGTCACTTTCATGAATCCCGCGATAGCCTCATCTGTCTCTTTCTTCAACTTCTCTTCTTCTCTCTTTTTCTCCCCCTCCTACAATCTTTTCCAAAGGTAAGTACGCAGTAAAAAGTCGATAAACATTACGTTCCCAAAAAAACTCACTCAACCTCTCGTCTTAGTTTAAAAGAGAATAATAATAAAAATATAAACAAATATAACAAAAAATAAAAATAAATATTATCATTATAATTATAATTATAATTATTGGTTAAAAATAAAAAGTAATTATCATTATTATGAATAACTATTGATTTGTAAAAAATTTTAAAATAAAAAAATTATTTTTTAATTAAC
>JAOTJB010000210.1:33131987-33146133 GCA_027123815.1 Erythroxylum minutifolium
AGAAAGGATTCAAAAGCAAGGCTAAAGCTAGGAGAGGATACAAGAAGAAGGAGAGGATAGCACAGCGAGGAGTTAAAACTATAACAAAGGAGTCAGTAATATAATCTCCATCTTGTTCTTATGATAATTATTTTCCATATACCTTATCATGTATGGCTTGGCATGTTGATTTGGTTATCTTGCTTCCACTGTGTTTTGATTTCTAAAAATGTTTTGAAATCTACCGTTTTAGCCAAATATTGCATGTTTTATTTTCTGATCCAACATTGTTGGCATAAATTGTATGAGTGATTACTTTGAATTGGTATATGCTTCAAGTGGTTAGTGTGTGAGAGTTGAATTGAGTTATGAAAAATAAATGATGCATTCGTCATAGATGACAGTACCCAGTTTTGATTAGTGTTAACTTGTGCATTTGATCTCACATTGAGTGTTATTTTGTTTCACTAGCTTAATGGCTTTTAATTTACTTGACCTTAATACACCTCACCTTACCTTTACCCACATTACAACCTTGAAAAGTCCTTTGATTTATGATTTTGCATGTGATCTTTAGTGGTGGAGAAATGAAATGATATGCAAAGTTGTGGAATGACATGATCATGAATTGTATTGAGTGTACCTATAGATATATTTTATTTAAACATATTTTTTAAGTCTATCATTAGATTGCTCAGTTTTTGAAGATGATGGATGTTGATTGATCATGAGTAAAAGCTTAGAATGTTAAATTCTTGCTATGATTTTTGACAGTCATTCATCTTTGTTTATGATTATGTATTCTTGGAACATATGGGAAATGAGTCAATCTTTTTTTGGGTCTTTATGCTTAATTTTAATGTTTTGACCGATGACAGCCACAGGCTAAGTGTGGGGGGGAAATTGATAGGTGCTTAATTGATTATTTAATTATTTCATAACGCTTAGCGATTAAGAACATGAAATTGCTTAAGATACTCGCTTTGACTCATATGTGATTTTAGGCACAATTCGGAAGCAAAGAAGTTTAAGTGAGTCGAAACTACAATATTTGGGCCATTTTTTAATATTAATATTCAATTGTCTTCACGGAACAAGAAGAAGAAAATTAGAAGACAAGAGGAAGATAAGAAAAAGAAGAAAAATCATAGTCCATAAAGAGCATGCAACGTGCATGTTGTTGTCATACAAAAACATAAATTTAATGGATAGTAAAACGGTAGCAATCCATGAAGAAAACACAGTAGCATGAAAAGAAACAGAAATGATGATGCAATGGAGCATGAAACGCAGCAGCATGAAACGACGACATAGCAGCTGGGAAGCGTAACCAAAACGTAGTCTGCATTTCAGGTAAACTTCATGTGTAAACGCAGACTAGAAATTCATTTCAAAAGAAGACATCACAAGGTTTTAAGTAAGTCATGAATAGTATGCGTGACCCAACAAATTTAATTGTCACATCAGTGAATAGAGAGTAGGGAAATTAGCGCGAGAGAGAAGCTTGCGATAGAAAAGAGCTTGGAGGAGCAGTAAAGAAATAACCTAGGGGGTTTTAGGTAGGGTTATTTGAGTGGGGTGAAGCATTTTCTTTAGAAAGACTCATGGAAAGCTAAGTTCCTAATATCAATTCAGAGGTGACATCGTTTTTGTTGTTTCTTTCTCTCATTAGAAATTGATTTTTGTTATCCTAGGATAATTGATTTGGATTTTGTGTATAGATAATCGAATTTTTCTTATTGTTCGGTTATTTGTGTATAAACCTATTGGTATTATGAAAAGATGATTTTAATGGGTTAATTGAATCGTTTATTTGCAAACCCATTGTTAGAATTTTGATATAATCCGCAATTGTCATGTTGAAATTCATGTGTAGCGACTAATGATTCGTAATCATTAGGGATAATATAACCTAGGTTAATTGATGCATCGTATGTGGTTGTTGATTGATTAATAGGTTTTCCTAATTTGTAATGCTACTACCTAATTAAATCTAGAGATAGTATCCTAGGTTATTTAGTGTTTAGGTTTAATTAACGATCGTATCTTGATTAAACAAAACCTAAGGAAAAACTCAGGTTAATTATTAACCTACGATTAATAGTTGTTAGGAGAGGTTTGAGAACAACAAATCAAGGAAATATGTTTAATTAGGTTGTAGGCTGAGATTGAACCAGAGAACCAGGTCCCTATTGAATTCCCCACTTTTATTATTTTTTGCATGTTTTCTTTAATTTGTTTTTATTAGTCTAGTTTCATTTTATTTTCTTAACCCCCTTGAACCTAAATACTGATTAATTTCATTTCATAAACTTTGCACACACTCTCTGTAGGATCAGCCTAAACTTACCACTATTATAGTAGTAGTCTAGTTTTTATCTTGACTAGCGTTACGATGCGCTATCACATTTAAAACTATTATGAAAGTCTCATTCCACTTTAGCCAGGGATTTCACAAATCAATACTAATTGAGAGCAACAGAACATTCTCCCTAATCACTTTAGGGTAATGAATCCTATATTGATCTCTCAACTATCTCCATATAGTTTATGTTATATCTAATAGTTATTAACTAAGTTATCCTTAACTATAATAGGTCATAAGTAATTTTAGAACATAATAATCCTTATACAAGATTCTCTGGTGATCTTAAGTCAAATATCACTTATATAATCATCACAATGAGAATTTTTCATATACATACAAGTAATATTCTAAATAGAATTCTAATACGTGATTAATTTAGTGAACTTATTCTCTAACAGACATCTATAAGTTTGTTGAAGTATCTCTATACTTTAAAATATTTTAAAGATAATACATAAATGCAATATAAATCTCATAATTATGATCTTATCATAATTTCATTTGTAATGTATATGTACCATATGGAATTTATCATAAATGTCAAATTTTCTATAAGCTAAAAAATGCATTTAAAGAATTATGTAATTAAAATACAACTAACTAACTAAGAGTAGGGCATAAATTAATAATCTTTCACTTATTCTAAGTCAATCGTTTATATATTTATAACATATCGGCATATGACAATCATGATACTACTGGGACAGTGATTTAGTGAGAGAATTCTACAAGATTCTCTATAGTGAGTACTTACTTAAATCTCACAACTTTCTTCTCAATTATCATTATAATTAAGAGAAATGACTAAATAGAAACTTAGATATTTGATAAGACCTTAACTCCTTTTACATGCCTAATAGCTTCAATGTTATATAGTATATTACTATCTAAACAACACAAGAAACTTTACCAAGTTCTCGAAAGAACGTCTTGATCCAAATAATCATTTTCAACAAATAAAAATTTTATTTTGACTTGATTAGCAATTAATGTTTCATTGGAACCTTTACAATATCAAAAATAATATTGTTCAAAAGAAAATATACCTTAATTAAGATTTATTTTTAAAGATAATATCCATTTAATCTTGAACTCAAATATCAATTTGTACTTAGAATAATGGATATCTTTAAAACTTCACTAGTATTAGATATCTGAAATACTAAATAGATTTGGCAAATTATTTATGTATATGGACTAAAATAAGTAAACAAGTTTCATATCTATCTCTATAAATCTAATTCTCATAATTAAATTATTACCTTTTCATATTCAGTAAGAGTTGTTATTAGAAAATTATAAATTCAATAATTGAAAATATAATTTATTATTTTCTATGAGTAATATGTCTTTATATACTCCCATTGAAGAGGACAACTATACTTCCATTGATCTATAATAGCCATGATAAATGCACAATCATCTCTAAAACAATCCTTTTGAATTCATTATGAAAGTGAATTTTCAAACATCTTATAAGCTTTTAATTATACATCAAATGCTCCAATTAAATATACTACATTAGATTTGAACTTTTTCAAATTTCATCTTATTCGCACTACTTAGCTTAAGGACTATTATCCTATAAGTATTAACTAAAATGTGCAATGGGGTTTGTAAGATTATACCAATATTTTGGATCTCTTATAATCTTCTATTATCCAATACAATTCTAAAATTAATGGCTAATATATGCTTTAACTAAGCATCACATCCCAAAATCATTTCCTTCAACACTTTCAAAGTCTTAATTTTTTATCTAATATAAAATATTGTTAATTGATTTAATTAGAAGTATCAAAAGTAAATCATTGTATTATGTATAACTATAAAAGAAATAAATATTGCATTATACAATATCTCATATTTTGTTTTCTCTTTGCACAAATCCATATTATTATAAAATTTTGTTATGAAGTTATTTACCAAAACTCTAATTTCTTATAGATAACTAAAAAAAATTATATATCACCAAATTGATCTCAATAAAGTACTTTAACATTCTCAATTTTGAATTTCTACTTAAATTTAAATAATTCAAACTTTTCAAATTTAAATCTATATTCCATTTAATATGTATGATTCTATCATATAAATTCATTACTAAATATAATGCAATATAAGGTTTTATCCCTTTTATGAATTGTTATTACATCTAAAACGTCCCATATAAAAATTTAACAATTCAATACCATCATCATCTTTTCTCAAAAGGTTAATTTGATCATTTTTCAACCTAACAAGTTTCGCAAATTTTATAAGAGCATAATTTAAAGGATATATCTTTGTATAGAACTTTATGATTCTTTGATCTAACAAAAGCAAACTATTTGTATTAACTTGGATCAACTACTTTTACTTAACAATTTATTTCTTATCATACTTTGAACATTGTAATAATGTTGAACCGAAATTTAATATCAAATACTTAAAACCATGAATAAGAAATAATTATGATATCTATTATATCATGTATTGACAAGAAAAAATACGTAATCAATTTTTCTTCTAATGACAAATATTATTATAATATAATAAATGTCTTTAATTATAGTCCATGTTTATGCTTTAAATAGGCTAATTGAGTGGGTCAATTCCATCAAAGTATTGTACCTTTCAGTTTTACTTCATACAACCTTTTATATCGTGTTAGCATAGTGTTAACATATATCTTATATACTGCCAATAAAGTTTATAAGATATTAGTGAACTTAAAATGTCATTACATTTTTTCATCTATATGAAATTTACATATGTTCCTAGCTTTGTTAAACAAATCCGCGAGAGGGATTAACAGCAAAATTGTATAATAGACATACACATTTTCTTTTTATTTTGAGAACTCTTCTCAAACCTAACCGTATATCTGAGAAATTCAATTCGTTAATTCTTTGTATGAACTATACTAACAAAAGGTAATTTCTACTTTGATCATAATATAAATGTAAGAAAAGCAAGTGATTAGTTATATGGTTTGAAAACCTAATAAGATTAGGACTTTAATCATATATTTAGTTATTCCTACTATGTTATTAATAGCCCTCACTAGGAAAGATTACTCTGATCAGTCTTGTAGGCTAGGATTTGATTCAAATTCAATTAATCATAGTTACGAATTTCAATTGGTTAGGAAAATTTGAGATTTTATAATGAGTAAAAATATAAAAACTTACATATAATGTTAAAAAGAATAAGATGAAACCAAATTCATTAATAAAGGATGATATGATTATAGGAAATGAAAGAAAAATATTATAGCTAAAGTTATCAATTTAATTAATTATAGTTACAAATTTCAATTGATTAGAAAATTTTGATATTTTTATAATGAATAAATATATAAAAACTTATTTATATTGATAAAATGATTTAAATGAAACCAAATTCATTAATAAAGGAGCATATGGTTACAAGAAATGAAAGAAAAATATTATAATTAAAGTGAGCAATTCAATTAATTATAGTTACAAATTTCAATTGATTAGGAAATTTTGAGATTTTATAATGAGTAAATATATAAAAAAACTTTCATATATTGATAAAATGAATAAGATTAAACCAAATTCATTAATAAAGGAGGATATGATTATAGGAAATGAAAGAAAAATATTATAATAGAAGTAAGCAATTTAATTAATTATAGTTACAAATTTCATTTGATAAATTTTTTTGAGATTTTATAATGAATAAATATAGAAAAAACTTGCACATATTGATAAAATGAATAAGAAAATCAAATTCATTAATAAAGGAGGATATGATTATAGGAAATGAAATAAAAATATTACAATTGAAGTGAGCAATTCAAATAATTATAGTTACGAATTTCAATTAATTAAGAAAATTTGAGATTTTATAATGAATAAATATATAAAAATTTCATATATTGATAAAATGAATAAGATGAAATCAAATTCACTAATAAAATAGGATATGATTATAGGAAACAAAAGAAAAATATTATAATTGAAGTGATCAATTTAATTAATTATAGTTATGAATTTCAATTAATTAAGAAAATTTGAGATTTTTATACTGAAAAATATATAAAAAAACTTATATTGTTAAAATAAATAAGTTGAAACCAAATTCATTAATAATGGAGGATATGATTATATGAAATGAAAGAAGCTTACATTTTCTCACATTATTCCAATTATATTATTTTAATTTTAATTTTAATTTATCTTTTTACAATTTTTAAATTTCATTAAATTTTAATTGTGAATATTTTTCATTATGAAATTGACCTATTTTTAACATTTGAGATACTTTTCTAGAACGTTTATTTATAGTGAAAAAAAGTTACAGGGAAGCTTATTAGAAATTTTACTTAAATCATTAACTAATTAAAAAAGAGAAAAAGGATAAAACCAAATTATATGCCTGTGTGGGTTAAACCTCCTGGGGTTCGACTTTTAATTTTGGTTAGCTTGAATGCTAAGTAGAATTGGTAGTATGCTTGGAAAGCCTTATTTTGCAAATAAGCTCACTACCAATAAAGAGTTATTATCTTATGCTAGAATTCTTGTTGAAGTTGACGCGACGACTGATCTAAAGCATAGGATTATCCTAAAGGGTCCTAATGGTTAACGATTTAACCAATTAATGATTTATGAAAAGATGCCTAAAAGGTGTTCTTAGTGAAGAATTTTTGGGCATGAAGATGTTGTTTGACACCTTCATCTATGCTCATAATTCTGCTGGTAGGAGAATACAACCATAGGATGACCTAAAATTTCTTGCTAATTCAGTTTATAATCCTTGGTTGTTGGTTGGTGGTTTTAATTATGATTTAAATGAAACTAAAAGGTTGTATGGAATTGATACTGTGATCAGTGTCACCTCAGAACTTTTAGATATGTTGGATTAGTCTAGATTTACATGATATGAAGTTTTCTAGTCACTTTTTTACTTGGTGTAATACACATGAAGATAATACAAGAATGTTTAGCAAGCCTGACAAAGCTTTGGTTAATTAGAGTTGGTTATTTTGCTATCCTGATGTGCAAGCTCATTTTGACAATTTTAGAGTTTCTGATCATTGTCCTGTGGTGGTTTCTTTATTTGACTCTCAAAGATTGAAAATAATTCCTTTTTGGGTTAAGAATGCTTGGGCTAATGATGATGGTTTTCTTCCCTTGGTTAAAGAGGTTTGGGATTTTAGGGCTGATGGTTTTGAGATGTATAGGGTAGTTTCTAAATTGAAGCTTTTGAAAGTCAGACTTAAAGATTTAAATGTCAAGAAATTTGGTACTTTAGCACACCAGATTTCAAACGTTAAGATGCATTTGGCTCAACTCCAACATCAGATTAAAGATTATCCCCTAAATATTGAGTTGGCTGCTAAAGAAAGATGCCGAAGAAAGATTTTGCAAGTGCTATAAAAGCTTTATCTTCTTAGGTCTCTTAACAAGAAAAGCTCAAATGGATGAAATATGATGATGATCTGTTTCGTGCTTCTATTAAGCAGTAGAGAAGTAATAATAAAATTAACTTACTTTTTGATGATAATGGTGCCCTTATTACTAGTTCAAATGATATTGTAGCCCATGTTGTTGATTTCTATAAGAACTTATTTGGCACTGTTAAAGGTTCTGCTTTTTTCCAATACGATGTCTTTGTAAGGGGTTTTGTTCTTTCTCAGTATCAAGTTGTTACATTGCTTGCTTTACCTTTTGATGAAGATATTAAGAGAGCTTTTTTTAGTATTAATAATGATAAAGCACCCAGCCCTGATGATTATAATGTTTATTTTTATAAGAGGAGCTCGGATGTTATTGGGAAAGATATTTGCTTGGCTGTTAAAGAGTTCTTCCATTCAGGAAAACTTCTTGGTCAGGTAAATGCTATTTTTGCTTCTTTGATTCCTAAGATTAAAAATCTGACTTACATGAAGGATTTTTGCCCTATCTCTTATTGTGATGTCCTCTATAAGGGAATCAATAAAATTTTGAATGAAAAATTAAAGAAGGTGATTCATGATTTGATTGATCTAAGTCAATGGGCTTTTGTTCCAGGTAGATCTATACTGCATAATATTTTAGTTAGTCAAGATATTTTGAAACATTGTGGTTGGGGTAATATTTCTCCTCGGTGTGCTTTCAAAATTGACATTCATAAAGCTTATGAATCTATTAGCTGGGACTTTCTTGAAGATTTTTCGATTGGTTTTGGATTTCCTCAGAGATTTGTATAATGGATTATGAGCTATGTTAGAACTAACAAATTTTCTATCTTAGTGAATGTTAGTCTTGAAGGCTATTTTCCTAGGGCTAGAGGTTTGAGACAAAGAGACCCCATGTCCCTTTATCTTTTTGTGCTAGCTATGGAGTATTTGACTAGAACTTTTAAGGCGGTTGAGAGCGATAGAGAATTTCTTTTATCATCCTAAGTGCAGGATGCTCAATCTAACTCATTTGAGCTTTACAAATGATTTTTTGGTCTTTTGTAAGACTGATATTTATTCTATTTCTAGACTAAAGACTTTGTTTGATCAGTTTGTTGCCCAATATGGCCTTCATGCTAATATAATAAAAAGCCAAACTTTCTTTGGGGGTGTCACCGATGATTTGAAAGATCAGATTCTTAATCTACTTGGCTTTAAGGAAGGAAGACTTCTTGTCCAGTACTTGGGGTATTCCTTTCTATTCCAACGGACTTAGAATTTCTGATTATACTGTACTGAGCGATAAAATGATAGCTAGAGTTAGGGGTTAGGCTGCTCGTTCCTTATCTTATGCTAGCATAATGGAATTGATTAGATTTGTGCTTTATGGTAGTCACAACTTTTGGTGTTTTGGCCTTCCCATTCCTAAATTTGTGATTGCCAAGATTCAATCTATTTGTAGATCTTACTTGTGGAGTAGTGTTGATGCTAGTAAGAAAAGTCTTATGAGTTGGTAAACTATTACTCTTCCTAAAGAGGAAGGTGGTCTTGGTTTTAAGGAATTGCTTGCTTAGAATAAAGGTCCAATGAGTCAACATTTAGTTGAGCTTTGTTCAGATTCTGCTTTAACTTGGCAGAAATGTGCTCATACAAATATTTTTAAACATCACTCCATTTGGTCTGTTAATAGTAGAACTGGTAATGTGTGGTACTGGAAAAGCTTGTTATAAGTCAGAGATGAATTGTTGCAGTTATATCCTCATACTTATGCAAATTTGTTTAATAATATGAGAGGGAAAAAGTTAGATTTAGTGTTGCTGCTTCTTATGATACGTTTCGAAAGAAGGGTCTAATTTCCCTAATCAACCAGAGTATATAAAATGGTTTTCACATCCCAAAATGCTCTTTTCTTTCGTAGCTTGCTAAAAAAGACAAGTTGTATACATGTGCTAGAATGCAAAGGTTATGTATGGCTTATGGTTTTTCTTTGGATTGCATATTTTGTGGGAAACACATTGAAAATGTGGATCACCTGTTCTTCAAGTGTGTTTTTTCCCAGTCTATTTTACAAAAAGTAGTGAACTGTCTTAGAGTTTCTCGCATTGATGATAACCTAATGTCTTTGTTCAAAACGGCTTAACACAAGAACTAAAAAGAAGTCCTACATTTGTATGATGAGAGCAATTGGTTTTTCTGCTATTGTTTATCATATTTTGTGGTTTGGAAATCAAATTATTTTTCACCAGAAAGAGGCTTCAGATAATAGTTGTGTTGAGTTTATTATTAACCAACTGGAGCTTATATTTAGTGTGCTGATTTTTCCATGTAATAGGAAAATTTGGAGTTGGTGTAACTGCTTAAATATCTCTCCTAGAATGATTACTAGTTGATTTCCCTGGGTATGCCTGGGTGTAATGTTCTGTAACACTTTTTGGTGCAATAGATTTTATTTCACTTTTTTTCAAAATTCATTAAGGTTAGTAATCTTAATTGTATACAAGTGATTATCCAAATCATTTTACAAAAAATCAAGATAAAATCATAATGGAGACTAGAGACTAGATACTGGAGGCTAGAGAGTGTAGACTGAGAGAGCAGCTAATCGTTGTAGCTAGGATTATCAATAGTTTGCATTACTTCATCTGAATATATAAAAATTATATTTAATAATGTTATATTAAAATTAAATGAATATTAAAGACATGATAATAATTAATAAATATGGTAAAATGTATGAATTGAATATGGTAATATGTATTTGGATATTCAAATATCATGTAACAGGAGAGAGGCATATGAAGTAAAAATAATAGAAATTATACAACTAGAATTGAAATCATTTACTACATTTAATTTCCACTAAGATAAATGTTGAAACATCAAAGAATTGAAAATTATATTGTTATAGCATTACAAGATTAGAAATATACACATAACAATTCTAAAATTTGATATATTGTAGCAGCTACTATCCCTATATACATTTCATTATACTCTTTAGGTTCATTAGACAACCACAAGTCCTCAATCCTCTCAAAGTCAGATCCACAAACCCCTCAGTCCTATCTAAGTCACATCCACAACCCTCAGTCCTCTATAAACAATCAAACATGTTCGTGAATATGAATAATTTGAGCAGAGAGAGGGTACCTTTATGGGGCAGGTACGCAATTGGTTATTGGTTGATGCGTTACAAAGGGAGCATGGGTGACAACTGCAGTTGACGTTGCTACGATTGGCTACTAGTGGCACGATGAGCAAGATTATGAGAGGGATAGTGAGACTAAATCACTAAGAGTGAGATGTGCATGAGAGATGGAGGGATGAGGGAGAACCAGAAAGGTGAAGGAAGAAATAAAAATAAAGCAAAACAACGTCATTTTGTTTAGTGAGAAAGGTTACTGCAAAATAACGTCATTTTGCTTCATCTGTTTAATTATTTACTACTTAATACGACATCATTTTGTTTCTAAACCAAAACATCTTTTTTTCAGTTTTGGGTTGTCATAGTGTGTGATTTCATAATTGAGAATAATTGATGCATGTGATGATGGTGCTAAGTGAAAAGGATTTGATTGTATGAAGTTGATATCGAGAAAGAACATGGTGAAGGGACAAAAAATCTTTCTCAAATGAAAATTTTATTTATTTAATATTTAATTTTTATAATTTGCATAAAAATTATATCCTTATTCTCCTTCTCTGGGGTTCTTATCTGAAAACTAAAATAAGTTAATTAGTCCTTACCAATTAGGAAAAAACTATAAATAAAACGGAAAAGAAAAACTACTGCACTAATCTATAAGCAACCAATCCCACAACCATACCTATATGACATTACCATCGATTTGAAATATCTATCAAGAAAATAATGGCATGTTTATCTCGATATCAGATAAATGCATCAAGCACAATATTTGTCAACTACAAATCGCATATTGCCCTATAATTTTTCATGGTAGCTATGAGAAGGTACATTCCAGCTAATGAAATAACATTTGTCTCACTCTAGTTGAACGGACTATCTAAGATCTACATATTATTCGTGCATGTGTCTTCGCCGAGGTATACTGGATATTGATCTATTTACATTAATAATGGGGTGGGGATTGTTACTATTAGAGGCCAGGTCTCTCATATTAGATTGTGACTACTGGCAGTCATATTCCTCTCTCAAATTATATTGTTTGGAGCCACATAAGATGTTGAATTGAGAGTTGCAAATCTTTGTTATAACTAGACGTTTTGGCTTTAAATCTTAAAGTTAGGAAATAGTTTGAGAGACGATCAAAGTTCAGACGTAAAAACTTTGGATGCTGATGTATTAACTTCGGCTTTAGAATATTAACTTTGCTTACATGCCTCTCGGATATATTTTGGGCATCTAAGGTATATCTAAATGTACGGGCCTATTGGGACTATACTGTGGCTCTACTACTTTTTTTTTTTTATAATTCAAGTTTTAGGCTTCGCCCAATTAATTCTGAAACTTATGAATTACTCATTCAGACTCATAAATAGGTAAATCTGAGTTTAATCTTAGATAAAAATAGAGGCACCTGCTCAAGATATAGGCCGACACTAAGAAGATTATATCATCTTAAATAAAAACTGCTCCTTTTCAAGCTCGAACTCATAACCTTCATACAATCCTCTCTCTCTCTCTTTCTACCGCTAGGCTACCTTACGAGGGGCTGGCTCTGCTACTTTTTCTCATACGGATATAACTCTCCGTATGGACTGGAATCTGTTAATTAGCCCACAATTTGATTATGAGAATCATAGTACTTCTGAAATCCTTCATTTCTATTGATATCCACTACTTACCTAGCCCATCCCCTAAAGTTAGAAGGTCCATGTACCGAGTTTCTTCTGACAACTAGTCTTTTGCAGTCGAAATCCCACACCTAGAGTCCTTGTTGGGCCATTTTCTTAGGTCATCTCCTGGTAAACATTTCCTTTCTTTCCACATCCTTATCATAGAATGTGTCTTATACATGTAGACAAGCCTCTAATACCTAAATGTGTTTGGGAGCTGTTCTAGACTCCTAGCCACCACTCGTCCTTTGTTTAAAAGAATATCTTTAACCAAACAAGTAAATAATACAATTATAATCCCTTTCTTTCTCTGAAACTTAGGTCTAATTCAAGATCAGAATATCAACGCCAGAGAAACTTCTGACACTATTTTACATGAACATTTGAGCTATTGTCACAGAGATACTGCAGATTAATTCCCAAGTTATATGTGAAAGTTCTGCTTGAGAAACATCACAAGTCTATAGGTACATCATACATCAAATTGAATAAGTGAGAGTGTGATCGCAGGCATTTGGGAGTGATTTAAAATTTTCCAATATCAAAATAAATTAGAGTGGTAAAATGACTTAAAATGGTTTACCAGCATCATTCGTAAGTCCAAGAATGGTGATACGATAAAACTTGACTTAAAGAAGTGACGTGCTAATCAAAACAAATGAAAGTTAGACAATGATGTGAAATGTTTTTAAAAAGTTTTATTAAAAACATGTGTTTGTGGCTCACAAACAAGTTGTATTTTTTTTTTAAGAAAATAGAGTTTTTTTAAGACCTTATGTTAGTGCTTATTTGAAAAGCTCTTTTAAGTTTGTAAAAATACGCGAGAGTTTATTTATTGGCATAAAATGTGTTTGAAATTAATGTGTTCGAAACTCTTTTATTCAATAACTAAAAGTTCAGAGTATTATAAGGAATCTCTATAAAAAGTCACTACAAGAATATTACACAATCTGCGACGTTTTTAGATTTTCCAAAAACGTCGCAGATTTTCTTTTGCTACATTTTAAAAAACGTCATAGATTGTGGAGTAGGCAATAAGTTTCTGCAACGTTTTAAGGGAAAGTTTCCGCAATATTTTGTAAAACGTCGCACAAAGGTAGCTTCTGCAACGTTTAAAGAAATGTCGCGGAATCGTTATTATTCCGCGACGAATGTCACGGAATCGTTATTATTCCGCGACATTTTATAAAGCGTCGTAGAATATCGTTGAAGCTGCAACGTTTTATAACGTCGCGGAATGCCAAAAAAACATCGCAGAATCCTTGTTATTTGTTTTTTATCCGAAAATAAATTTAATTTAATAATTTTCCAATTTTAATAATTTTTTAAACCTTATTTATTTGATAACTATTCTATATTATTTAATATAGAATTTTATTTATTTTATATCACTAATTTTAATAATTTTAATTTATTTAATATTGAATTTCATAAATGTAGACAATTTACTATATTAATTGCAATTTCCAAACATGCCATCATACATTAATTAATATAAAAAGTTTGTCTTAATTAAATAAAATATCAATATGAGTACATATATCTAATCTAAACGAATATTATGTGTAGAACATAAAAGTTCCAAAAGCTTT
>JAOTJB010000210.1:33201968-33212371 GCA_027123815.1 Erythroxylum minutifolium
TTATTCACACTTACACCGGGACAATTGTCATGAATGCATGTACAATAAATTCTTATATGCACATATCTCACTATTCATAACTGCATGAGCATGAGGTGTGTTAATTTACCCCACGTGGACCCGTTTTTCTGGTCCGACCCGTTCTCTGGAAACGGGATGTTACATTTTCGCTCTCCTCCATCAAAGACTTTGGTTTTTTTTCGTACATTTAATGTTATTTGTTTATTTATTTGGATTTGGATCTCTTGTTGGTTTAGTTGTGGATTATGAAATTTGATACACTTTCTTTCGATTCGGGTGGATTTATGTGTTTTGGGTAGCTTGAGATAGTTCTGGGTCTTTGATAATAAATTGGATTCTAAATTATTATTGTTTATTCTTACATCAAAAATTGACAATCCGCTGCTGGAGAACTAAACAATCCCGAAGTCTCATCTCTTTTATCTTTTCTTATCTCACTGTCAATTTCTTTCTTCCTAAATTAAGTGAATGTGAGAGAGCAGGAAAATAGCCACAAATTCGCTTAATAAGATAAATTTTGGTACAAGAGGTAACAGGGAGCATCTAAGAATGTCAATTTTAGCCAGATTAACCAAGCTATAAGATAGCTATGAGTCGAAACTATTCTGGCCACGGCCATTTGTTTTTCTCGTCTTGAAAACGTTTTGTTCTCAGTCTGTGAAAAGCCCCAATAGAGGAAAAAGTTGTGTTTAGTAGAATAGTTGTACCACAATTTACTGAAATATTTAATAAACAAATTAAGTAACTTTTCACATTACTAAAATTCGATATTTAATATTTATTTTTAAAATAATAACTTACTTAACTATTGATAGTTTGCATAAAATTTACGCACTTTCATAAAAAATTTATTTAATAACATATTAAAATTTTCTTCATAAAATTTGTTTAAAATTTCAAAATTAAAAATACTTTTAATTTAATTTTTACAAGTTATATTTATTAAAAACCTCTAATTTCAAGATAATATTAAATTCATAATAAAGAAAATTGAGATAAGAGATAATCTAATATAATATAAGAGAATAATTACTTAAAAATCAATTGTTATTACATTATATATATATTGATATTATAACTGTCTAATAAGGGGACTTTATAGTAAGGAATATGAATGAATATAATCATTATAATTATGATTGTTGGTTAGGAAGAAAAAATGATTACCATTATTATTTATAGTGGATGATTTGTTAAAAATCTTGAAAAATAAAAATTTGTTAAAGGGGCAATTGGATCACATGAAGTAATAATAATATGAATGAGAATGAATATAGCGATAAATGAGAATGGATATAATCATTATAATTATAAGGGAGCGATTGGTTTGAGGGTTTGGGAATGAAGGAATGGAATAATTGTAAAAAACGGTGTTTGCTTTGGAGTTTTCAATTCCAGGGGAATGGATCTATCCCTTTAAATTTGGGAATCTACTAAACCCACCAAGGGAGGTGAGTATCGAGTTTTCATTCCAATCTAAGTTTTTATCACGTTTATTTTTTACTCTTTTATCCCCAGCCTTTGTCCTACCATCCTTTTTACTTCCTTATCGTCTCTCAATTCTTTACTAGGGATCGATACTCATTATCTTTTAGGAATTAATTTTTAATCTATTAAGCTCAAAGATAATTCTTCAGAAAATTCTCAAGTTAAAGGAAATTGTTAGGTTAGAATTTCTTTATTGAATTAGTAATAGACTCTCTACTTCTTTCTGGCAAGACATTTGCAAATCTGATGGCCTTCTTATTAAGGCTGATGTAATGCAAACCCTTGAAGGACTATCCCTAGGTTGGCAATAATTAATGAGGCTCTTAACCAAATTTCAAGACATCTAAAGCTTTGGCCTAACTCCTACATTACCAATCAAATATTTGGAATCTCTTTAAACTTAAATAAGAATGACACCATTTCATGGAACATACACTCTTCCGATAGTTTTACAAATACCTCCCATAAAGAGTTCTTAAAGAATAAGCTCTAAAGATTAAATGGTATAAATTAGTTTGGCTCGAACAAATATAACCAAGAGCTTTATTTATATTCCTGCTAGCTTTCAAAAATAAGTTGGCACTTTAGATAACTATTGAAGTTCTTTGATATAATAGACGAATGTGTCTTTTGTTGTCAAGAAAAGAAATTAATGGAGTATCTTTTCTTCAAATGCTCTTTTTGCTCAATCATTTGGGACATAATACAATATTATATAATATCACCTCTTCATCTTCGAGTTGGCAAGAATTAATACATAGGACTCACGTTTAGAAGAGTATAAGTGATAAAGACTTTATAGTGTATAAAATATCACTTATTAACCCCTCTATATGGCCTATAAAAAGAGAGAAATATAAATTTTTCGGTAAAAGCACCAACAAACGGATGTATTACAAACGAATTTATTCAATTTAATTATTCAACTAATCATTCACCTATCTGATCTCAAAGTAAACAAGTCATTAATTTTGAAATGGAGTATGTCAACTTTGTTGGAAGACTAGAGTACAACTCTCTAAATGATCAACCAAATGTCAGCAACAAAAAATACTCTTTAAATTTAACCAACAAATCAATACAAGAATAAGAAACTTAATAATGAAATAGATTTATATGGAAAACCCTCCAGTGTAAAGGAAAAAAACTAGGGGCCAAACTTACAAACAAACCTACTAAACTCAAATAAGGATTTAACAAGTTTGATCTCTCACCTCACAACAACAAGTTGTCTCACAAAGTTTTTGGATTGAAACTAAAGTTGATGTAACAATTAACAAACACTCAAACCAATCCTAAAAACAATAAAAAAAGGATGATAATACTACAATATTTGCCTTCTCTCTAATTTTCCTCACTTTTGGATGTTATGGTCGTAATCTCATACAAAACCTACATCTTTATCTCTTTTATATCACAAAATAGGTTTTTCTGCACTGTACACGGTCGCATACACGATTGTGTAAGTGACCATGTCTTGTCAACACTACCTCACTCGTAAATGTGCACGGTCACTGTTATGCCCAAAAAGTTTTAAAAAGACCTAGAATATCCTACTCCCAAGTATACGAGATAGTTGTAGTTGGTAACCTAGGGTCGTCTCCCACGGAGGTAAAATTGGTCAACTTAAAATAAGTTTGAATTAAAAATAAAAATAAAATAAAAACAATGCATTCCTAAACATTCTAACCTGATTGTTGAGTGAATGCTTTTAAGGAAAATTACGAAATTAAATTGAAAAGCAGATGGAATCAATTGGGAGCAAAGACAAATAGATTAATCGAAGTAGAAAAACTCTTGAGAATTAATTTCTCTAATTTAATCTCCTATGTATGATTAAGGGAAAATGATTGGATTCCTTTCTTACTAAATTAATAATTAGGTTCTAAATTGATTCGAATAATGAACTAGTCTAACTTTCGTATTCAACAAGTTACTATCCAAAATAATAATGAAAACCCGACTACCAATGACTACTTAAGTTAATATATTTTTAGTTCTTAACCTAAGTGTCTATAGTTTCACGATCCGTATTAAACTTCATTTGTCGAATGTTCATTTAACACTAAAATGATACAAAGTTTGGCCATTCTATTACATCCATTCAGTTCAGAAACCACAACAATAAATAAGACAACATATCCATAACACAACCATGCATATTTAACTAAATAGCAACATTAATTCTTAAGAAAAGAGATCAGCTCATCATATCGTACACAATTCATCAAACTCACTTCAATCCCATATTACTGTCAACAGTAGTTTGAAAATAACAACCCAGTAACTACTTAAATGAACTATGACAAGATAACAAGAAACTGTCATTAAGCTAACAAGAGTATGAATCAGTTAATACGAACATAACAGTAAACTCAAAGAAACAGTCAACAGATAAGGAATGAGATAAGTAAACAGCAGGTCAAATAATGAGATATTGGGGGTCTTCTGTACTCTCAACTTTCAACTTTGGCTCTTGTCTTCCGCTGCAATTACTCTCCTCCAACCAAATGTTTGCTCAAGATTAACTCTAACTGTACTATCTGGTTTCTGGAACATGCTAAGGGTTAGAACCCTAGATCATTATGAATGAGTAATAAATTGAGAGGATTTCATTTACATGCATATCATTAGCATACACACATGAATTATAAGTTGTAGCCATTTCAAAGATAGCATATGCACTCAATTGACATATTTCGGGGTATGAAAGATTTAAATTGAACTTTATATGATTTGTGAATCGTTATGTTTTGAATTTTAGTTTGATTGGATTCCAATTAATAATTTGGAATTAATTGTTATTAATTGGGAGAGTGATGAATTAATATTTACATCTGGATTAGGAAAAATGCCAAGTGGTAAGATAAATTGATACATGAAAAATTAGGGTGACTAAGCCTATATTTGAGTGACATTTGGCATTGATAAATGAGTGACAAATAGACTAGTAATTAATTGACAAATGGAACAATTATTGTATGAAATGTGGACAAATTATTAGGAGACATATGGACTGATTAATAGGAGACTAATGGCAGCATATTATGAGGATACAAGGCTTGCATGCCAAATGACACATGTTTAGGTAAATTGAAGACACCTAACATATTGATGAAGCAAGTTTCTGCAGCAGAGCTTCTGCTGCTTCTCTCTTTGTTTCCTTCATGAAATTTGCTCCTAACTTCTCTTTGCATTGTGTTTGAACCCTAGCTAAATTGTTACATGAAATCCACATTTTAATCCTTCACAAATAGCTAAGAAACCAGCCTATTATTATCTTCATCTTGCTGCTGAAACTAGCTCAGTTTCACGTTGAGGTTGTGATGATCTTGTTTGCTTGGAGGGCTAGTATAATCTGGAATATTGAGCTGAGTTAGAAGCCTAATAAGTTATTAACAATATGATCTTTATGGCATGATTAATAGTATGAGAATGATGCTTGAATTGGAATGAAATGAATATGGAGTTGGTGGTGATATGTGCTGGAAAGATGTTGGATAAACTTAGATGTTTTCTGTTTGTTCTTGCTGTGTGAAAAATATGGGTTTTAGGTTGATTCAAAGATAAATTAGATCTGGATTTGAAGTATAATGAAGATGAATGTATGCTAAAGGAAGATGTAAATATAGTGCTTTTGAATTGAGAAAGAACTAAGACTATATACATGATAATGTAAGATAGTTTCTGGTTTGATTTGTGATGCATGAAAGACCATGATTTGTGAGCTATCAATTTAATAATTTTGAATTAAAATTGGGGTATAATTAAGATCTATATGAGGTTGCATAAATGAACATGAATTCTGAAAAATTTGCAGTGTTAATAATGTTTCTATGTATGAGAATTCGCAGAGACATGAAGGAAGAAAGGCAGGGCGCGATCTGTTAAGTCAAGAGGACTTCACGATTATTAATTTTGGTGTCAATCAAATAATAATAATATTAGAAATAAATGAACTATTCTAATAAGTGTGTTAAGTGTGAGAAAAACACAGAAGAAGTGAAAAACACAGAAGAAGTGGAAACCACAGAAGAAGTGCAAAACACAGAAGAAGTGGAAAACACAGAAGAAGCAAAAAACACAGAAGAAGTGAAAACACGGAAGAAGTGGAAAACACAGAAGAAGCGGAAAACACAGAAGAAGCAGAAAACACAGAAGAAGTGAAAATACAGAAGAAGCGTTGGAAAATACAGAAGAAGCAAAAAACACGAAAGAAGTGAAAACACAGAAGAAGCGCAAAACACAGAAGAAGCGAAAAACACAGAAGAAGTGGAAAACAGAAGAAACGGAAAACACAGAAGAAGTGAAAAACACAGAAGAAGTGAAAACGCAAAAGAAGCGAAAAACACAGAAGAAACAAAAAACACAGAAGAAGTGAAAACACAGAAGAAGTGGAAAACACAGAAGAAGTGGAAAAAACAGAAGAAGTGGAAAAGACAGAAGAAGAGGAAAACACAGACGATACAAAAGATGAAGATACACTAGTACGTCGAACAATTAGTTAGTTGGAGGTAGTTACAGAACTCAACTAAATAACGGGTTTTATAAGAATCAAGAAGCAGTTATCAAAAGTCAAGAAGCAGTTAAAGACTTAGACTATATATACTAGTCGTAGTCGAAGATCGAACAAATTTTCATTCTTTTAATCTTTTGAGCTTTCAAGTGTTTACTTACAAAGAAAAATTCTATAATCAAAAGTGTAATACTATAGAGCAAACTCTACTGTAACAAAATGCTCACAATATCTTTCTAGTGAGAGAATGGAAAGGATAAGAGCCTGGAGAGGCTAAGATAGTAGAAAGAATACTTTGTTTAAGAGACCTGAAGAGGCTCTAGAAGGGAAGAAAGAATACTTGTAAAATTGTCGAAGTATAGTAAAATCTCAGATGAACTCTAAGGACTGGATGTAGCCCATGGTTTGGGGTGAACTAGCATAAAAATCGCAGTTTCTATCTTCTAACCTTTCATTTATTCTATTTTGTTTTTAGACAAGTATATAGAAGTTATTTACGATTTAACTATGTAACTATTTTTGTATAACTTTTGTGGTATTATTTTAACAGTTAGAAAAGTTCTTAACAAGATATATTACAGTTTTTGTATTCACGAAAAGAATATACAATTCAACCCCCTTCTTATGTATCTCGTATATTGTACTTGAATTCTATATTAATGTGTGATTTACTTTAAATACATCATATCTCATATCATTTTAAGCCTTTCATACCCTGAAATATGTCAATTGAGTGCACATGCAATCTTTGCAATGTTTATTAAATCATGATTCGTGTGTGTATGCTAATAATATGCATGTAAATAAAATGTACCTCATTAATTCTTAAATGATATAACTCAAAAGTCTAACATTCTAACCCTCAGAAAGTTTTGGAAATTGACTATTACAATTAAACCTCCCCAGACCCTTATATCAGCAGGACTTGCATTGGGTTATTGTTGTTGTCGTTTTGGTACATATAAACTAGACAATATAATAACTAGTTTTTAGTACGATCATCTAGTCAATCTCCTATCTTCTGTCAGCCAAAGCATGTTCGGTTAAGGTATTCTTTAGTTAGATAGGATCTACCTATTCTATATATGATAGTTCTAAATATCCATTACTTAATTGTAACCTTTGATTAACCGATTATCCATTAGCTAGCTTATTATCTAGTTGGTAGCCTAGTCAATGCAAAATGACATATTTTATAAGTTTTTTCTATGTCTGACTAGCCTATCCAAAGCTTTTATTTAGTTGAACCTTTGCTAAAATCAACTTTTAGAAATACATTTAAACATCAAGTTCTAACACTTTTAAGTTTTTCAAAACCACAAAAATACTTTATTTTGATGAAAATTTGATTCAAATGTTTAAAGTCTAGATTCGGTTTAAGGATCACGAGTTTTTTAAATTTTAAAAAAATTCTTTTTGATTATGAAAATGATATATTCATTATATACTGCATGTAAATGATCATGTAATGAATAAGCCTTTATTTTATTAAAATAATTACAATAATTTTTTATATCATAAGGTGTTGGATTCATGCTTGTTCTTGGCTCTATACTAGAATTTTCTTGAAACTCTTTTGAATTGCATATATGCCCCCCTTTGCTCATTTTATTCATCTTTTAATTACTCAATTCACTCTATTGGCTTCTTCTTTCATCATTCCATTGAACTTAACCTTTCACATATTGCTTGATTTCATTGTAATAAAATTACTAATATCACAAGGGTAAATTCATTAATAATATTTTTTATTATCAAAACTATAAGCTAGCACCTCACTAACAATCTTCATTTATAAAAATTCAAAGTTTGAAAACTCTGAATATTTTATTTTTTTAAATGTCTTAAGTATACCTAATATTTAGTGACTATGATGCAAGAAACAACCAAGATAAAGGATGAAGTGTCCAAACAATTATTAGAAGAGATGCATACATGTAGATGATTTGGTTTTATCAATATTTAAAAAGAAATATAAGATATGTTAGAGCAAAATGTAAAAGACAAAAAATTTCATTATTGATAATAAAACTTAAAGATTAAACATGAAATATGTTTAAGTTATTAATGAAAATAAAATTTGAGACTAAACAAGAATTAAGAAAATAATAACTTAAACCATTATCATTAATAAAAAATGATAAGAAAAATATGAACATCAATACTAAACTTGCCTATTAAAATATTAAAAAGCCACTAAAAACATGCATTAAATGAAAATATCAAAACTGGTAGCATTAATAAAGTTCATTAAAGTCAATTTATATAACCTATAAGGCATTAAATGTTTCTGTAAATAGAGAATACACTATAAAAATGAAGGTTATAAAAGTGAAAGAAGGATTATAAGATAATTATGACGTATGAAAACAAAGGGTGGATGATAAGTATGATATTTTAAGTGCGTAGATTCTTTGTGCATAGGCCTAATCTAGGAACAGATCACCTGTTCCACTTATTCTATTCCAAAAACTCATGTAAATGTGTGGATGAGATGGATTGGAACATAATTGGAGCAGCACAAGTGAAACAAATGATTTCATTTAGCCTGGACTTGAATGTTTGTTACAAAGTTTTGTGTGCACGTTTAGTAAACCTATAAAATTAAGTGCCAAAATATCCTTTGGAGTTCGATCTTCAAAATTTATGTTAATAAGAGATGAAGACATTCTCATGATCTTGGGTTATCATATCCAAAAATTCTAGCCAACTTCTTCCATATTTTTCAGATTTTTTAACTCCTATATGTTACATCTAACACATCTTATACATAGTTCATCATTTCTATTTCATTTCCTCTACATTATCACCTCATTTCCATCTCAAAAACATCCATAATACAATCCATAAAATATTGTTCATCATTTAAACAAAAACATAACATCAATATATATACATTCATCATCAACATTTTAGCACACTTTATTAACACCATTTTCACCACCACTTAATCTCTAAACTATCATCCTAGTTCTTCTAATTTCAAGACACTACACTTAACTTTTCTTTAACTTCAAAACTTAATCTAATTCATATTTATAACAACCAATGATCCATGTTATTATACATCAAAAATAGAACATGAAAATATCCATTCATTCATTAAAATTTCTGCACTCTTCAAAGACCGTTTCCACTATTAATTCAACCCTAAACAATCATCATAAATGTTATGCTACATATATCACAAAAATTAAATGATTCATTTACTTGATTAACTCCAAGTTTCTTTAAAAATTGTAAAGAAACCCTAGCTGCCCCATGCTACATGATCATCAGCTTTTAATAAGGAAAGATTCGGTTTTATAGTAATAAGACGATGACAATCCAATTTTGTTGAAGTAGCAAGGTGTTGGATGATAGCAAAACTCAATGTGGTGAGGTTAAGAGTGAAATGGCTATGAGATGGAGAGAGAAAGAAGAAGAAAACAAGAGAATGTAGCAAAAGTGAAAGACAAAGATAAAGATGGTCTTTTAATATGTAAATATCGTGGGATGGGTTAAATATGTGGTGAGTAATGAGTGTCATGACGCTTACCACTTAAATGATTATACTACTTGCATTTTATTTAGGCTACTAATATCACTTAATAACTAGTCCATTGTCACTCAATCTCCAAGCCAATTGTCATCCAATTTTCTATGCCATTTGTTAATAAATCATAATGTCACATGTCATTTATTTCTATTGCCATTTATCAACTATTTCTACTATCATGTATCAATTTGTCTTGTCACTTGGCGTTTTCCTAATCCAAAAATACACATAGATTTACTAATGTCCCAATTTTAACAAATAAATTCTAAATTAATAATTGAAACCATCGGATCAAAATTCATAAAAATTCACAATTCAAATCATAATCATTTTAAATCGTTCATACCCCATAACATGTCAATTGAGTGCATGTAAAGTATTTGCAATGTGTACAAAAATCAAAATTTATGTGTGTATGCTAATGTTATGCATGTTAATGCAATGCACCTCATAATTTTCTCAACACTATTTCTTATATACAGTGGTCTAGGGGTCCTAAACCTTAGTATGGAAACGGGATATTACAATTCACCCCCTTAAGAAATTTCGTCATCAAAATTCTTACCTGATTGATCAAATAGGTGGGGGTACTGATTCCTCTTGTTCTCCTCCATTTCTCATGTAGCTTCTTGTAACATCCCATTACTAATAGGAAGGGTAGAATAGTAATTTGGAATGGTTAATGAGAGCTTAGAATCGCCTTGACTTTTTCATGCATACACATACAAGTGGATAGTGAATTTTGCATATGTAAATGACTGTGCATGCATTCATGACATTTCCCGGTATATTTGTTAATAAATGTGATTGTTATGAAAAATGTGATTTGTGTGCTTGAAA
>JAOTJB010000210.1:33258834-33273842 GCA_027123815.1 Erythroxylum minutifolium
TGGAGACCATGAGTGGCTGATTTAGTTTTAGGGATTGCTTTTGAACTATTTTGTTAAAACTCCTATTTTATTAAATTAAATTAAGTTGTCTTTGATGATTATTGCTTTTTTTGTATCTTATAATAAATCGAGAGAGTGAGTAAGATTATTTGTGTAGGAATAAGATTATTTGTGTAGGATTGTACAACGAGAGTTGGCAACCTATAGACGTACAATCATCACATCAATTGATTAGTTAGAAGAGAGATCTCAGCTAGGTCAATTGATCACCTATAGGATAGTTTAGTAACTAGTTGAATTGGTGGAGCCATTGGGTAGGTTGAGAGATTGTTTAATTGATTTCATTTAATTTGATTAGGGACAATTAATTATATCTTGAGACAAGGTAATTAATACATTCAGAAATCTTCGGTGAGATACAATTCGATTAATAAAATAGGAGAGAGACAAAATAGGGATAAAATAATCTCTAGTCTTTAAATTCTTGATTCCAATTTTCTGCATCTTAGTTTTGTCTATTGTTTATCATTAATCTTTTAAATTTAGTTTAATTTTCCATATTAGTTCCATTAAATAATTTTCTTTTTTAGACAAAGTTTTGTCTAAATTAAGTGATGTCTAGGCATCAATTCCTATGGGATCGATATCTGCTTTTTAACTACAAGTTACGACCCGTACACTTGCGATTTTTGAGCATAAAACTAGTAGTGTGTGTTGCAAGTTACGCATAAACAATAAGTAATTCAAGTATTATTTTAAGTGTAGATAATTGAGAATTGTCATTTTTTGTTCATTTGTAGATTATGTAATATTATTCTCCAAATACAATGCTAACTCACTACATTCTTAAATGAATAATTAAACACTTTCAAATTCCTGAGAAATAGATGACATATGTATCTCAGGAATTTCTAGTGTAAATCTGGACACAAATTATAAGGCCACTTACAAAGCCTAATCTTGCTTTCTAGAAGAGATGTTGTACGTCTTTTGTCATGCTCTCAAGAATTAATATAATTTATTTAAATTGTCAAAAAAATATTCAACATAAAAACTTAAAATATTGGTTAAATTCTAAAAATACATAAATAATATATTATTCAAGCAGTGTAGAATACTTATACCCAAACATATTAGTTGTCATAAATAATTTGGCATTCAAAGATGTATAAAAGTAAAAGAACAAAAATGGAGGAGGAAGCAATACGGTTGGCAAGACAACTAAATCCAGGAGTAGGTACGGAGCATCCTGAGCTGTATAATTCAAAGGTTGTTTCAATCTTTCACAAGAAACACCATTATTTATAGTTGTCGAATATTTTTGTTGATGCGACATTTCATTTTGCTAAAAAAGGCAGCTAAGAAGGTTTATATTTTCAGGTTAATGTGATCTTAAGCAGATATCCTCATTGTATAAAGGAAATAATAGCTTTTTCCCGCTGATCTTGAGGACCAGGAGTTCCAAAAAACACATTAAAGAGTGCCATTTTTATTTGTTGTCCTTCTATTTCTAATTATATTTAGCAAGATTATATCATATCCAACAACGGAAGCTATCTACTTTAATGTTAATCATAATAAGTTCCACTAAATTGGGTGGAAAATAGTTAAGAGAGCTCATGCATGTAAGAAGCTGATTTAGCTGTATATATATTATACAACCAAATCAGCTTATCAGTAATAGTAACATGTCACCTAGTGCTCCGTCCTTGCCTCCATCTTCGTCGGAGGTGATAAAGGACTTCCCTCTGCTATCTACCAACCTTGCACCCTCCTCTCCTCACAGCCCAATTCAGAAGGTAGAAAAATTGACATGGAATTGCATCATAAAAGATCCATAAACTTTTCAAAGCCTAAAGTTCATTCCTAGTGTCACAGAAGGACTAGTCTCCACACTAGAAGCTGTGTTACAGTTAGGAGCTACCAAATGGTGGTTATCCCTTATACGCTACTTTCTTGACAAGAGGACGGCATACCTCATTGCTCAATGATGGGTAGATCTCAACTAGAAAAAATGGGATCTCCAAACCACTCTCATCATAAAGGACGACTTGTTCATATTTTAGTTCTTCAGTTGAAATGGCGACAAAACTGATGAATCTTGGGCCTTGGCATACACAAAGTAAATCTTTATTCTTGAGAAAATGGGAAGTGGGTGGGTTTTAAGTTGGATAGAATAGATATTAGAACATTACCTATTTGGATCAACATGCATAAGGTTCCTCTTAAGTATTGGTCGTCGGAAGGTTTAAGTTACTTAGCCAACTACATTAGCACACCTCGTGTCATGGATGAGAACATAGCAAACACCAAAGTCTATATCAAAGTTGAAAATAGGAAATGCATGCCTGAAAACATCTTTATAATAAGGTATGGTGAAGGTGGAAAGTTGATTGAAGACAAAATACATTTGTCTTACCTATGGAAGCCTTATATGAAGGGCAAGGCGAAGGTATAGATCCCTAAGAAAAACAAACTGAAAAGGAAAACAAAGGTGTAGACAACTCATTTCCCCTATTAGGCACTAAAGAAGTCCCAAATAGTGATAATCATCATCAGCTTAACAAACAACCTAGAAAGTGCACAAAACTGGAAACCATCCTTAAATGAAAAAATGACAACAGGATTTTCATGAAACCTCGATGATGAGTGAGAAGAGTTGCAGTAATCTGGAAGTGATTGATCAGTCCAAGATAATGGAGGAGTGAGTAGATTCATCTGATACAAATATATTAAGTCCCATTATTAATCAACCGCTTAAAGTTATCTCTCGAACAGACTTGCCCATATAGTTGAATATTTGTAGAGATGAAGAAACACAAAACAAGTGATGCACTATGGATATATCAAACAACGATTACGGAGGAGGAAATGTGTCACCCCCCAAAAACAACAAGATAGCTTAATCTAATAGCGAGACAAAAATCTCCAAATAAAAAACTGATCATTGGCTTGTAATGGGGTCAAGTAGTAGGAGATCCAAAAGGAAAACCAAACCTAAACTCCCCTCATGATCTATATAATATGGAACGTAAGAGGACTCAAGTGTCCTAATAAATAATTGGCCCTAAAAGACTACCTATGAGTCAATCATATGGCTTTTATTGGTTTGGTGGAAACTAAAATAAAGGAAGAAGTTTTTCGAGGAGGTTTGAAATTTGTACCAATAGAATGGAAAAAATTAAACAATCATGCAAAGCATCCAAATGACAGGATCATAGTTGCACTAGATCCAACTCTTCCGAATTTATCTAATTGGTTTTGCACTGAACAACTCATCCATTATGAACTCATTACAAAAGCAGACAAAATGCCGTTAGCAATTATTATAATATATGCACACAACTGGGAGTTTCAAAGGGCTAGTTTATGGAGGTACTTACACATCATTGAATTGAGCATTACAACTCCTCAGATGCTTGTGGGAGACTAAAATTGTCTTCTTTTTCTAGATAAATCTATTGGGATAAGAAGTATAACTCATGCAGATACAAAGGAGGTAATTGAACTCACCTCTTGGCTGGGATTAGTAGACCTCAAATTTTAGGGTCTTATTTATACCTACAACAACCATCAACAGGGTGTAGCTTTGATTCAAAGGAAACTAAATAGATGTTTGGTGAATGATTAGTGGCTCACCAAAATGACAAAGAGTTATGCAGTGTTTAGGGAGCCTCTCTTTTCGGATCACTCTCCAATCAAAGTCTACGATACCAAAAGCTCATGATAAGGAGATCTCCATTCAAGTTCTTCAATTCTTTATTAAAGCATTCACAACTTGATTCAATTATTGCAGATGCTCTTATTATAAGATTTCAATAATCTAAAACATATTAATGTATGCAAATTATAAAGTTCATTAAATCTAAATATATCAAACTACTAAGGGGAGTCATGGATCCTATAAAGACTGATAAAGCGCAAGCTATAAAGGAGCTATCACTCACTCAAAAATAATTAGTAAATGACCGTATTGATGTCACACTCATTGAGAAAGAGAAAACGAACCTTAAGAAGTATCTACAAGCTCTTGACGCTTGCATTTCACAACTGAGGCAGAAGTCTAAAATTCAATGGATCTAACAATGAGATAGAATTTCTAGGTATTTCTTCAATGTGATTCAAGGCAGAAGAAATAGAAACAATATTGTGTCTCTAGAAGACAATAATAGCATAGTGAGTTATGATCAAGAAGAAATGAAAAAGACAGCCAAAAGCTACTTTAAAGCTATAAATGGTGAAACCACCTGCACTACTTACTTTTCAAAAGATCTGCTCAACAGTATGTTTGGTTTCATTAATCTTTCTTATCATTCAAAACTCATCAAGCATGTTACCACTGAAGAGATAAGAAGGGTTTTATTCTCCTTTCATCCTCATAAGTCACTAGGACAGGATGGATTTAATGCAATATTATTTTCAAAGAAATGGAATGTCTTACAAATGCCAGTGATCAATGCAGTGCAAGAATTTTTCAAGAGGCAAGTTACTTACAGAGATGAATAAGACTTATCTGGTCTTGGTCCCCAAAAGTCCTAACCCTAAGGACTTGAATAACTTCAGACCTATTACTTGTTGCAATGTAATGCATAAAATCATTGCAAAAAGTCCTTGCTAATAGGTTGAAGGCTACTCTACACGGCTTAATTAATCCAAGTCAAGGTGCTTACATTCCTAGTAGAAGTAAGAATGACATCTTTTTATCCCAAGAATTATCAAAGGATTATAAGTCCAAGAAACATATTAAGAGTTTTGCTCTCAAGATAGAGTTCAAAATGACATATGACATTATCAAATGGAGTTTCATCATCAACTCACTGCATGCTTTTGGATACCCTTCTGAGTTTATCATATGGATTTAGGCTTGTATCACCACTATGTCCTTTTCAGTGATGATAAATGGAGAACGTATTGAACTTTACAAATTTGCAAGAAGAATTCGCCAAGGTGGCCCCCTTTCTCCCTATTTGTTTGCTATTACTATGGAACAAAGAATCACACAGCTTTGTATAAAGGATAATATGAATTTCAGATTTCATAATAATGTAGAGATCTTGGCATTACTCAACTTTCTTTTACTGATGACTTTGTTATGCTTTCTGTCAATGATCTTACATCTATTAGAACACCCTTAACAGCACTGCATACATTCCAAAAAATGTCAGGTCTTAGATTCAATCCAAGCAAGAGTGTTGCTTATCTAACCATGCATAGTGGTGATGGTTCAATGAAAGTGATAGAAGATGTTGGACTCACTATTCTTTAATTACCACTTACATACTTGGGGGTTCCAATCTCTATTAATAAACTCAAGGAAGTTGAATGCAAACCCCTTATTAACAAAGTGAACAGAAGAATCTCTAAATGGAGCAACAAGTTCCTATCATATGGAGGTAAAGTGTAACTAGCCATCTCCATTCTTAACAATTTGCATGTTTATTGGTTATTGCACTCAGCTATTCCTAAAGGAGTTTTAAAGAAAATTTACAGAAGTTTTAAAGACTTCATTTTGAATGGATAGAATTCTAGTGTAGGGAGAAGTGCTAAAGTGAATTAGAGTGTCATACATCTTTTTAAGCATAATAAGATTCTGGGAATCAACTCAGCTAGTAAAATGAACAAAATTTCTATTAGTTAAAAGATTGTGGAACATTTGTTGTGACAAAGAGAGCTTATGGGTAAGGTGGGTTCGCATATACCACATCAGACAAAAAAGCTTCTGGTCTATCACTTAGAAAACTGGTCAATCCTATACCTTTCAACAAATTTTGCACAAAAGGTCTTTCATGTGCCCTCACATCAAGCACTACATTTTGGTTTGATCATTGGCATGAATTGGGCCCCCTATGTAACACTCCACTCTTTCCAACTTTAAAAGGTTCTATTCTAGACGATACTAAAGTGTAAGTTTTAATTCGAAACAATAGATGGCATTCGCCTTTTCACATAAGTAGAGGAATCAGATTGATTGTAGAACACTTGCTTACATATCATCTAGACCAAGAGAAAGCGGATGAAATCAAATGGGAACTTCAAAAAGTCTCATGTATTTATTGCTCAGTCCTGTAAGCAATTGTTACTGGGTCCTATAGTCAAGTTCCCTTTTTATACCCTTATATGGAGATCATATATATCACAAGCTCATTCTTTTATCTTATTTTTATCTGCACTACGTAGGTTGGGAACCAGAAGGATCAAATTTCAAATTCTTGAATTAAGTTGTCCTTTATGTTCTAAAGAGAATGAAACAGTAGATCACATACTCTTTGATTGTTTTCATACTAAGTAGATATGGAGTGGATTTCTCAACCTCTTTAGACTACAATATCGAAATCTTAGCTGGATAAATTGTTTAACTTAGGCCAATAAGTTAAGATGGATTAACATAAAGGATCAAAAGGTCTTTAGGGTTGGCTTTGCTATGTTGGTGCATTATATTTAGAGGATGAAAAATAATAAAATCTTTGAAAAGGCATAAGAGTTCAAGGAGTATGGGTGAATTCAATTTTACTTCATGCTAAGAATGGCAATCATGGTTAATGTTGATCAGCAATGCATTTCTAATCATATTAAGTTGCAACTAAACTTATAGAATTTTTGTAATAGCTCCTCCCTGTGGAGTTTTAACTTTAAACTTTTTGTAATTTCCATCTTTGTTGAATGAATTCATTACTTAATTTTCAAAACAAAACTATTGGCACAAAAATCTATTTAGTACACGAAATTAAGTAACCAATTTTTTAAAAAGTCATTAGATTCCTTTATTTAAAGATTATTTTTAATTAAATAAAGAAATTATGTTGATTAGTATAACTATTATAAATATGATTCAACAAAAAATTTTAAGTTCTACTTGTTGAATCCTAAATTTTCGGAAAACAAAGACTGGGAATACATTTATCTACGTATACAGATATCGTAGTTTTGCCTCTATCATGCTATTATCCCCTACTTTAGTTAGTCTATAAAAGCAATAGGTATTGTTTACGGTAACTTCACTAGGAACTTTGATGTGCCCAAATCCTGACTTTTTATTATTACATGAAATAAACATGCTGGTTAAACAAGATCTATATGATGTTAAACATTACTAGGTTGGCAAAGACATGAACAAGGTGATCATCTGATCATGATCCTCTTTATCTGTACTAACTCAAATCAATCACTGAACCTGTAGTGAATCATTAAAATTTAAGTGAGTAATTGAATATTCCAAAAATCTGCTTTAAAAATAATGTTATTTAATATTTGGGGGAATATTAGATATGAAGGCATTGAAATTCGTTTATTTGTATAAATTCACCAATTTATAAACACGGCCGCAATAAACGACACTTTAGAAACAAATTTTCTTTCCGTATTTGTTACTTGATGATACTACAAACTATATACATTGCTTAAAATGATCGACAGGCAACATGTGGAATTTAAAAGAGTGTTTCTCGACAAATAGTGAAGAGAATCCACATTCACAAAAGTTTGTAAAAATTTTCAGTTTGAATTTCCAATAACGTAGTACTTCAACAATGGACGAAAGACAAATTATAAATTAAATATAACAGCATATATATATTGGCATAAAAGTGGTTGATTTGAACTAACTCAGTTATGTAGCAAGATGATATTTTGGTTCAATACTTCAATCCACAGCTTCTGTCTAACTGCACAGTGTTTTTCACCTCTATATATTAGGTGAAAAAAAAAAGAAAACAAAGCAAAAATGTGAATAGTTGACGAACCTAGATCATTTTGTCAAACTAGAGTATTAATACCAAAAGGGAGCAACTGTGGCGAGGAACAGGGAAGAAACATGATGCCACTACAAAGCGTATGAAAATTAATAAAGCTAGAGAACCCATAATTGAGCTTAAGTTACGGGGTGCGTAGGAAGGTAATAGATTCATTGATATGTTTAACCAGAAGAGGAAGTGTGCTTAACAAAGAAGAGGGAGAGAATTAGATATATATTCTGGGATAAGCAGTCGTGGGATAAAGATTTAGTATCATGAAATCTCCTATATTTGTTTGTGACCAGATACATGAGATAATGAGACTAAATAGTTGAGGGATAGCTGAAGGCTGTCCATTAATTACTTCAATGCTAGCATATGTGTATGATATACAACTGATATATAAACATGAGATATCGCCAAAACAACAGCACAACAGTAATCCAGATGTAAATCACCATGTTTTTTGCCTAAAATTCTGGGAAATCCTCAACCAACCTGAGATGCCTGGAAGGGGAAATTTGTGTGTATACATAGAATCCTTGCTGTGCCGGAAAAAGGATATACCGGAGGGTGATCCATTACTGAAATATCAAATTTGCATACGACGTGATAGAATCTGTTAGCTTCTGTTGCAGATCAAGCATAATGATTTTCCTTCCATCAGTGACCTGCGTGCATGCTTTTCTATATAAGATTAAGTTGTTGATAATTAGCAAAGAAGTTGTGACTTGTGAGAGACTGAATTAAGCTATTTAACCATGCAGAAGAGAGAGAGACTAAAGAATCATAAAAAGCCTAAGCTGTATCAAGATTTCGTTGAATTTTACTTCAGCTTTAATGGCATGAATCATCCTTTCGTTTACTTTAGTGGAAATACAGCTAGCAATGGTAAACTTTTCTCCTATCATAAGTTCAAGCGCTCTTGAAAGAGGAAACCCATTTGTATAAGCTGTATTTATTGCGACCTCCACGCCAACTAAACAAGGTTCAACTTTCAAGGTATCCCTCTCGAGATTTTCCGAGCTTTCAAGTGCAGAACCAGAAGAAGTTGGAATATTGTAGTCATTACACAGATTCCTTAGCCCCTCTTTCTTCTCATTCAACTCCTGTGTCTTGTGTTCCAGATGTTTTACGTATTTGACTGCCCCTTGAATTTGGTCAGATATTGATCTCTTCCCCTGACAATCGACCAAAAAAAAAAAATGCAGAACATGAAGACTTCAGTATAGAAAAGAAGGATCATTGAAGAAAGTAAAGATATCCCTGACTGCTCATGGTCAATTAGTTAAAAGAAGAAACTGACCTTAAGGTATTCAAAGGGAAGAAGGGATCGTAGAGACCCGTAAAGGGCAGCCATTTCTTGCCTTCGCTGTCGCTCAATGTCTCTATGTATGATTTTCTTCTTCTTCCTGTCACTAGGGTTTTGATCATCGACTCCTGAAACCATGGAAGATTTACGCCGCTGGCTAAGCTGGGTTCTGTTAGCTGTTAAGTCACTGCTATACCCAGAAGGTGCTACGGTGAGAACTTTATCTTGCGAGACTGCCTGTTGTTGCCATGGAATAGCTGATAATTGGAAGAGCTCGTCAGTATTGTAATGGTCTACTTGAGAAATTGAAGAACAATGATCCATGTTCCACGCGCAAGACATTTGCCAGATCCCTTCTCTCTCTGTGTAACATATGTTGCTATATTCTATTTAAAGTGTGGAAACTTTCAATATAGGATATGTTAATTAATCCAAGGGCATCATATCTTTGATGGGCCTAACCTAAGATCGATGGACAAGGTTTTAAGATGAAGCATGTCATTTTTTTTTTAATAACCAACAATTTAATCTTTGATGTTTCCTTTTTACCAAATTTAAATCTTAATACAGGAATTTACATATTTACTCTTTGTAACACATAAAACTGGTCTATATTTTATTTTCTCCACATTAAAAAGTCTTCAGGTTGCACATTAATCTAAAATGTTGATGGAGGCGTATCTGTACTTTTCAAATACATTATAAGAAGTATACGCTTTATAATATATATAATCCACAGTCAATCCAAAGGTAATAAATAGACTGCATGGGGACGAATCTCATTTTGATTAATGTACTGTAGAAACGGAGGCTGAAAATATGTGCTCCAAAGTCTTTAATCACATGGGAGAAAAGGTGGGACAAAGCTTGAACTGGATTTAATATCTTAAGAGTCCCACCAGCAAAAACCTACCGCGGCTATCAATGATATTCCACATAATTGGAATCTTTATGTCTATATTTAATTATGTTTCTAGTTTACCCCATCTATCTTAGCATCTTTTGTCAAAAGTGGGTTGATTGATTGATTTCAAGGACCGGGTTTCAACTAGTTTAACTTCTTGCAAGGAGAAATAAGTTACGATAGTTTTTCATGTTAAAAAAAAAGAAATTAAAAGTTGTAACCTTCATAACTTAAATTGTAATTGACTTAAAATATGATGTTCTTTATTAGTTCGTATGTCTCTGATTACTAAAGACCAAAATATTAATATACAGGTCTTGATCTCTTAAACGTAAAATGCAGCAACTTTTGCAAACCCTCAAAAGTAGAACTAGAGCTCTGTATATTAAAAGAAAAAAAATCGCCATAGAAAACATAAGTAGAAGAATAGGCGAAGAAAATCGTACAGTATCGACGAGATATTCTAACGAATGAGAATAGTATCATTTGATTGATTCTCCTAAGATATGGAGAAAGTGATTTATATTTGAAATCTACAAGGCAATATGAAGACAAAATCCCGAGCGATTTTTTAAGTTTTTTTGCGATGCATTTCTCCTTTTTAAGCTTTAAGGGCTGTAAGTATTACGCATTGTAACTCCAGAAGGCATTTTGTTTTTGAAGAATTGGGTTGTAACTACTATTCTAATATGGTTAGAATACAACCAATTTTGTTAAGCTATTGCTAACTTATTGTTGATATGAAAATAGCAAATCAACATGAATTGTTTAATAACGATGTTTGGTATGACTGAGAGGAAGATTGGGATGGAAACTAAGTCGTGATAACGAACCTGGTGGGTCCATGAGTTGAACCATATGTCAAAGGTTCGTAAACATATTATAGTCCTTATAATTCCTCTGGAGCAAATGATCTTTTTGTGCAATCTAAAAGATAAGGTCATGCAGTTTGCCTTCTAATTAACTTCTTCACCATATTAAGTAATCCAACTTGAAGATCATTTCAGTAGGCTGGTTCAAATCTTTTGCTAAGAACATAAGATAATAATCTTTTGAGATCTACGATTTGCCCGAAATTGAGATTGCTCATGCATCCAAACAATTACTTAAGAACCGAGCTCTAATCACTCGTCCAAGAAATTTTGAGAATTGCAGCTCAACTATGCAATCTCCTTCATATCCTCCCACTGAACGCGGTATGACTATTTATGGAGTATTTCATAATAAAAGAAAGCAAGATACTGATGATCATCTCGTGGATTCGATCGATCCTTAATTAACTTGCCTCACGTGAGTCCACCGACATTGAAATGAAGTTTTAATGAATTTTCTCACGAATGATTAAGATTTCTATCTATAATTATGTGGAATTCCCAAGCAATTGTGATTGAATTTCCTGGTTTGACAGTGAAGATTTCTTAAATCTAGACAAGTCATATCCGTGCATTGTTCGTCTCTGTATCAAGGCATACCAATGGATTCTTATTGTGCGTGTCTTTCTTAGTGTATTAACATATTGAGTTATTATTGAAACAAAATAATTATAAAAAAAGACTTCTGCAAAATATTATCTAACTTTGTCATAATGTTGTAGTGATCATTCTCTTCCTGAAGTATTATAATTTAAAGTGATTAAATATTTTTAAAATATATTAAAGTATTTATTAGAATTGAGAATAATGTGTTTAGTGAAATTGTTATAGGAATAATCAGAGATAAAGGCTAAACTTATGGTATGAGTTTTTCTGTAGTTGATAAGTAAGAAATTTTGACTAAGAATGAGTTCCTGAGGTATCTTTTGCACATCTCGTTTATTCTGGTTAAGCTTTTGACTTTAGACTAAATTTATTCTTATGAGATCATGTAAATTTATTAGGATTTATTTTTTAAAAAGATTTCTTATTTGTTTGATTTTTGTGATTGTTATATTTTGCTAACTGTAGGAGGGACCAGCTTTTTATCACTTTGTGTAATGTTAGATTTATTAACAATGTACAATGTAGTTTCCATAAGAAAGGACATATTGTTCTATTACGGGAGTATTTTGTCAAAGGTGTTCTTGAGAAGTGGATTTTATATTGACCAATTAAATACTTTAAAATTGACAATTAGCGGGTTTTGAGAATCTTATGATCAAAATAATGCGTTTTTGGTTATCATGTAGTTAAGATCATTTTATTAGGTATGATAGATTTTTAATGCAAAATAAAAGATCAAGGGATAAGAAAATAGAGGTCATATCACCTTTGCTCTTGTTTGGAGTGCCTTTATGCTAACAACCTTTTTCAATTGATGGTTGATAGAATTATAAGTGCCCCTGCGCTAGAAAAAAGCACTTCAACACTTAATTCCTAGAAAATTACAGAAATATATAGTGCCTTTGCACTAGTATGAGCACTTTTATGCTACGAATGGGAACCTTATTTTGAGCAATACCTTTATGCCACTGGAATAATAATCTTGAGAAAATACAGCTACAGTTATAAGGAAAATTTAGAGTTAGAGTATCCTAATTTTAAGAGGGCAACATAAATAGATGACTCTAGGATTTTCTTAAGACACTTTTTTTGGGAGCTAACTTCTTGTATATTTCCTTAGGACATGACGTTAAGATTGGGAGAAGAAGAAAATGTATAGAGAGAGGGAGCACAAAAAGATGAAATCGAAAGACATAAAATGGCATCAATTTTTATTCAATTTCTAATTTTTCTTTTCCTTCTTAAATCAAAATTTAAACCTTATTTAACTTTTTATTTAATTTTTGGCGAAATTCCCTTCTAGACCCTAATGTTTACACCAAAATACATGCTTGCCAGTTGCCATTAGTATTTTGGATGTATAAAAAGAACTCCAATATTTTCAAAACTAATTGAATCAAACTCCTAAATAATAGAACCTTTAACCCTGTTATGTTTCTATTAATTAAATGTTGACATGTAATTTTTTATTTTTACCTTTTGCAGGTCCCACTAGTGTTAACATGAAATCCTTATGATACTAGTAGGACCCATGCTCTAAACTCAACCAAAAAAATCCCAATTTACCATCTCCCTAAAAGTTGGTAGCTTCTCTACAGCTATGGCTTGCTTATAGGAGAAGTAGGAGAAGGATATACACATGACCGAGTGAGATTAGAGGTTTTATGTAGCTATTAGGTGGTTCTCCTTGTAAATGAGTAGAGGCTGATAAGTAATTTGTAGAGGTAATAAAGAAATTGAAAAAGATACATTAGGTGGTAAAAAGTAATAAGTTAAGGTACCTTTAGTGGCAAGTTTGGTAGTGTGAAGATGAAAGGAGAAGTTGACAGTGTTGGAAATATACTAGAATTCAGTTTATAATTTAGAGTAAGAAGCCATTTATGAATCCACTTTAGGAATTTGAGTGGAAGCGATTTATGGATTGACTATGGATATTTGAATGATGAGGCTTTGGTAAAGTAGAGCCAAAAGATTATGGAGGTATATGGTGCCGCCACCGCCATCGTTGAGCATAATTTTTCACCTTTTTCACCTTTTTTTTCTGATAACTCCATTTAAAGATAAAATACTTAGCAAGACCTAGATAAGCAAATAAAATGCTTTCTTTAATACATCATTCATAGTAAGATAAGCTAGTCGTAAAAGGTGAAATTAGAATGAACTAATAGACTTGGCATGTAACGAATTTGTAGGCAATGGTTGGAAAATTAGGAATATTGGGGGAAGAGAGCTAGTGAATTTGGGTTTTCTTGCTAAGTTTAGAGCATAGGTCCACTACTATCACATGGACTCATAAATGTTAAATTAACTATCATTATACACTCGTATTTGATTTATTTTGCTTGATATTTTGCAATTTTATTGTATTTTTGGTACTTAATTAGCTTCAAGTGCATTTAAAGGTTATAATTGTTTTTATGGACCAAAAGAAGAAGAATTCGGATGAAAACGCGGTATAAAATGAAGTTTTGAAGCAAATTAGAGATACATGGTCGTGTCTTTTCCCATTTAAGTCTCAAAGCCTATGTAAAATCACAAATTTTGGAGTTTTTGAATATACACATTATATTACACACTTGTGTATCAAAACTTATATCTTCCAGAAACTCTAAAATTTACTATAAAAGATGTGAGTAGAGGCAAACTAGAAGACCAAACTTTTGGAGTAGATTCCAAATGTAGAAAGCTTACAAAAGGGACGATATTCATCAACGAACGTGGAGAATGTGAAGAAATCATCAAAAGATCCAATAGATTACAACATCAAACCTCAAACTTGCAAGAACATTTGATAGAAGAGAAAGGGAGATTTAAAATTATAATTCCTTTGTTTTCTATTCATTTCTCTTCTTGTTTATCTTTGATTTCATTTTTTATTATGTGTAACTAAATGCTTTTTAAGTGTCCAGGTGTGATGAACCCTAATTAGGATAATAATGTCTCGATTCTTTTATTTAATGCAATTATTTTGATTGATTTATTGTGATTCAATTATGTGTTTTATGCATGTTCTAATAGATCTGGAATATTAGTGCATGATTGGATTTCATATCATTATAATTGAGAAATCCTGTATAAGAATATATCTACCATAATTGAAAGGAGTTGATTGTAAGTTTAGAGACAGGTCGACATAAATATTTTAGATTAGGGTCAAACCTAATAGCAGAATTCATAAATTGATAATGCAATCCTAGGAACATTCACTAGAAAGAATTCAGTTAATCACCCTATGTTAGTAGTCTCAAAAGAATTATTAACATATAATAGGAATTTTCACGGTCCAATAGTTAATGAAATAATTAAATGATAAAAGGTTAATTAATGATTTTTTAGAGGGATTCATCACCTAGACACTAATCTTTGCTATTGAGTTTTCTAAGTGATTTCCTTTGTTTGTGGAGCTATAAGCTCTCAAGCAAATTATCTAGCCGCATTTCTTGGGTTAAATTTAGGGAATTTTCCATTCAAATACTTAGACATTCCCATCACATCTAGGAGACTTACTGTAACATCCCGGTCCCACCTAACGGGTCGGATCAGGGAAACGGGTCTATGAGAAGACCAATGAGAGAACTAAGCAC
>JAOTJB010000210.1:33281046-33294087 GCA_027123815.1 Erythroxylum minutifolium
TCGAACTTATGTTACTTATTGGGTTTTAACAATTAAATACCATCATTATCTTTTCACTGAAGGTCTACCCATGTAATAACAATTCACAAAAGGATGAACACTTGTATTTAATTATATTTACTATTAATTTTATATAATATATAATATATATTGATTTAAAATTTTGAAAAGTTCAAAAAATGTTTCAATATAAACAGAAATTAAGCATTGAGAATATTGAAACACTTTGATGAGATCGATGTAGTGAGATTTAAAATTTTTATTCATCTATAGGAAATGAGAATCTCTAATGAATACCTTTATAACTAGGTTCTATAATAGTATAGATTTATGTAAGAAAGAAAATACAATATGAGATATTGTGTAATGCAATATTTATTTCGTCTATAATTAAGCCTAGTACAACAAATTACCTTTTGAAATTTCCAATTAAATTAATTAACAAGATTTCATATTAGATATATAATGGTAAGACTTTAAAAGAGTGAAAGTTAATAATTTTATGATATGATACTTTGTTGAAGCATGTATTATCGAATAAGTTTAGAACTAAATATGAAAATATAAGGTTATGAGATATCCAAAATAATGGATATAATCTTATAAACCCATGGAAAAAAATATTTGCATCCAAATGGAACTAGTACCTTTTTTGATAAATTTGATGTATAGTCAAAAGTTTATGAGACGTTGAAAGCTTCAATTTCATAATAAATTCAAAGAATTTATATTAGAGATGATTATGGATTTACCATATATGGAAAAAGGCTAGTGGGAATATAATTATACCCTTCAATGGAAGTGTGTAGAAACATACTGCTCGTAGAGAATAAAAAATTCATATTTTAAGTGTTGAATATATGATAATCCATAAAAAAACTTATTGGATGTGAAAAGATAACAACTTAATTGTAGAAATCATATCTATAAAGATAGATACAAAAGTTGTAAAACTATTTTAAGTTCAAGTACATATATAATGTACTAAAGGTGTTAGTATTTGAGATATATAATACTTCTAAAGTATTGAAGATATACATTATACTATATTATTCTATATATAAGTTAATATCAAGGTTATATGGATATTTGTTATAAGTAAGTATAATTTACTTAGAACAATATTATTTTGAGATGGGAAAGGTTTCAATGTAGCTTTAATTGCTAATCAAGTCATAATCATTTTTCATTGAATAAAAATGGTTATTTATATTAATAAGTTCTTTAATGAAAATAATATAATTCCTTGCACTATTCAGACAGTAATATACTATAGAATATTAGAGCTAAGGCATCATTAAAGATTCAATAATGTATTTAGGTAATTTTTTTAATTATGATGATAATTATGATAAAAGTTTTAAGATTCAAGCAAGTAATCTCTAAAGAGAATCTTGTAAAAATTCTCTCAATAAATTGTTGTCTTGACATTAGCATGATTATCAAATGGTAATATGTTATTAGATACTTAGATGATTGGCTTAGTATAAATAGGAGATTATTGGTTTATGCTCTATAGCCAATTGGTTGGTTGTAGTTTAATGAAATAATTATTTAAAGATTTTATTTATCTTATACATATTTACATATATATGATAAAGTCCATAGGAAAAATATACACTGCAATTAAAATTATAATAAGATCGTAATTATGATATTTATATTGAATTTATATATTATCTATAAATCATTTATAATCATTGTTCTATTATGACTGAACATTAATAGAGTATAAAAAGACTAGTATATATTATGTTTCTTTCTTATAAAAGTAGCGATTCACATAGCCTAAATTATGAAAATGTTTACACAAATGTGAGGGTGCTTATCAGAGAATAATTTTACAGAGTTGGCTAATTATGAGGAACTTGAATGGAATAATACATATGTTTAAGTGGATTTTCTCATTATGCCAGTCGTCTAATTGATCCTTAGACTTGAAATTACTAAAGTTTCTCATATGATTACTATATTTTGATGCTATTCATAAATTATTTTATTTAAGATAGATAACTCAGTAGTACTTAAACATATTATGAACTATACGAAGATATTGAATAAGTTAATAAAGGATTTATTACTGTAAAATAAGTAGAGAGAATGTTCTACTGGCCTTTATTAGTAATGATTTAAGGAATTATCTAACTAGACTGAATTTAGATTTGAAAATGTGTTTTCAGACATCAATTATGAATCAACTACTAATTAGTAAGAATGAACATAATTGAATTTAAAAGAGTAGACACTAATTGTACACCATATGCCCAATTAGAACATTAGATGATGAAAGAATTCAATTAAACATCATAACCATATATAGACATATTATGTCAAACCACTTTGACATGCTTAATATTTAGGTAGACATGACATGTTGATATCAATAGAGTGACATGACATGTTAGATATTAATTTTGCTCTATAATTATGAATTTATTTATTTATTTATTTCTAATTATAAATTAGAATTAAAATTTGTCATTATTGCTAACATATTAGAAACCTAATGACTCATATATTAAAAAAATAAAAAGAGAAAAATTAATTTAAATTAAGATGAACTTAGTTATGAAGTTTTATCCCAAAAAACTTAGTTATTAAGTTTGAGAGACTTCGGGAATCAAATATTAGATATTTAATTTGAGTTAAATTAAATTATAATTATAAATATTGTTAGATTTTAATTATAATTAGAAAGTTCATTTTTAATAAAAAATTATATTTTCACTATAAATAGGAAAAAGGTAAAAGTGAGCTAGCAATTTTATCTTTTCTTCTCAAGTGTTAAATTCTTTTTTGTACTCTGTAAATGCTATTAAAGCTTAGACATGAGGATAATCTGCGATTACAATTTATTTTTTAATTATTCAATTAATGAAATTTAATAAAATTTAATTTTTTGTTGCCCCTATGATTAAATCACTATCAATTTTTTAACAAAAATACCAAACTTTTTCAAAAGAAATATTATTGACATGTACTAGTGACTAATTTTTATGAAATTTTTAACCATAGTGTAATTTGGTTTTTAAATAAAAAGTCTAAAAACTATTATAGTTTCAAACATTGTTTAGAATAACGTTCCATACTGTCGATACCGTACTGGCCAAAAGACAGAACGGTATCTAAGGTTTTAGTACCTGTCGGTATCAGGTGTTTGTGGTTGGTACAGGCCAGTATTCAAAATACCAGCCATGTACTGGCCAATACTTTAATTTTTATAAATTTGAGGACTGTTTTGCAAAAAAACAAAAAAAATTTACCCTAAACCACCCCTACCCTGACACCTGCACACATCCTTTACTAATTTGATTTTCTCTCTCTCTCAGACTCACCTCACGCCTCCATCCTCTCTCTATCTCACACTCCCGTCTTGTCTCCACTCTCTCTCTCTCTCTTTCTTCTCTCCATCTCTAGCGGTGCTCCTCCCTCTTCAGCGACAAGACAACCACGAGCCATCGTACCACACAATTATCATCTTCGGATCTTCCTGCACCACGCGAATCCACCACCACCAAGCCTCATCCAAACCTCCACTAAGCTTCAGCCCTCCTCCATGAGGACCATCACCGCATCATGCCACCATCAGCTGCTCTCCTCCTGTCCTCCATGCATCCGTAGCTGTCGGATTTGGAACAATACCAGATCTAAACCCAACCTGACCTGAAAACCAATTGTGAATTTGTTTGGGTGTGTTTTTCACTTTTCAAATGAATTTTTTCTGCTTAATTGCATTTGTGTTGTGATTATGAATGGGTTGGACTTGGAAGTTAAAATGAAATTGTGAATGGATTTGTGATTTGTCATTGGTTGGATAATGGTTTTAGTTTTGGTTCATTGTTGTGGTTCGGTTGATATATGATGTCTTGATTTATCTTAAATTTTTTAGTCGTCAAAACTTTGAAATGCACATAGTGATGGCAATGGGCCGGGCCGGGCCCGGACCACCCTCGGCCCGGCCCAACTCAGCCTTATTATGGCAGGCCAGGATGGGCGGCCATAGGCTCGGCCCACCGGCCCTACCCGGCCCGTCCATTATATTTTTATTAAAAAATATATCGAAATGATGTTGTTTTAATCAAAACGACGTCATTTCGGATAAAGCCCCGCCCGACCCGTGGCCCGCCCAACTCAGGCCAAAACATCAGCCTGGCTGGGCAGGTCGGGCCGAAATTGCCGTCTCTAAATACACAACATGCATCATGCACGATTTAAAAGTTAGAAAGTCTTTCAGCTTAACTTAAAACTTTAAAACGGAGAATGTAAATTGTAAAGAATCCAAAGTAAATAATTAATCGACATATTCTTAAAATTATTGAAATGGAATTTAGATATTGGGTAAATCATTAATTGAGTATAATAATAATTCTATTGTGGTCTTGTGGAAAAGCCTAAGAGGAAGTTTTGTAATTGTAATTATTGTATAGAAAAGTAGCAAAAAATGTAAAATCTATATCTCTAAATTGTCTTTAATTTTTATCCCAAAATTGGTCCATCTCATTGAGGATTCAAGTCTCTTGCATATTCACCTTTATTTATCCTAAAATTAGTCTATCATGTAGTCTTTGCATATTCAAATTCTTATTTTCTTATTATTTCATTTTTATCTCAATTATAATATCTTGGCATTATATCTTCAGATAAGTGTGAAAATTTTTTTGCTTATCTTAATGAAAAAAATTAGTCAACTTTTGCATTCCATTTCAAGATATTTATTAAAGGAAAGGATTTATGAAGATATGTCGATGGCAATAACCATATTCCTGAAAAAACAAGAATAAATATGAACATGCTAAGTGAAGTTAAGGATGTTTAATTCATAACTTGAATTTTTGGATTCATTGAGCCATCATCTTAAATCTTTGAATGGTAGTTCGATTTTAAAATTGGCATGAATCTACTATTCTCTAATAGGAAAGTATATCTAATTTTGAATTTTACTCTAGTTTTATGAATCTTTACTTCTTTAGGCTTAGCAGTTAGCACTGCTAATTTTGTTAATGAAACTACTAAAGGATTAATTTCTTACAAAACTAATATCTTTATTTTTTGTTACAGATAAATGGAAGGAAGTTCAAGTACCCCTAATCAAGCCACTTCAAGAAGATATAATGAGCCAGCTTGGGCTCATGTTGAATTGGTCCTATGCATGAAGAATCATACAATTTGCTTGTTTTGTAACAAGCATTTGAAAGGTGGAGGAATCACCTGACTAAAGAAGTATTTAGATGGGATTAAAGTAGATGTAGAAACCTAAGAAAAAAGTAAGTCATGATGTGAAGTGGTAATGAAAATATTGCTTAAAGAACATCAACATGAGAAAGATAGAAGGGAAAGGTTGAATTTTGAAATTGGTAGTGGAAGTTCGTTTGCTAGTTTTTGTGGTGATTGTGAAAATGTTAAAGGTGGTAGTGGTACTGGTACTAGTATTGGTACTGCTAGTGTTCCATCTTAGGCTCAGCAAGAAGTGAATGTTACACCTGAACCTGATGTGAGGAAAGGAAGAATGCAAGTGACTAGTTTCTTTGCACCACGAACAACTCCTAGAGCCCAACCTTCAATTCATAGTGCAATGCAATCGAGAGATGTGACTCACGATGTCGAGATGGCAGTATCTAAATGGTGGTATGATACAGGTTCATCATTAAATGCTTCTCAGTCTTATTATTATCAACCTATGGTGGATATAATAGCCTCTTACGATCCAAGATACAAAGCTCTTGCGATTGATGACTTAAGAGGTAAACTTTTAAGTTGCTCAATTCCTGAAATTAGAAGTTATTTATCATAAAGAAAAGTGAATTGGGCTACTTTTGGGTGTTCAATCATGTGTGATGGTTAGACAGATAGGAGACCAAAGCTTATTATTAATTTTTTGGTTTATTCTACAAATGACTCAATGTTTTTGAAGTCTATTGATGAATTTGGCCTGATTAAAAATATTGATAATTTGTTTAAGATATTTGATGAAGTTGTAAATGAAGTAGGGCTAGAAAATATTATTCAATTCATTACTGACAATGATGCCGCTTATAAAGCAGCAGGTTACAGAATGAGTATAACTCTTTTTTTGGGACTCTTTGTGCTGCACATTGCATTGACCTAATGTTGGAGAGTATAGGGGATCATAGGTATTTTCCCGTTGTTAGTAAGACTATGCATAAAGCTAAAAAGGTGACCAAGTTCATCTATAATCGTGCATGGATGCTGAATTTAATAAGAAAGGAATTTACAAATGGTAGGAATTTATGTCGTCCTACTGTGACAAGATTTACAACAAATTTCTTATCACTTTAATCTTTTGTTAAGATGAAGAAAGAGTTAAGACAAATGTTTACAAGTGATAAGTGGGTTGCATCTCAACATACTAGTTCTAATGTTGGAGTGGAAGTTTTCATAATTATACTAGAAGATAGAGAATTTTGGTCTCAATGTCAATTGTTATCTGTGTTTATGAGCCTTTGGTGAAGGTGCTTAGCTTAGTTAATAGTGAAGCAAAGGCAACAATGGGATATTTTTATGACTCCATAGAAAGGGTCAAAGAAGCAATCAAGGCCAATCTGAAACATAAGCCTTTTTTATAGACACCGTTTCTTGCAATCATCAATGAGAGATGGGAAAGACAACTTTCTTCTCTGTTGTTTGCAACTGGGGCATTTTTGAATCCTAATGTATATTTCAGACAACTCACAAATATAGCTTTATAAGCTGTCTTGTGGAGATTTTGGATTGTTGATTGCTATTTGACAAAGAGCAAAAGTTTCACCAGGTATTAGTTATTTTCTCTTTCTTATTTATTGAAAAGTAAATTTCACTTTATTTTGTTTGTAACACTACTTTTTCTGTCTTACAACTTACAATTTTTTTGTGGGGTAAATTCGAAAGTGGTGTCCAGAATTGCAATGGTTTGCAATTCATATTTTAAGTCAATGTGTGAGTGCAACAGGCTATGATCGGAACTAGAGCACATTTGAATTCATTTATTCTAGGAAAAGAAATAGATTGGAGTACAAGAGATTGAATGAATTGGTATTCGTTCGTTACAATTTAAAGCTTCGGGAAAGGTATGTTATTATCATTATTAATTTCGATATAATGTTTTATAATTTTCTAATAATTAAATTTTATTTTTTACTATGAATTTTAATAGCATAAGTAGTTCTACAAATTCAATTTATATTGATAATATTGTTTTTTTAGCGGATTGGGTTTCTAATGAACCATATTTGATAGATGTGAATGATTTGGAAGATAATCTTGGTTGGAAAAGCATTGACATGTCATTTGGTACATTGAATTTGAATAATGATGATGATGAGACACCTCTCAATGATGAGAATTTTGTACCAAATAATAACTGGGGTCAATGTAGTTATAATGAGTATCCTCCTGTAGAGGATTGAATGAAGTTCCAGGTTTTTTTTCTCTTCTTTAAATTTTACTTATGTTTGATGATATATTAAATTATATATATGTAATGTAATTGTAAATGTTTTTGTTACAATTTTCACTTCTAGTTGGTTGGTTCCTCATCACAAACTCTTGTCATAATTTGTAATAGTTTGAGAGTTAAGGATATTTATTATTCTTTTTATTGGATATTTTGGTGTAATTATTATTTATTATATGATAATTTGTAATATTTTTAATACTTTATATTGTTCTTATTTTTATATTTGTATGATGATAATTGTCTTTTTCATATTAATTGTAGTTATTATTTATATATAAAATATCTGAAAATTATTGTTGCTTCATATCAATTGTAGTTATTATTTATTATTATGATTTTTGGTAACAAGTTTGACTTAAACTTATATAATATACAGTACAATAATACAATATGACAATGAACTACTTTGCAATTTCTAAAAAAAATTAGGGACTATTTCATAAATTTAAAAAAATTACCCAAAATAGCAGAACCTAATTGGTACCAAGTCCAGTACGGTATTCACAACATTGGTTTCAACTCTAATAGACAAAAAGAAGTTTTAATTTTTTTTAGAAATTAAAAGCAAGTTTTAAAATATTTAATGATCACTCAGAGGATCGAAAGAAGGGTTAGAGTAACTAGAATCATACAGAGATGGAAAGCGATGGGGTGCAGGACCAAGACCTTGGCGTGACAGTGAGCTAACGCTAGAGGAAGATGATCAGTTAGATCGAAGCACGAAAAGAGCCAAGAAAGTGGAGAGGAGGAATGGCCCGCACCCTAATGTAATGGAACCACTGAAAAAGGACACTTCTGTGGAAGCATGGTGCTCATTTCCCCCTAGAGCACGAGGAGTAGGGTATCGTGAAGTACTTATGGGGGTTGTGAAGAATAGCAATGGGGGTCCAGTAAAGTTGCCACAAACATATGTGTGGATGATGATTTGATGATTGATTTTACCAATGAGCTTTGCCCTAAGATTATGGCAACGAAGGCCGAGATGGAATTATTTTGTGCCAACTTGAGGGATGCGCTGATCATCAAGGTTCTTGGAAGGAATGTAGGTTATATGGCATTGAAAAAAATACTAGAACAACTATGGCGACTTAAGGGATCAATCACCTTTATTGATTTACCCAAGGTTTCTTCATCGTCAAATTTGCGAATCCGAAGGATAAAGAATTTGCTTTATTTGAAGGCCATTAGTCGATCTAGGGCCATTGCCTGTTGATACGCGAATGGGGACTAATCTTTCACCCTACGGAGGCTGCGTTTGACAAGATAGCAGCATGGGTGAGAATCCCGAACCTACCATTGGAGTTCCAACATGAAACAATGCTGAGGAGGATTGGGGGTGGACTGGGTCGTACATTAAGAATTAACTGTAACACTGAAGCATTGGTGCGCGGCAATTTCGCACGGTTTTGTGTTGAGATTGACTTAAAGAAGCCACTTAAGCCATCAATAGAGATAATGCATCGTGTGCATGCGGTTGAATATGAGGGAATTAGCCTCATCTGTTTTCATTATGGCAAAGCTGGGCATCAGAAGGAGGCTTATGAAAAGATGAAACAGGTCATTATTCTGGAAAGGCATAATAAGGATGAAGATGCGGACAAGGTTGGCCAGAATGCCAATGGAGATAAACAAGATGAGATGCACATTGGCCAGTCGGAAAAGGGTACCGAACAAGTCTAACCGACTCCGACATCAAAGGAACCAACTCCGACGTTTGGCCTGTGGATGATCGTCCAGGGAAAGCTGCGAAAATTACGGGGAGTTTCCAAAAATATTGATAACAAACAAAGCAAGGTAGGAGCAGATTTTAGGCAATCTTCCAAAGGGGGTTCAAGATACCACATCTTGTGAGATGAGGCTAATGAAGAGGAGTTCTCGAAAGATAGTCAAATAAGGGAAGTAAATATCTTTACAAGTGAGGAACGGGAACAAAGAGAAAGACATGGTGGGACCAATAAAGAAAATCGTATCTTCAACATGGGAGAGATGGTATTTCAGGCGGAGTCCCTCCAGGTGGGTCAGGGTAAACATTGGGCTAAAAAATAGTCAGCCAGACCAATTGGCATAGCAATGAAAGGGCTGGGCCAGAAGGAGAGAATTTGGCCCCACACACAAAAGCCCAACTCTAGGGGCACTGATGTGCTTGCTGCTACGTTGCGTGAGACCATGCAATAGGTGGCTTGTGATTTTATCCAACCAGGGAAGGAGCATCACGGAGATGACCCGGATGAATGCATAAGTGTTGCGGACAGGCAACAAGCTATTGCAGCACCTTTGAGCCATGAGATTAGTCAGTAGCATAATCCAATGGTTCAAATGACGACTATTAGGTCAATGACACAAAACCCCATAGCGACATCGAATATGGTTAACGCCTCGACTACTTCTGAACAGGATAGGGTTGATCAAAGAGAAGAGGTAGATGAAGCGGAGCTCTCGACGATCAGTACGGTCATGGAAACGACCTAATAGGCAACCCCTAGTATTCTCATATAGTTAATTTTATATGTTGTTTCATATGGAATTGTCAAGGAACAGGGGATTTGAAGTTCATCTCAACTATGCACGATTATATGATTGAAAATAAGCCAGATATAGTAGTTATTATTAAGCCACCAATCAGTGGCGCAGTGGCAGATCATGTGAAAAGGAGGTTCAGGGAATTCGCGGAGGTTCAGTTAGAAGCAAGGGGATTCTCTGGAGGTATTTGGGTATGGAGGAAACAACAGGAGGTAAAGGTAAACTCAGTAACACGACTAGAGCAGGCTGTCCATTTTAAAATGGAATGGGGAGATTCGAGAATGGCATGGGTAACAACAATATATGGTAATCCTAATGAACATATTCGAAGAGGCTTATGGAAGGATCTTAAAACTCTCACAAACCAAGTTGATCGGTAATGGCTAGTGAGAGATGACTTTAATAAATTGGCGTTCCTATCGAAGAAGTCTAGTGACGCACCGATGGACTAGCTAGGATGTTTTCAATTTCAAGGGGTCTTAGATGAATGTCAACTGATTGATCTGGGAAGTGTAGGTCCAAGGTTTATATGGCGAGGACCGAAACAAGGAGTGTATAATCGAGTGTTTAAGAGGCTAGACAGGGTAGTGGTGAATGAACAATAGGTTACGAATCTTCTAAACACAGTGATCAAAGAGCTTGCACGGGTGAAATCTGACCACCACCTGCTTCTGCTCGACACAAATGAAAATTGTTATATAAGGAGGAGCAGAAGACCTTTCCGTTACCAAGCTGCATGGCAACGACATCTGAATTTCATAAATCTTTTATTGAAGGAATGGAAGCACCAACTGTCCCTCCCGGATGGTTTGTTTAAACTGAAGGGGGCATTGCAGACCTAGAATAAAGACGTCTTTGGATGTATTCATGGATGGAAGAGAAGGCCTAAGGCGAGGCTAATTGGGATCCAAAGGTGTTGCTGATGGAACCTGCCAATTACGTCTTACGAGATTTAGAGGTAAAACTGTGAGTGGAACTTAAGGAAGTACTTGTCCAGGAAGAAATATTATAGAACTAGAAGGCAAGGTGGGAGGATATACGGTTGGGTGATCATAATACTCGTTTCTTCCACTCAAAAACAGTTATCAAACGGAGGGTAATTCGTATCTCTAGCCTTCGGTTAAATGCAAACATATGGTGTTCATATGATTCAACATTAAGGGATCATGTGGTGGCTCATTTTTGGGAGTTTTATGGTCACAAGCAAAATGATTCTCCAGAGAGCATACCATATCAGTTTCCAGAAGTTGATAGTGTTGTTTTAGCTACTCTGGACAGTAAGATATCCGGAGAGGAAGTGCTTTGGGTAGCTCGAGGAATGGGGCCTCTTAAAGCTCCTGGAGTGGATGGGTTCCATGTAATATTTTATCAGGACAATTGGCACATTATTGGTGAACAAGCAACTTGGTTCGTATCTGATGTTTTTAAAGGGGATAAATCGGTAAGGTTAGTCAATGAGACCCTCATTATCCTTATATCGAAATTAGAGCAACCAACGACAATTCACCAATTTCGGCCAATAAGCTTGTGCCATGTCTCATACAAGCTAGTTACAAAGGTGTTAACAAACTAGCTCAAATCCTATAATGCCGAAATGGATGGCGCCGAATCAAGCAAGCTTCATTCCTGAAAGGCACATACAAGATAATATTATAGTTGCTCAGCAACTCATCAATATAATGAGGATTCTAAGTTGGAAGAAGGGATTTATAGCGATAAAAGTAGACCTTGAGAAGGCACATAATAGCTTTTCTTGGAAGTTTGTACTTGATACTTTTACATGCCCTGTCTATACCAGTGAAGATGCATACATCTATTATAGATTGCCTGACGATGCCAAAAATGCAAGTTTTATGGAACGGGGAATTGACAGACAAATTCGACATAGGATGGGGTATTCAGTAAGGCTGTCCACTTTCTCCATACATATTTGTCCTTTGTATAAAGAGACTTAGGCACTTGATCTCATCAAAAGTGCATGCGGCTAGCTAGAAACTGATTCAAGTAGGAGCGGGAGGACCAGTAGTCCCGTACCTAATGTTTACTGATAACCTCCTACTATTTGCGAAGGCATCAATGGAACAAATCCTAGAGGTCCAATGGACTCTCAATATGTTTTACCAAGCTTCAGGAAATCGGATTAATAATTCCAAGACGATGATGTACTTTTCTAAGAATGTAGCTAAGGAAAGTCGACAGCAAATAGCTCGGGCAAGTTCTTTTGAAGTAACTGATAACTTGGGACGATATTTGGGAGTGTCAATACTGCATAGAAGGGTCACAAAAGGCATTTATAGCAAAATTATGGAGAAAGTTAAAGCTCGGATGTCGGGTTAGGCGGCGTCTACATTATCACTAGTAAGACGGGTAACATTAGCAAATTCAATTGTTGGACCAATCCTGCTATTTGCTATGCAATCTACTAAATTCCCTTACAGGGTTATGGATGAAGTGGAGAAGATGAGTAGGGAATTTATTTTGGGGAGCCAACCTAGCCAAAGAAAGATGCATCTAGTAAACTGGGAAAAAGTTACTAAACCTCTTGCATATGGAGGGCTTGGTGTATGCAAATTACGCCACATGAATGAGACATTCCTCGCTAAGGTTTGCTGGGGCATAATCAATGATGCGGATTCTATGTGGTCACAAATGCTAAAGGCTAAGTACGATGATGTTCGGGCAATTATACCTTGATTTAAAAAGGGCCAAAACTCATCTTGGTTATGAAGAGGTCTTTGCAGGATATGGCCTAAAATAAAGGGAGGAGTTGGTAGGGTTGTGGGTTCAAGGGATTCAGTTCATTTCTAGATTGATAATTGGTTGAGGCCGGGTGGGCCATTAGTAGGACGAATTGATGAGCTATCACTAGAGCTAATTTTGAGGGAAGGGTGAGTGAATATAGGGGAGAAGGAGAATGGAAATGGGAGTTATTTGCTAACCTTTTGCTAAGTTCTGTGTTAATGCAGATTGCATCTGTAACACCCCATTCCTGCAAAACCCGAACCCGATATCGACAGTGATACCCGGATCCGTGCCCCGCGAGGGTGGCGTGTCACATCACTTAACAC
>JAOTJB010000210.1:33306510-33321344 GCA_027123815.1 Erythroxylum minutifolium
CATATTTTTTAAATAATTTATCAAATTTCATAATATTTTTATTTTAAATTAATTATAAAATATAAATAATATAATAATTACTATATTAGTCATAATTTTATTAATAGAATAATATATAATTAAATAATATATATTTATTTGATAGTAAAATAGGATTGTAATAAAATGAAAATAGGTAAAACTAATTTTTACTAAAATAAGAAAGTATAAAACAAAAACTCACTTTATTAAATTAAAAATTAAAACAAAAAATTAAAACGAGAACAACCGAGTTCTAAATGTCTGGCCCACTGTACTTATATGCCAATTCCTATTTCTATATACTGAAATATAATATTGAATTTAATAGCAAATATGATTAAGAAATTGAAGACATGACTAAATAAATTATCTTTTAAGAATAAAAATATTTATAATTAGATAATTTTAAATAATATAATTTAAGAAAATGTTATAATAATTATATAAATTCAAAATTATTATGCTAATAGCTATCTAAAATTTGAAATCTAATTCGTATATGATTATTTAAGACAATATTCAAAAGCACATATATTTAAAAAAATCGTGTAAATTGGACTCATAATTTTGAGATCTTAATTATTCTATTTCTATTTTTAGATTCTTGATTTTTTTCTCTTATTATATAATTGAAAAATAGAAATTTGATTTATAAAATCCTTGGTTTTAAGTGAAAGAGAAAGACTCATGGACCCATCCAGCCCATTATGAGCCCGACCCACTTATTCTGACCCGACCCTATAATGAAACGCATTACTAAACTTGTTTTGTATCTCCTTAACGGTGAACCGAACAAACAGAACAACGTCCACCGTTCGATGCCTACATCGAAATGATCCAGACCGTTGACGGAGCCAAAACCAACAGCAAGAACCCAAAACCCCTATCGCAAGCTCCAATGCTCGATCACGTTACTCTTAAAACTCTAGTTTATTTGTTTGTTTCTGTTTGCCTGCTAAGAAACCGTTGGGAAAATTCTCCAAATCTTCAATTCTTTTCATGATCAGGGGTAGTTGGTTGTTCAGCTTCAAATGCTTCTTGTTTTCGTTTTTATTTTTTACATGCTTGCAGTTCCAAATCTTCAATTCTTTACTTTCATAGTTAAGTTTCTGTGAAAATGACTTGCACTTCCGCTGTCATGTAGCAGGCCAATAAGGATATGTCTTCTGATACTGCAAAGGAAAACGCATCTGTGGTTGATTCCTCGGTGACTGAATGGAAGCATGACATTGGGAGCTCTGATGGTTTGGGTAACAATTGTTGTGCAAGTTCATTGGAATCATATTGAAGCTCTATGTCGCATCTTGTTTATGTCAAAGCTTAATTCATGTCAATGATTAATAGGGCTTAGACAATGTTAGTGGCATGAACATTTAGCATTTATACAGCCTAAAGTGATTGATTTGAGGCGTGCTCCTCCCTCTAGTGCTATTTACGGTTCAAATTTTTATTCTTATTCCATTATTGTGTTAGCTCCAGTAGCTCAACTGACAGTGAGTTCAAAGTTCACCGAAACACCCAGTAGCTCAAATTACAGGTTTTAACATGTATCCAGGTGTTGGGAAATATCCAGCTGGATATCTCCTAGATATTGTTGACCCCCAAAAGTTAGCAAATCAGATCAGTTAGGATATTATGTACAGATATTAGGATATTATGTACAGTACCTATGTATGATCAATGTGAGAATACGATACAACTGTTCAAAATTTCTGCATGATATCAGAGCCATACCTGAAAAGTCCTAAACCCTAGCCACGTCCTATTGTCTCTAATCCTACCAATCTATGTCAACCATGTCCGACATCGGTGCATCCTCTAACCCATCTCGTCAAACACCTCCTCCTCTTAAAACTACTTCAGATTCTCATTCCATTCAGATCACTACTATACGACTGAATGGAGAGAATTTTCTTTGCTGGTCCCAATCATCTAGAATGTATATCCGTGGTAGAGGCAAGATTGGATATTTGACTGGTGACAAAAAGGAACCTACGGCTGATGATCCTACACACGGAATATGGGATGCTAAAAATTCTATGGTGATGACATGGCTGGTAAATTCTATGGAGGAGGATATTAGCTCCAACTATATCTATGGGACAACGTGAATCAGATGTATTCTGATTTGGAAAACTAGTCCCAAGTGTATGAACTAACTCTCAAATTGGGTGAGGTATACCAAGATAAGGGTAGTGTTATTTAGTACTTTAATTCTCTGAAACGCTTGTGGCGAGACTTAGATTTGTTTAATGACTATGAATGAAAATCCCCAAATGACTGTAACTATTTTCTGAGAACAGTAGAGGATAACCGAATTTTTAAGTTCTTAATTGGATTTAATGTTGAGTTTGATGAGGTTAGAGGTAGAATTATTGGAAGACAACCACTTCCTACCATTGGAGAGGTCTTTGCAGAAGTCCGACGTGAAGAGATTAGATGGTTTGTGATGCTTGGCAAACGAAATCCTACACCTACTATTGAAAACACATCATTAGTTGCTGGGAATACTACTAGTCGTACTAAGAAGACTGAGGAAAAGTCACGGGTTTGGTGTGACTATTGCAATAAAGCACGGCATACCCGTGAAACATGCTGGAAACTCCATGGAAAGCCTGCAAATTGGAAGGGATCGCATGAAGGAAAATTTAATAAAACTTCTTCAACTCACTATGAATCACATAAAATCCCATCAGCACATGAGGTGGATGCTAGAAAGTTCTGTCAAGAGCAGATTAATTACATTCTGAAGCTACTGAAACCCAAATCTGAATCCTCAAGTGCTCCTAATGCTTCTGTGGCGTAGACTGGTAGTGATTTGAATGCCTTATCATGTTCCTTTCTATACAATTTTGCTCCTTGGATCATTGATTCAGGAGCATCTAACCATATGACCAGTTCTTCTAATTTATTTCATAGTTATGACCCTTGTTCTGGCCATGAAAAAATCCGTACAGCAGATGGATCATTTTTTGCTGTAGTTGGTAAAGGTTCAGTAACTCTATCCTTGAATATCTGCCTTAAATCTGTCCAATATGTTCCAAAACTAACTTGTAATCTGCTATCTGTGAGCAAACTAGCCTGTGACTCTGATTGTACCATTACATTTCTTGACTCATATTGTGTCTTTCAGGAACTAACTTCGAGGAAGATGATTGGTAGTACTAAGTTGATAGATGGTCTCTACTATTTCGTTGGTGACAACTTGAAGAATAAAGATGCTCATGGCTTAAGTAGTATTTGTTCTACCCCTGCTAAAGAACATATTTTTCTTTGGCATAATAGATTAGGACATCCTAATTTCTCTTTCCTCAAAAGTCTATTACCTCATTTGTTTAAATTTGTGGATTGTTCAAAACTTCATTGTGAGCATTGCATTTTATCCAAAAGTCATAAGATTTCTTACCCTACAAAACCATATCAACCCGCCAAACCATTTTACTTAATTCATAGTGATGTTTGGGGTCCATCCCGTGTTAAAACCCTTACCCAAAAAATAGTTGGTAACTTTTATTGATGATCATACTCGGTTATATTGGGCCTATTTGATACGTGAAAAATCTGAAGGTGCTCAAATCTTTCAAAATTCTATACCGTGATTGAAACTCAATTTCACACATGCATTGATATATTTCACTCTAACAATGATACCGAGTATTTTAATGAAGTCCTTGGAAAATTTCTTAAGTCTAAAGGCATTGTTCACCAATTTACGTGTGTTAACACTCCTTAACAAAATGGTATTGCCAAGAGGAAAAGTAAACATTTACCAGAAGTCTCTCAGTCCGGTATGTTTACAATGAATGTGCCAAAATACCTTTGGGGGTGAGGTTGTTTTGACTACATCATACTTAATTAATCGAATGCCTAGCCGTATTTGGCATTATGCTACACCCTTAGATGTGTTTAAACAATGCTTTTCTGAAAATAGACTTTACTCTACTCTTCCTCTTCGGGTCTTTGGTTGTACTGTATATGTTCACAATTCGACTAAAGGAAACTCCAAACTAGATCCAAGAGGTGAAAAATCTGTCTTTATTGGGTATGCTACTAGTCAACGAGGTTATAAGTGCTACAATCCTTTAACTTAAAAAATTGTTGTCTCCATGGTTGTCACATTCCTAGAACATAAAAAAATTTTCCTTTAAGGGGAGAACTCTAATGAAGCAAAAAATTTTTGGGCCATTACACCTAACCCCCTACCCACTGTCATTATTGATCATAATATAATTCTTGGTAATGAAGCCAAAGATACTACTTCTAATCTGTCCATGCGAGGAAATCCCGGTTCAACCACCTTAGGAATACTGAGTTTCGTGTTTATACTAAGAGGAAGACTCAATTGAGAAGTATCCCTCGGAGAATGAACCTGGGAACAATTCAGGTAACCCTTTTGGTACTTTACCCTTTATTATGCCTAGTGATGATCAATCTATACCTAATGACCCACAAATTGCCAATGATTTTTCTACTGATCTCTCTGCTGATAATTACCTATTTAGCATTTAGAAAGGGGAAACGGGCTTGCACCAATCATCCCATATCAAAGTACCTATCTTATGGAAAACTATCACACACACATAAATCATTTATCTCTAAAATCACTAGCTTGTTTGTGCCAAGAAACATTCAAGAAGCACTTCAAGATCCAGATTGGAGATCAACTGTTATGGAAGAAGTAAATGCACTTGAGAAGAATAAAACTTGGGAACTTGTGAATTCCTCTAGAGATAAAAAGCTGGTGGGTTGCAAATGGCTATTCAATGTTAAGTCTATGGCTGATGATAGTGTGGAAAGGATGAAGGCAAGATTAGTTACTAAGGGGCACATTCAGACCTATGGTATTGACTACCAAGAGATATTTACTCCTGTTGCAAAGGTAAATACAATTCGGGTATTGCTATCTTTGGCTGTAAATTTTGAGTGGACTTTACATCTACTAGATGTAAAGAATGCATATCTTAATGGAGACTTAGAAGAAGTAGTCTTTATGAGCCTACCTCTAGGATTTGAGGATACCTATGGGAGAAATAAGGTGTGCAAGCTAAAGAAGTCATTATATGGCCTAAAACAGTCCCCTAGAGCATGGTTTGATAGATTTGGAAGGGTTGTGCAGAGCTACAGCTGTTGTCAAAGTTAAGCTGATCATACATTGTTCTACAAGCAGTCCAAGGCAGTTATGCTATCTATTCTTATTGTTTACGTAGATGGCATTATCATAACAGGAGATGTTGTATTCAAAATAGTAGAGTTGAAGAAGAGATTAGCCCAAGAATTTGAGATTAATGATCTCGAACCCCTCAAATACTTCCTCAGAATGGAGTTTGCTAGATTAAAGGAAATATATTTGTGATCCAAAGGAAATATATTCTGGACCTATTGAATGAGATCGGATTACTAGGATGCAAGGCAGTTGATACTCCTGTTGAGACTGGTGTAAATTTTAGACCAGTTCAACCTGAAATGTTATTAATAAGGAGAGATACCAGCAACTAGTTGGGAGATTAATATATTTGTCACTTACCAGACCTGATATAGCTTTTTTTGTGAGCTTAGTTAGTCAATTTATGCATTCTCCAGGCCAAGAACATTTGGATGCTATATACAGGATACTAAGATATCTAAAAGCAACTCCCTAGCAAGGTTTAATGTTTCGAAAGCAGAACAACCTTCAAGTGAATGTCTATACTGATGCTGATTGGGTAAGGAGTGCAACTGATAGAGGATCAATTTCAAGTTATTGCACATTTGTTGGTAGTAACTTGGTAACTTGGAGGAGTAAGAAACAAAGTTTTGTTGCAGGAAGCAGTGCCAAAGCTGAGTTTCATTCTATGGCACATGGAATTTATGAAGTTTTATGAATTAAAAGGGTACTGGAGGAACTACAGATTCCTATTTCAATTCCTATGAAAGTGTATTATGACAACAAAGCTACAATTTCAATTGCTCACAACCCTGTTCTTCATGATAGAACAAAACATGTTGAGGTTGACAAGCATTTCATTAAGGAGAAGATTGAAGAAGGATTAATTTGTGTTCCCTATATTCCAACATCACAACAGGTAGCTGATATTCTCACAAAGGGATTACACAAGAGGCAGTTCGATGTTTTGGTTACCAAGCTGGTTATGGATGACATATACAAGCCAGCTTGAGGGGGAGTGTTGGGAAATATCCAGCTGGATATCTCCTAGATATTATTGACTCCTAAAAGTTAGCAAATCAAATCATTTAGGATATTATGTATAGATATTAGGATATTATGTACAGATATTAGTTTCCTAGAATAGTCCTCTCTATTTCTATATATACTTGTACCTATGTATTGATCAATGTGAGAATAATATACAGCTATTCAGAATTTCTGCACCAGGCAATTATTGTTTCTGAATACCAAAAAAGGCCAAAGTTATTATTCTGGTTTGCATAGTGTAGAACCATTACACATGTCATAGATGGAGTGGTTTTCTATATTTTGTTAAATGATGATGGCATCTTTAAACAATGCCATCATTTCTTTACTTGCCAGTAGGACAAATAGAGATTTTGATGAATCCTGAAAAAGGAAAAACCACTAGGAGCCTCTTTATTTAGGATTGTACACAAAGATGTGATAAATAAGATTGAATTCTATTTTGATGCGGGCTATTTTGACTAAATTTCTACCACTTGGAGGCATGTTGTAATTCTATAATGTTCATGCAGTATAATAAAAGATCTCTAGTATGCAGATTCGTAAGGGTATCTTTATCCTGTTAAAATTGTTGGAAGATAAGGGGATATATTTTAGAGATTAAAGGATTGTGTATTTCTCATTTCTTGCATCCTTAAGGTTTTCGTATTTCTCATTCTCTTTATTGTTTTACTTTTTGTGTGTATCACTTTACCGAAGAATAGATTTTCCTATTTCTCTCTCTCTTTATTGTTTTGCTTTTGGTGTGTATCACTTTACCAAAGAAGAGAAGTGATAGCAAATATCAAAAGTTAAATGCAAGCTTTATATATGATTGGTTTTCCTTGTCAGAGAGCCCAAGCTACAGAGGTAATCAGGATGGTTACCCTTTTGAGGCTCAAAGGATAGGTCGTGATCGGTCAGAAAATTCATCTGTAAGAAGAAAGGGTCGGCTGTGTCATACAAGATATTTCATCATTAAGAGTTTGAACCATCATAATATCCAACTATCAGTTGAGAAAGGAATCTGGGCTACTCAAGTTATGAATGAACCAATATTGGAGGAAGCTTTTCGTGTAAGATATCTGTGTATTTAGGTATTTTCTGCTTTCTATCATGTTGCTTTATAGAGATTTATGTTCTTGTCTTGCAGGATTCTCGTAGGGTGATTTTAATATTCAGTGTCAACATGAGTGGTTTCTTCCAAGGGTATGCCCAGATGATTTCTACTGTTGGTTGGAGGCATGATAATTTCTGGAGTCAAGGAGGCGGTAAAAATAATCCTTGGGGTTGCAGTTTTAAGGTTAAATGGCTATGCTTAAATGACTTGCCTTTCCAGAAGACACTTCATCTCAAGAACCCTCTGAACGACTACAAGCCTGTCAAAATTAGCAGAGATTGTCAGGTATCGATTTATTTACTGTGTGCTAATTCATTATGTAGCCTTCATTGTAAAGCATATGATGGTATGTACTGCAGGAATTACCTGAGGATGTAGGAGAAGCTCTTTGTCAGCTCATCAGTGGGGATGGTGATGCTGATGGCATGTTGAAAAGGTATAATCGCCTTCAACCTGGAACGTCACAAGTTTAGACAATTAGCTGATAGCCATATGACTTCATACTTTAACAGCTTTCATGGAGATGATATTCCTTCAAAAAGGTCTCGTATAGGGCCTCCTTTCTCACTAGGAGATGGCAAATATAACTTACCTTCTCTGCAAATGCCATGGGCCAGGACGCCCATACCTTACTCAACTTTCTTTCACCAACATCATTCTCAATCAAATAGACATCATTTAGCACAACAGGGATCTAATGGGGTTACTTTTCCGAGAAACTTATCTTTTGCTTCCGGAGGGATTGTGAGAACGACAGATTCTTGTACAAACAGAAACTTGGCTCACCAAGTGCAGGGTGATGTTCCTTCTCGAGGGGATGTTTGGGGTTTGTCAACAGAAAGCCCTCTTGCTAGTACCCTAACAGATGATGATTTTCTTGATATGGTAAACAGTTCCTGTCTGGGTTTCTCATTCCAATTAGGTGTGATTATTAACTTGTTAGCATATTTAACATTTGAAAATTTGTTGTTACTGGATGCTTACTTGTAACCATAAGAGATTTAGATGAGATAATACAGAAGCTGGATATCTGTTCTTTGAAAGTCTAGTGAACCTTTTCCATGGATTATGATTGAATTTATGGATAATTGTTTGCATTGAGATTTTTGAAACATTTTCTTGGTTAGTTTTGTTTGATATGATATAGTTTTATGAAAGTAGGGGAATTTTGGGAAGATCATCTGATTACTTTATCAAGTTTGGTGAAATTGAGACATTTATTTATGGGTTAAAAATTGGTTTAGGAGAATCTTGGGGTACATGCTCAATGGACATATTTTGGGCTTTTTGGTGTCTAGAATCATCCTAATATTTTGCTTTGTGTTTTATATTTTATTAGTTTGATTTCTTTTCACAACATAAGAGGGAATATAGTTGTCTTTTTTTGGAATGGACGAGACAGTTAATAAGTTCCAAATTATTCTTCTTTATTGTTTATTGAGGAATTATTGTGCAAATCCGGTGTTATTATCTTCAGCAAAGCATGTTGCTTTTTGTCAAGAAAGCCTAATGCTGCTATGTTGACACGTTTAAGCTTTTTCATTCTTGACCAGATATTGGCTGTTGCCTGATGCTGAAGACTTATTTCTATCATGTTCTTAGGGTTGTTACTATGTGCGTTAAAGTTTTCTAGATGGCTATTCATCAGTGCACATGACCAGGATCACTGATTCATGACTGATAATTGTATCTTCCATGCTCATATATGTCGTTACTCATTTGTTATTGCAGACATATGAAGAGTACCTGGAAGTCCACAGCCTATGTGTCAACAGATCGAACGTCCCTGTGAGTATAACCTATAGATGCTTTATAGTATCTGCAGAAGATTAAATAGTACCTTGGAATGCATGGATCAAATGGATTATATTATCATTATTCTTTGTATTAGTATTTATTGAAATATGAAAAATTAGGGAAAGGAAAATGGACATAGGATTTATGTGGTTCAGTTGTAAAGACTTTCTTTTATAGACATGAGGCAAAATATAAATATCGGACTTGATTGTTACTAGATACTCACAAATTGACTCTTAACATATTAAAACTTGATAATATATCCCTTAATCATGTTTAAGAATTAGTAAGTCATCGCTAAGATTTTTATTGCAGTATGACAAGTCATCAGTAATTCTAGTGCATTATGTAGTTATTTCCAAATAAGGCTTGTTTTACTAGTAGATGTTAACATTAATATTTAACTTATAAACGTAAAAACATTAGAGACTTATCTGAATTTTTATCAAAATTTTAAGTGGAGATGTATCTTAACTATTGATATGACAACTATAAGGTTATATATTTGTTAGTGATATTGTATGCCCATTACATAGTACAGAAAGTCCTATTTATAAATATTAATGATGTATATTATTATGTAAGATCTATTGATTTGCATGTAAAATATCAAATTCTACAACTAATTCGAGCTCTAGTAAATCAACCATGATTGCATTCAATTGCTAAATATTCTAACTCCAACTTGTTACAAATAAAAAGAAATCATTAACATAAAATTTCTCTTTTGAGAATTGCCTTATCGAGCCAACAACACTCTTCTCCCTTAGGAAGAGATTCATTGAACCAACAAAAGTGAAAAACAAGACATCTCATTTGGAAACAGATCCACTGAACCAACAATAAAAGACTCCTTTCTTCTTGCTTGAGAAGAGATTCATCGAACCAACAATAAATAGAATAAAAAACAACAAAGAACTAGTGGTAGAAAAAGAAGAAACCAAACCTAAGAGAAAAGAAACGAAAGCCTGATAGAAAAGAAACCAGCACTCAGTAGAGAAGAATCCTTAGTGATGAAACCATTGGCGGGAGAGAAGAAAGCAAAGCCCAGCAATGAAAAATCAGCAGAGAATAAACTAATAAAGATGGAGACGGTGGCACCAAGAGAACTCCAGAGGGAAAGAGAAGAAGATTGGAAATGTCCATAAAAAAGAATATGGAGCAAGTCTTTTTATTTACTTAACTTCCTGATAAAAAGTTGAGTTTTTAAAAATCTCCATCATAGAGGATGCATGGTTCATATACAAGAGGAGTGCTACATTTCAATTTGAAACTTTAAGAATTGCATTTATTATATGCATACTCTCCTTAATTATTACCTCTAGTGGATTTGAGCATTTTTACACTTAATACACCACCTGACTACTGGAAATGAACTTTTAGTGTGTGAAGTTTGTGGGATTGGATATTTGCTGTTACTCATAGGACTGGACTTGTATTGGAAGATCTGTTATTGAATTAGCAATGGTTCTAGCACCATGTTGAAATGTGAAAAATAAAGAACCATTTATACAGGAACAATAATATAGGATTTAGGTGGTTCAGCCGAAAGATCTTCTTACACATATATAACAACAAAAAGGTTACATATTTCTATAAATAATTATAGGTAGGAATGGTGTATGTATTAGGTAATACTATCGCTTGATTTATAGAATAATATCATATTCTACAATTAATTCAGATTCTAGTAAATTAAGGATAATTGTTGTCAATTTCTTAATATGCTAATGGTGTCTTTGAAAACGATTTGGTATTTTCTGTATGTAATTTATTCTTATGGATTGCTTGATAATTTTGTTTAGAAATTCCTTTTTTTTTGTTTTTTCGCCTTTTTAATTTGGTGTTACTTTGAGCATATGGCATCTTTCTAATTTCTGTTACTAATCATGAATATCTCTACTTGCATGAGCTGTACAGTAAAGGATTCTTGCTGTGCATGGAGCCATGATCCACGCTATATGGCTCCATCTATGGTCATTGATAATTATGGTTTTAGTTGAACAATTACACTGATAACTAAATATGTAGGAAATCCCTGGGTTGGTCTTTGAGGTTGTCACTTTTGCCTACAGGTTAATTCACCATTTTCTATTTTTTTTGCATATAATCACATTTTGTACCAAAAAAAGACACTTTTGTTTGAGTAGAATAAGCAACGACTATTGTAACTTGACAACTAAATGCTTTTAGAACGTGGAAGGTTATCAGTTTGGATGGAAATAGTCGAAACTGCCCTTACAGGATGGCTGCATCCACTGCCTTCACATTCTGGGTTCACCACTAATTGTTGCTGCTGTTCCAAATATCAAGATAACATGAGCATTGACGTATAATTTTGGGGGAAAAGTCAAATATCATTTCATGTTTATGTAAAAGCATGCTAAGTTATAGGGTATACTTTTTTATTAAAACAGGTTGTTGGGATTTTCCAAAAAAGACAAAAAGGTTGTCAAGGGGTAATTTGTCATTGAAACTGATGTTTCTTTTTGGCTCTACTGGATGACAAGCCATATGATGGCAAAAGCTTTGTCAACAGAGCGTACTATTGATTTCTATATGGTAGTGTGCGTAAATACTACCTGATAAATGTGAGGATGATGTTGTCCTTATGTCCACCATTTTTCTCTTATCTCTGTTCCATATACGAAATATGGATGTGAGTGGATTGGCAGATGTCGAAGACGTCCCTTATGCTAGTGAAACTGTGCTCTACCTTCCATTTACTATACATGGTCGTCCGTTTACAGAGGCCCTAGTATCTGTATGTTGCTCTAGTAGTGCTATTTTGCTTAACGGTTCTCCTGCTACAGCATCAAACACACAGTTTATGATAAAATTGATGGAAAGAAGTGCTTAGTGACGGTTGTATATGAATGGCTAGAGCCATTATGCATAACTGCGTGCCCATCCACGTGTCCATCACCTTTTTGAAATTTCTCCAAACCATATATAGTAGCTTTGCCATGTTTTTTGTTCTTAACTAAGCAATTGGACTTGACAGGCTACCGGAACATCATGCACAACAAAGGAGCCATCTGGAACTTCAAATGATGCTTATACGTAAGCTTATTTTATTTGATTTATCTTTTGATTATTCGGTAAACTGTTATATAACTGCTATGCAGAAACTCGAGTTTAGTAAGTGATCAATGCAGGCCATGTAAAAGGGTACATCGCTCATCTGGGAAATGATTTCATAACTGAGGAATGTTGGAACCCTTTCCGGTTGGAAGTCGTGACATGGTCAAGTTGCCTTTATGACCCAAGGTTATCAGTCACTCTTTTCCAGGGAATCGGGACACAATTATGTTGTCATGTTGTACACATTTTGTACTCTGATAATTGAACAACATACTGGGGTTTACTGGGGGTTGTTACCAAGCTGTATAGGATTTAGATTGATGATAGCCCCCCGTTTCTTCCCATGCTTTCCTTTCTGATTGGATCATAAGATGTAGGTGGTTGTACCTATATTAGATTTACTATTTCTTGATTTTGGCTAGGGCACATCCTGTATGCGATGGTACAACAAAGTGATGTAAAATAGTTTAACTTGATCCTCAGTTGCCTCAGGAATATAAACCATTTGTGAAGAGGTGCTAGAAAGTTTGTGTTTGGAAGTCTAGTGTGAACGACATAATGACATTTTTCTGACTAGTAACGGTGGAGCTCTTGTCCTTGTAGAATCTGGTTGTGTTGTCTCATAAAATCTCACCTAGTTTGATGCATTGCAGGCACCATTTTCTTTCGTTTATGAGCTGTTGTTGCTGATGGGCATGGGCCCATATCATCTGATTACAGGTTTCAAATTACGTTCCCTATCCGCTTCTTTCTTAAAGTATGATGTTCCTCTCAGACAAAAAGTAAGGTCGAAAACTTTGTGTAATCCCCAAAACAAAGTAAGCAGAGACGGAAAGAAAATTGCTTCCATAGAAATTTACCCGTTTTAATACAACTAAGGGTTTGTTGTTGACTTGTTATCAATTTTACTTTTAATTTTAGTTTTTATTTTTAAACTTGAAAAAAAATTTGTTGTTTGAGATTTTTATTTTTGTTTTTCCTTTTAGTTTAGTGTCTTCCAATTTTCAATGAAAATTATAAAAAATTAGTTTTTGTCTTTTATTCTTTCATAATTTTATTTTTTATCAACTAAATATATATTTTTAATTATTTAATATATTAATTAATAACAACTATAAATAATTTAATTTTAAATTGTATATTTAATTAAATAAAATTAATTATTAATATGAATTATGAATAATTTAATTTACTTTTTGTATATAAATTTAATTATTAATAAATATAATTAAATTTAAATCATCTTCAAAATATATAAATTTTAAGTCTTATATAAAATATATTTAAAAATGTTAATTTTAAACAAAAAATTAATTTTTAAATTGTTTATTTTAACACAATAAACTAACTTTTATTGATAATCTATTAATAAATATTATATAAGACATTAAAATAAAATAATTTAATTAAAAATAATTTATATTTATCTTATATATAATTATTATCAGAAACAATTAAACATGTTTTTTTAATTTGAAAGAAAATATAAATTAAAAAATCTTTTGTTCCACTTACTCTATTCCAACCTTGTTTTATTAAATTTCATCCGTATATTTATTTAAAATCTACGTAAAAGTATGGATAAAATTTAATATAATATAATAAGAGCACCATATTCACTACAGACGGTCTGGTCCGGTGCAATTGGTTTGACTTGACAGGCGAGTATTACCATCCAAGCATAAAATATTTTCACGCTTCATTTCTAGTTTTCAGTTCTCTGGCAATGGCATCTATGGTACCTTGGACAAGTCGAAATGCCATGTCAATTGCTTTGTCCAAATTTATCATCTAGTAGACTAAATAATAATTATACAGCGATTGTAATTCGACAGTAGAGTCAGGGCTCTTATCTTCTTCAACGCATGCAAAAAAAGAAGTTTACACTCTTGCCTAATATGGAAATGACTATTCTTGTTGGACTCAGTTCCATCCTGGGTCACTCAGAAGCAAATACTACTATGATGCATTTGTAAAAGATATTTAGTCTTTGTCAATAAACCTGGACTTCTCTCACAACCTTAAGATTTAGATAGCTATTATTAGTCGTTTTTGCCTGATAACAGCTTGAAACAACAGCGCATAGTGCACACCTATAGAAGTGTCGCCACTGGATTCATCACGAAACTCGTTGCAGAGGAAGCTAAAGTCATGGAAGAGAAGGCAGCTCATAGTCCTAGCTTCTTGGGATTGATACAAAATGCTAGATACGGGAATTTGGGCAAAGGAGTGATCATTGGACTTTTAGATTCTATCGTAAATACTCTTCATTTAGTGCCTGTTTGTTTGAATGTTAATTAATAGAATGAAACGGAACAGAATTGAACGAAATAAAACGAAATGGAACGGTTTATAATAGAACAGAATGTAATACAGTGAAATGTTGTTTGGGAGGGATTGAAAGGTTCATAATGTAATGTAGTAAAATGTTGTTTGAAAGATAGATGAAATAGAATGTAATGTATAATAAATGACTATTATACCTCTTATATTAAAATGATTATTGCAGGAGGTTTATTATTTTATTATTAGTTATATACAACTTATTATTAATTATATAAAAATATTATTATTAATTATTTAATAAATTAAATTATATTTTATTTTATTTTTGTGATGAATTAGATTATTAGTTAATTT
>JAOTJB010000210.1:33433177-33446856 GCA_027123815.1 Erythroxylum minutifolium
TACACTTAAAATAAATATTGATACAATTATAAAATAATCAATGAATTACATATTTCCAATCATATTATACTGTAGGGATATTTTCGTTATTGATACTATTTTTTGTTCTGTCCATTGCAACCAAACACATTTTGTCTTCCAGACGAAGGCAATTTTTTCTGTTCTGTCCTTCATAACCAAACAGCTTACTGTCTCCAATTTTTATTCTGTTCTGTCTCTAAATTTTTGTTCCGTTCCGTCTCTGCATCTTGAAAACAGCAACCAAACAGACAGTAAGACTTGTCTTTGTATAGGCATGCAGATGTATACTCTTTTGTGGTAAACAATCGAGAGGATCTAACAAGAATCCGAAAGTATGTAGCAGCTCTATTTGAGTGTAGCTCGTACCAGATGCACCGGCGACTTTTTATGTAGTAGTTTATAAGCAGTAGGCACCAATTATCTAAGAATTGTTGGGTAGACCACGGTGGACACAATTAATTTTGTATGTAGCACACTTATATTCTTTATCAGAAATAAATTCTTATTCAATTTTTCAAAAGAAAAAGTTGCCATTGACCTTAAATAAATAATTATAAATGACTCCTCTTAACAAAGAATATGTTTTTACAGATATTATCGAGTGAATATAAATTAATTTGTTATTATTATGGTTACTTTATAATTTATTGATCAAATTATTCATTTATTGAAATTTCAAATAAGTCAAAGGTTAAACACGCATAATTTAGGTCACATCTAAAAGCTAAGAGTATCCATCCTTTTCTCTTTCTTTTTCTGCTGAAGGTCAAACCTTAAATATAAAAAAGAATTATCTATTTTCACACCATTGTTAGTATATTTAAGGTTTCTTATATCAAATCAATTTGATCTTCGGCTTCACAACCCAATAAGCAAGCAGGAAGCGACCTCTAGTCAGGCCTTAACGGGCCAGAGTCCAGACTATCTGGTTACAAATTCCATGGACTAAAAGCAGCACGTACAAACTTGGAGGTCTTTGGTTCTTTTTTGTAAACTGACATGCAACAAGTGATACCGAAACATGTACTCACCAACCGATGCATAATTGTAGCCCACTCAATTACCCAAATCTTCTGTAGCCTACTCAATTACCCAAATCTTCTTTTCTTTTAAATTACTTTCCCTTTTCCTAAACCACCAGTCCGATCGATAGCAACTCCTCATGATATTAAACTCTTCACATATATATGACAAAAATTTTTTAGGCCGTATCACGAGAAACCCCTTCAAAGATCCATTATTTTCCTAGAAAGTATTGGCCTACATTTCATCTACCAAACAACCGCCAACTAAGCAAAGCTGTTTTTCTTCTTTTTCTCTACTTCTCGTGACGTCTCTTCCTCTAGGAAGCATGCAACATATACATAGAAGTTAGTACCAAAGTGAAGAACCACTTCCTAAGGTTGATCATGAGAAAAGGTATGGATTGCAGCACAAGACATACGTCTCGGAGTTCTAATGACAATAATCACTTTGTGGATATACATGAGGTTGTGACAAAAGAAGAAGAAGAAGAAGAAGAGGAAAAAGAAAGACTGGCGAGATTGACAGCAGAAAAAGTAAAGAAGGGTAGTAATTTAAATAGACAATTTAAAGCTCGAGAGGCCAAGAGAGATAACAGGAGTTTTGTCAGGCAACTTTCACTAGAGACAGGTTTCTCTGCTCTCACTAGAGAATCTAAGCCCAAAGATGAGAGAAGGACTCTTCCTAGGAGTGGACGTAGTTTTGGCGGATTTGATTCGGCCATCAGAGTTAATGGAGAAGCTAGGAAAGGAGACTTTAGTATCTTCAGAACAAAATCGACACTTAGTAAGCAGAATTCTTTATTGCCTGCAAAGAAGGAAAGAGAGACAGAATCCCAGAGAACCGATCATGGATCGAGTGTAGCTGATGACTCTGCTCATAATGGTGTTCCTGCTGGACGATACTTTGCTGCCCTAAGAGGACCTGAGCTCGATCAAGTCAAGGTAATTAAATATTCTCTCATTTTCCCATTGTTCTGCTTATAACCCGTTTTCCATTTTTAATTATATAAAACAATTGTTATGTTAGGGAGAGAACGTAATTTTGTTTTTCATTAATATTTCAATCACAATTTAAAATTTATATTAATATAATTTATTTTAAATAAAAATTTCTTATTCAACTTATTAGTCAAATCAATAAATCCTTTAAAACTATATTCTCTCGTAAATTATTATTTTCATTATTAAAATATTTATAATCCAATAGTTGGGGACTAAACATTTTCCTCATGCAATGACTTAGACTTATGATCCTATTGACTCTAAATGAATGTAGGACTCGGAGGACATTCTCCTACCCAAAGATGAGAAATGGCCATTTCTCCTCAGATTCCCAATTGGTTGCTTTGGTATTTGTCTTGGTCTTAGCAGCCAAGCCGTGTTGTGGCGTGCACTTGCTACAAGCCCAGCAACCAAGTTCCTCCATATTCCGCCATACATCAACCTTGCTCTCTGGCTGTTAGCTCTCTCCGTCCTTGCTTCAGTCTCCATAACCTACCTGCTCAAATGCATATTCTATTTTGAAGCTGTTAAAAGAGAGTACTTTCACCCAGTTCGTATCAACTTTTTCTTTGCTCCATGGGTTGTGTGCATGTTTCTAGCCATTGGTGCACCATCTACAATAGCCCCTGGAAAACTACACCCTGCTCTTTGGTGCGTTTTCATGGCACCATACTTTTTCCTTGAGCTCAAGATTTATGGACAGTGGCTCTCTGGTGGAAAGAGGCGTCTCTGCAAGGTGGCTAATCCATCTTCACATCTCTCAGTTGTGGGAAACTTCGTTGGTGCGATCTTGGCTTCTAAGGTGGGATGGAATGAAGCAGCCAAGTTCTTGTGGGCAGTTGGTTTTGCACATTATCTTGTGGTGTTTGTCACCCTTTATCAGAGACTGCCAACTAGTGAAGCTCTACCAAAGGAGTTGCATCCTGTTTACTCCATGTTTATTGCAGCTCCATCAGCTGCGAGTATTGCCTGGGAAACCATATATGGTGACTTCGATGGGCCATCGAGAACTTGCTATTTTATTGCACTGTTTCTCTATATTTCCCTTGTTGTGCGTATCAAGTTCTTCACAGGATTCAGGTAACTGTCCTTTTTCTTTGATTCTTATTCCACTTAATTCTAAGGTACTTTATTCTGTAGTAAAAATCGTTAAATGAAATATGTGAAATCCACTTAAAATGATTGACATGATTTGTCAATTGTCAGTATGGCAAATCCACATAAAGATTTAGCAATTTTCGTTATAGATACTCCATGCAATTTCTGTCTCAAATTTAACAATTGTTCATATACACCGAACCAATCATTAGCGTACAATTACTAAAACTAATCAACCTAACAATGATTGACAGGTTCTCGGTGGCATGGTGGTCTTACACCTTCCCCATGACAACAGCGTCAGTGGCAACCATCAAGTACGCAGAGCACGTCCCTTCTATTTTCAGCAAGGGCCTCGCAATGACTCTTTCATTCATGTCATCAACAATGGTGTGCGTACTGTTGGTGTCCACCCTTCTCCATGCTTTTGTTTGGCGCACACTATTTCCAAATGATCTTGCTATTGCCATAACAACGAGAAAACTTGTCAGAGAGAAGAGACCCCTCAAGAAAGCCTATGACCTAAAGCGCTGGACAAAGCAGGCTCTAACCAAACATAGTTCCGTGAACAAGGATCAGGCTGAATATCATGATTTTGGTCAATGACTTCTAAGTAACCAGACATATTTATCTAAAGTTTATTCTACATAACATTGGTGTATACCCTCGTCAGATTTCTGTTTTTGAGTACCCATCAGAGTAGTAACATAATATACTTGGTGTTCATGTTGTGCGAAGCCAAGCCTATATAAAGCTGTAAGGATACAAAATAATATTAGGGACAAACATTTATGTGGCACAAGTACTGGAAACTAAATCATAAGGTTTTTGCAACCTTTTCTTTCAGTTGGCTCACGTAGGGTACGGTGTGTGTACTTCCATAACACTGCACGTCTGCACGTCACAAAGACTGGCATGGGGAAAAAAAAAGATATGCCTAGTTCTCTCAACCTCAGGCATTTCACCGATAGCAGCATTCGAAGAAAACAAAAGATGTACACAGCTGTTTCTTCTCCGCTATAAGAAATTGTTTGCATTATTACAAAAAATAATGTAGCTAAATATATTGGCTTTTGTAGTTAAATACATTGACAATACAGTAGCTTTAAAACGATTCTTAAGACAATTTTTTGTTCTCATGTTTTTCTATCCAAAAGTGTAATCAAAATGGTGGAGTGATTGCTCAGAAATTTTTTGTGGAACCAACCCAATGGAGCTAGAAGACTTGCAAAGTTTAAATGGACTGACATTTGTGTTCCTAAAGCAGAGGCTTAAGTATCACCTTTCTGAAGCTCACGAACCATGCACTTATTCTAAAGAGGTTACGGTGGATCCTCCAAGACAAGCAATCAATTTGGATTCGTTGGCTTCACTCATGCTTCCTCAAAGGAAGGAGTATGCAGGAACCAAGTGTAAGCCATTCTCAATCCTACTTCTTGAACTAGCTGATCCTCCTCAAAAACTCGATCTAAACTGATGTGACCTGCAAAATTGGAGATGGGGCCGGGACCTCCTTTTGGTTTGACATTGGACAAGAGACGGTTCCATCTGTCATATCCAAAATTCTAACTCCAGCCTGTTGTCTTTTTCCTTCAACACGAAGATGAATTTCTTTATCAGGGGAAACTCTTGGGATTTTCCTGAATACCTGCAACACCTTCTACTGCCCAGATACATTCTTATGGAAAAATCGCCCTATCAACCAATTGAAAAGTAAAAGCATAATTGAGCTATTGCGCGTGAGACTGCCTCGAGTGGAATGGAGCAACATTGTTTGACATAGGAACCTTCCTCCCAAAGTATCTTTTCTCCTCTGGCTGACCATGAAGAATAGGCTCAGCACAGCGGATCGCCTTTCCTACGTTGATATGCCTCGAACTTGTCCTCTTTGTTCATTGCATGCAGAATCACGTGACCACCTTTTCTTCTTGTGTCCCACTGCTAAGCTGGTTTGGATGAAGGTCCAGTACTTATGCGGGTGGAATCTTTTGGATAATTCACCAAATGGTGTCATCAACTATCTAATGTCTAATACATCTATTCCAATTGCTAAACGAGAGATTGCCATGGGTTTGATAGTTCGAACCATCTGGACTGAATGAAACGCAAGACGATTTTAGGTCATCAGCAAAACTTGGGAAAAACCTCTCTGAGGAAGTCATAAGAGGCATCAATGAGCTTCTCTTACTGCAGAATCAATTCTGACCTAATTAACAGCCTTCATCTGGAAGTCTATCACTAGCATCTATTATATGTACTTGATGTGAAGCTTTATAGTGATCTTGTTGTGTGAAAAGGTATGCCCTTAGACATCTTAATCTTTGTAATCTTGTTATTTATTAATTCAAAATTTTCATTTTCAAAAAAAAGCTTTAACTTTTTTTTTTAAATTAATTGAGTATATATTGAAAATATTTCAGAAGACAGTACAACTTCTGGAGTTTTTATGCTCCCTTGCCAAAACATCCACCGGTTGCTCAACATCATGCTTATCAAAACGACTACACATCTAAGCCACTATATTAACAAATGACGATGTCGTTTCAAGATTAGTGAAAGTTCTGGATCAAAGAAGTAAACTTCCCTCTCCTCTGCAGTCCGATGCCTGTAATCTTCTCCAATTAAGGTTGTAATCTCCAGTGCCGATGGAAGCTTTGCTTTGCAACTGACAATCGTAGGTAAGAAGGTGTTGTATGGTTTTTCTTTCCTTGCTCCTTCTTCATCTGATCAATTTCATCTCTCCTCAGGCCAAGTTTAATGTAGAGATTCTCTCATAACCTCATAACGTTGGACTTCTCTGGGGAATGGAGAAGAATCTCTAATCAGGTTTCTTCATATTTCTTCTTTAACTTACTAAGAGTGTCAATGGTCAAAATGCCTTTTTCTTTTTAATATCTCATATGTCAATTAATAGATTATATTACTTTTTGATTACGTGTTATGATAGAAAAATTGTATTTAATAATTAAAATTTTGAAAAATTGCATAAGTGATAACAAAAATAGAATATCAAACTTATTTTTATAGTAATAATAATTAACTATAATTATTTTAAAATTAATATGTTCATTCTTTTTACCAGGTGTTGTTGTTGTTACTCTTTCAATAATATATTTGTCTGTTTATTAATAAATTGACTAATTAAACTCAAGCTTTTCTATTTAATATTTATGAATCAAATCTTTTTGAATATTTAGAGATAAGTTCAAATATTTAAGATTTTTTCAATATTTATATAGGATAAATAGCATTATCTTATATACATATTGACCAATTTAAAAAGTAATGTCAATCCTTAAGAATAAAAATTGTTTTCATATTTTCTCCCACTTATTAAGTATTATATTTTATTTCTCTAATTTTTTAATTTAATTGTTAGGGACTAAATATCAAAAAAGTACTAATATTTACTTTTATAGGTCTATCAAGAAAAAGCTTAGAGTCAGACTCATATATCATATCTTCTGGTCTCCAATGGATGAAATTAGATCCAAACTCGTATTGTATGTCTAACTAATCATAGCAAACTTAATAAAAAAATGTTTTGAGTGTAAATCCATAGTTGTATCATATCTCTAAATTAGTCAATAGATTTAATAGGAATGCTTAAGTTCAGACCTACACTTAAAAATATTAGCAAACATAAATTACACTATATTAATAATCAATTCAATTCCCTAATTGGATAGGATAAACATCTATAAAAAGACTGCTTGGACTTTTAAAAAAGTTGACTAAAAGGTTGCATCAATTCAATTTCGTCATACTAGCCACAACACATTTGATCTTTTTAGTCATATGAAAGGAACTTTTTCTAACGTAACCTTAAGTCATTAGATGCAAATTGTTAGTCATAGGACTCACCCTTGCACTCTTTCCAATCACAAGTTGTAACTCCTGAGTCATATGATGCAATTTTTTAGCCATTCATTTCAAGTTTTCAATCACAAGAATCAACTCTACAGTTTTTCCAATCATAAGTTACAACTGGATGCAACTTTTCAGCTATTGAATACGAGTTTTCAATCACAAGAACTTCAACCACATTTTATTTTTGTTAGATGAACTCATTCAAAATAAAGGAAAAGGGACCCAAACCCATTAAAGATATTTTGTAACCCTCTTTATAAATTAAACACTTCAAGAAAAAGTTAATTTCCCCTTAAATAAGTTAGCCACAAAAATGTACTTGACAACCCTATTGCAAGGCAGTTAAGAGTTAGTATCATTAACTTTATTCTTTAGAGAAAATAATACAATATAATAGTTAAATTTGTGTAATTTCATTTTTAATTATTGCTACGATTATATATAATCCTATGACAAAATTAATTTAGGTTTTATCTTTTCAAATTTATGACTAACATATTTAAAGAAAGAACTTATTTTAGTGACAAATAATAGTTTCTCATTATAAATAAAGAAAATTGTGATTGAATACTTATATATATATATAATTTACTTGTGTAGCTAAATATTAAAATCTAAATATTTAGCTACACAAGTAAATTATAATTTATAATATGAATTAGTTTTAGAAGTTATATTTATGTAAATAAATTGTTTATATATGATTAGTTACTTATAAATAATTTTTATGACAAGAAAATAAGAACATTAGCTATGACAAATATTTTATTATGATAAATAATATATTCTTTTGATACATTGTAAGAAGTTACCACTACAACAAATAGGACATTTAGAGACGAAATTAAACGTCGTTAAAGAATAACAAATCGTTGCAAATACTAATGTACGATGAAAAAATATCGTAGTCCAAATTGTCGTTGAATCCCGGTAGCAAAACAACATCCTCGATGTTTTCCTGAAGTCATCGCAAAAAAGAGTTTTTAAGACAAATAATTTTTCGGTAAAAAGTATAACCGATGATAATAAAGAACGTTGTATATAGTTATGTGCGATGTTTATATTTTGTAGATAAAACTTCTTCCCTACTAAAGCCTATTCGTAGGTAATTATTTTTAGAGACGATTTTATTTTAGTAGCATAATAGTTTTAGTTACTAAGTTCTTATTGTAGGGAAACGTTTTTAGAGACGCTTTTTAAACGTAGGTAAAAACTTTTTATGATGAATTAGGTTTTGGTAGGTAATAGGTTTTTGTGACGATTTTGTTTTGGAAGCAAAAGACTTTTAGCTACTAATATGTTGTTGTAGCGAAACGTTTTTAGCAACATATTGTATACGTAGCTAATGACCTTTTGTGATGAAATTTTTTTGTAGCTAATTTTTTTAGTGATAAAATTTAATTTTGAATTTAATAATTATTATAATTGTTAAAAACGAATTAATTTAAATTTATTACAATTTTAAAGACTTTTTGTGACGAGTTTGTTTTGTTAGCTAATATTATATAGTGACAAAATTTAATTCTGAACTTAATATTATTATAATTGTTGAAAACAAATTTATTTTGAATTTATTACAATTTTAAGACAATTTGAAATATTAATATTATTCATTTTACAATTAATGTTAGTGACATATTTCTTAAATAATAATAAATTGAAATAAAATAAACATATAAAATGGGATGTATTTTATATAAAAAATATTTACACATCATTTACAGACTAAGAGTCTTCATCTGAGTCATTACCACTAACTTATGCAGAACCTAGTATTTGTTCAACCAATTTTTTAAGCTTGTTAACTTTTTTAATATTACGTTCTAACTTAGTCTTCAGTGTATTATTCTCCTCTTGAAGCACCGTCAACAATGCTAGTTGGGACGAAGAGGTACCAACAGGCTTAGGTTCATACCTAAGACCCTTGATATACCTTAATTGTATACCAAGGACATTGCTGCAAATGTCATCGATATTGGGCTGATTTTCTTCAGCCAATGACATCTGCAACAACTTCTGTATCTTGTCCTACAATTTAAAATAGAAAATCGAGTTAACTAAAAATAATTACTTACTATTACATAGAAAAATAAATTGTAATATTAATTTATTTGTACTTACATAATTACTTTGGGCATCTTCAGAGACGTCCAGCCTTGACCTTCCTTGTAGTGTGTGTGTTTACACAGTGTGATCCTATCACACTCTTGCCCTTGGAGTTGTATTTGACTCTATAATATGTTAAAAAATTATAACCAATTACAATTTATTGTATTCAAAAATAGAATAATAAATTGAAAATGTTACATTTACAAATTCTTGTCGGACGATGACAAATGACCTTGACCCAGTATTATAAGGAGTCTTCATTTTTGCTTTGTTGGCATTGGCTTTCTCACAGTTTTCCTAAACTAAGTGAAGTAGTTATGAGATGTTTAAACATAATTAATGGAAGGAAATATGGAGAGAAAATTAATTAACTGAACCTTCGCTGAAGCCCAATAATCACACATTTTATTCCAGTTTTCTTTAGTCACCCGTTCCGGAGCATGTCTCCTTGCCTCCTCATCGGAAGGGAAAGACTAATAATATTTATGAAGTTGATATCAATGATCCTTCACCCTTTTTTCGACAATGAACTAACACTGCTTGAAACCTCAGACGTGTCGATATCAACGATATTAAGCTTCATCTGTGAAAACACGTATTAGATGAGTTATTATTTTAGTTAAGTAAAATTGCAATACATATAATGAAATTAATTGAAATATTACCAAAACTTTATCTAAAGCATTTTGAAGCAAGTTGTCTTCCTTTAACTGCCTGACATGTTGAAGGCAAGGCAACTCATTCCTCACGATAACACCTAACTCACTGGCCAATTTTACAGATTGGATCTTATCCACTGGGCGCCCTTGCGTGGGGTCAATCATCACTGACAACTTGATATTCATTGCAACATTCATCCGTTGCAACTCAGCTCCTTTTGTTTTACCTCTACCTCATTTTCTGAGGCCAGTATTGCAACCTGAAAAAAACATAATGATAAAAACACACTAAACATGTAATGAGAGCATAAATGTAAATATGTTTGGTTGTTAATAACAGACCTGAAGATCCCTCACGACTATTAAACGATGTTGGTAAAGGTTGTTGTTGCTGACTTTCCTCATTTGATGATGCAATTGTTGGTTGTTCTATGGGAGAAACTTCATCTGCCGTCACCACCTTCTTTCCTTTGTTTCAACCAGGTGCCATTATAATGAACTTGTGTAAAACATCAAAAACATCAACAACATCAACAACATCAGACAATTATGTTCTTAACATTTCAAACAAAAAAACAATTTATTTACAGAAATTGTCATGATCAAGATTTTAAAAATCAACAACTACTGCAAAAACATAATTGAAACAAAATTTGAATTTGATTTAGAAGTGGGAAAAGAATATGAGTCACTACTCTGGCACATAGAACTTGACTTAAGCTTTGAGATTTTTCGAGCTTGTAGATTGCAGAAATTGATGTTTATCCATTACAAAATGAATTACCAGTGACGTTATTATAGAGCTTGCAATTTCTATCTAAATAAGTACCTATGCCTGATCTTGTCTATCCTTATCATAGTCGATCATCTTCCCTCAACATAATCATATTACATGTCAAACCAAAATCACATTTCGGACAAAAAATGAAAGGTGTTGGTTGGAACAAGACTTTCAACAAACACCTTGTAAGTAGAACATAAGACGCACATTCCTTTAACCATTCATTCATTTAGTCCCCTTTCTTCACCATCATTCACACAATTCAACAGAAACCTAACATTTTGCTACTCAATCCATGCAAAAACTGAAGAAATCAAAGAAACCACGACAAATTTACATTTGGTTGCTTTAAGACATTAAAAAACGAACTCACAACAAATGAAAGAAAACTTACCATGTTGAGCTCAACTCCACGAGATGATAGATGAGGGGAAGATAAGAGCACAAAATCGAGAAGAACAGCTGAAGGAAGATTGAAGAAAGGAGGGAGAATATTTAGTTGAAAGAAAATGTAGAAACGAGAGGGAGGGGGAAGGCTACAACTTTGATTTTTACTCGGTTGGGACGATGTCATTTGTTGCACCTAAAATTTTTTTATCGTTGCAACATTCAACGACGAAACTAAGATTCATCATGAATTGCAAAACATTTAGCTACGATTAATGATAACCGTCACCAATACGTTTGGAACTACGCAAAAAATGACGTAGTTATATTATTATGATCTCCCATATTTTGCGACGAATCTAATATTCATCGCAAAATGCCAAGCTTTCGTTATGAAACACCTATAACGTGGAAAAATGTACAACATTTTGCTACAAATCTATTAAATCGTCACCTAAAAGTATAAATTTGCTACGAATTGTAGAAAACGTCGCCAAAACCCAAGCATTTTCTATACTTCTTTATTGTTCTCAAAAAAGCTTTACCTTTATCTGGAACCCAGTTCTTCCTCTCTAGTCTCCTTTAAGTCTTCCCAGAACTAGCGATCTCTAGCGTCTTAGCCATATATCAAAGTCACTGACTATATCAAAACACGGTCTGTAATCTTGTCACTTCTTTTCTACTATCTATTGTATTTTCAGTTACGGTCTTCATTTCTACATCTTATATTAACTAGATCAGCTTTTTGTTTGTCAATCTTGGTTTGTCACAAGTTTTAGAATTTCTTCGATCGATTTTCTCCTGTTTACCTGTGATGTTTGCATTTGCCTCTCGAGATAGCGGGAGAAAGAAAACAAGTATTTTACTATTGTTAAATAGAAAAGTTGTGATTTTTATCCTTCTAGGGTAGATATGGACCTTATTTGTGTAGATCTGTACATAGGGTATTTTTTACGGTGCTAAAGTTGATTTCTTTGTGTTTTGTATTTGTTGTTTGATTTCTTTGTGTTATGTTATTTGCACATTGTTGTTAGAGAGTTTGGATTTTGCTCAGCTAGTTTTCAGAGTCGAATCGGTTTAGTTGACCTCACTGTTAGTGAATCTTCCTAAGTTGTTTCTGGATTTTGCCTATTGAGGAACTTATCTTAATGCATCCAACTTGGCATTTGTGGCTTTGGGCTTTTCTCTAGTCCTGTGAAGCGCACAGATATTTTCTTAGACAACTCAAAATAGGTAAACTGTGCCTCTTTTGTGTGTTATTGTCCAGATTTAGGGGGCTTGATGTTCGAAAAGTTGCATTCTTAGGTACTTCTACCTCATGTGAGTTAATGCTTTGGCTGTGTTACTAAAGTTGAGATTTTTATAAAGTGAACAAATTTTAGTAAGGTGTCCCTGATGATAGAGCCATCGTCACCAAAGGTCTTTGCATGTGGGTTTTGCAAAATTTTTAGAAAATCCAAAATCCATATAGATAATACTATATTTATGTACATGAAGAAAATAATCATGTCTATTCTACTTTAAATTCTAAATTTTGCATTAGATACAAATTACACAAAAAATTTTGAAATTTTAGTAAGGGTAACTTTCATTTCATTACGCACATTGATGATGTATAAGTGCTAAATTGGACTAGTTTCAGTTGTCATCAAAATTTGAGTTAAACGTATCATCGTTTTATTCTAAATCAACTTTTACAGAATTTACCTCTTAACATTATTAATGAAGGAGTGTCAACGTGGAAACTAGTTCCTGATAGCACTAATTCATTCCGTTGGGAGGAATGAGGCAAAATTGTCCCTACCGAGAAAACCAACAATGTAGAAAAAATCTCCACTTCATATACTAATCATTATTTGCCTTCCATAGCCGATCTTCTGCTTCAAGGTGTTTAGTATCATCTGAACAACGTCACTTTCCTTATTATGTACTTCTCATTTTTTTATGAAGCTATTATATATATTCAAATTTGATGGTTTACATTAAATGTTGTTTTAAGCTTCCTGGAGTCTCAAAGATGACATGTATGGCCATGGAGGCGGGAGAGATGTCACAAAAATCGGTTGTTTTAAAAAATTCTTCAATTCTAAATACTTCGTCTGCTCATGCACATATGCATGTCACTCTAATTTCAATTCATTTAACGGTTTACTAATATGACAATATCTAACTTCTATACTGATTGTGTTTTAGGTACTAAATCTAGCGACTTATTCACTGTATCATCTACAAATTTAGCTATAGCGAAAAAGTTGTTGCAAGAGGGTGTGAAAAACCCTACACTTGAGGGAACAACTGTTACTGTTTCGATTGGTGCGTTTGAATGTACAAGGACCCTTATGGAGAATCCAGATATCAGGACTCATTTACCTTTACCGACTCTCATATTACTTGAAATTCAAATAAATAATTATATCATTGTCAGTTAGCGAGTCAATCAACTGAATTTAACTTTAAAGTTTATTTATTGTTTTATCTATAATAATTTATCAAACAAAATATCTACTACTTAGGGGTCAAGTTGCGTACTATTGAATGTGGACTGTTATTGTTCCGGTTCTATGACTGTATGAATTTGGTAACTTTTAATTCAAGGTTTGTACTGCTCCATATATCATATTATTATATTGATAAAATTATTTAAAATTATGCTGTGAGTTTTTTTAATCATACATTGTAAACATTCCAAACAAATCTCTAATAAAACATATCTTAAGTATGATAGAC
>JAOTJB010000210.1:33448405-33458982 GCA_027123815.1 Erythroxylum minutifolium
AATAAAAATAAATAAAATTAACAAAATATATAATAATAAGGAATTTATTAATCATAAAAATATATATAATTAATAAAATAATAAATTTAATAATAATCAAAATAATAATAATAATAAGGATAAGGATAAGGATATTTTGATCTTTTTGTTAGTTATTTCTTTGTCATTTCAAGTTTATATTTTCAAACCAAACTTTGGCATAGAAATTTATTATCTATTTTATTTCTTGAACCAAACAAAGTAATATACATTCTATTATATTCCTTATCTTTTTTATTCTTAAAAATAAATATTCTATTCCTTATCTATTACATTCCTTGAATCAAACAGCCCTTTAGTATTATAAAGAGCACATTGAGAGTGCACTTACTAGTACGAGGGTCAGGACTGGTCCTTAATCTATTCTTAATTATAAGTTATATGATAAAACTAGATTTAGTGATAAAGTGCTTAAACTAAAATAATTTGTGCCAATGTCATACTTATGATGGATATATTAAATGATCTAAGGCTGACTAGGTATAGGGGATGAGCTAGCCAAACTACTTTAGCCTCCCAATTTGTATTAGGATGATAAAAGACAATTTACGATATAGCTTGAAAGGTTCTTGAGTCTAATAACTTAAGGTAGTACTTATATTTATTTTCCTTTAATGGTTAATTTTAAGAGTGTACTAATTATTCAATAAAAGAGGTAGATTTCACATTACCAATTATATTAGGATTATAGACCTAATGTTTTCTGTTGTTTTCAAAATTTTCTTACAACTCCATGAATATTTAATTCTAAGTATGATTTGCTCGAGACCTTTCTCTAATAAATTTTTACTTGACTTACGGGGATTATTTATTAATTTATAGTCTCTAAATTTTCATTACTGGAAGTACTTTATTTATTAGTTTGATAGAAGTGATTCCATGTCTACTTATTTATTAGTTTGATAGAAGTGACTCAATGTCTACCTTTGACTTTAGGATTATATAAATATTTCTATATTATCTTAAATTTTAAGTGATTCTTATTATAGCTATCCATGAAAAAATCTTTATAGCTTACTGAATTTCCGCAATTATTATACTTGGTGATGCAAACCAACCTAAGAATAAACCCTAGAAAGTCCATAAATAAGATTCAGTTATACTAAGAAAGCTAAATCAGATAGATAAAGGAATGACTCTTTGTTTATAATAAATCAATACCAAGTTCACTACATAATTTGGAATGCTATAAAAAGATAATTCTTGATAAGTTCAAAGTTCAATGAAGAATAAGGAATAGAAGCAATTATAACTCTCAACAAACAATTGTGTCAAAAATAACTAAAATCAAATAGAAACATTCCAATATTTAAGGTTTCAACAAACGATAAGACCATTCTCTGGCTCATGTTTGTTATAGAAACTTTAGCTTTTATAAGTATAATCTAGGATATGCTCCTTTTCAAGGCTACTTCTTCGTAACTTATTTTCTTAAGAATTGCATGAGCTAGTATCTAAGGTCTTTTTTTCTCACAAGTTACACAAGCTTCGCTACTTGATTCTCAAGAGTTACACTGATTTGAAGTGTTGAGGTGAAGTTAAAGGTGCTTCCTGTTCCTGGTTGGCATGATATTCGAAGTATAGGCCAAAGTGACAGTAATAAGATAAGGAAGATAATATAGTAACTTGCTATGGTGCAAATATTGTTACGAGGTTGAAGTAATGTGATATAGCAAAATTTAGGGTTTTATAGCACAATTATTCTATCTTTAAAACTGCGAAAAAGAATGTTTAGAGAAGTCTAGGAGTTAAAAGTGTTAGATAAAAGTTTAATTGAGATTGTGAACTTGATTTTGGTTTCTAAAAACAAGATGTTTTAGTTTCAACAATCGATATAAATTCCTCCATCACAAATTTTTTACAGGGAATAATTTAGATCCTTAATATTTTAAGCTACTATTCATCTAGAGAAGAAGGTGAGGAATTACTTAAGAAGCCCTTCTTTGTCCTTTTCCACTTGTTTTTCTTCCTAATTAGGGATGAAATGTATAAGAATTATATAAATTGATTCTCTTAGGTCAAGAATTGAAAAGTAGAACTGTAACCATTATAATGTAAATCCATATAGGAAAAAAACACTCAAAAACTAAGGAAAACACACTACAACAAAAATAGGTTTTAGCGATGGAAATTCCTGACGGAAAAAATAAAATTGGTAACAGAAATTATCGATGGAAAAAGTCATCGGAGAAACGACTGTAGGTAAATTTTAGCAACTGATATTGTAATTCCGTCGGTAAATTAGTGACGAAATATTGTAATTCCATTGCTAAATTTACCGACAGAATATTGAAGTTTCAAATACGAAATTTCTTTGCTAAAATTTACCGACAGAAGTATGATATTCTGTCGCTAATTTATCGACGGAATATTGTATTTCTATCAGTAAAGTTATTGACGGCTGTATAAAATTCCGTAGGTAATTTACTAACAGAATTATAATATTTTCCTAAAAGTTTACCTACGGATTCCATCAGTAAATTTTTACTAACAGAATATACCCATTCTGTCGGTAAATTACCTACAGAATTAAAATATTGTATTGCTAATTTACCGATGACATATTGTAATTCCATAAGGAAATATAACTATGATAACCATCATTTCTCACTTCCTACTCGAGTTTTTTGTTGATAATCATTTGATTTATTTGTATATTTAATTTCTCTAAATAATATAACATTGATTGATAATTTAAAGTAAAAATTATCCTCATTGGTAATATATTAAAAATTACAATGTACACCAATAAGATTCTTGAAAACAACTATAAATTAAGAATTCATACAAAAACTTAAGAGTGGCAAAACATAGAATACATTTACTTATCCATCTATCTAAGTTATGCAGTAAGTGAAGGCGGAGGCTCTGACTGTTGCAATGAGGTCCTGTTCCAACCCTTCAACCCATCCACCTCATTACAAAGTTAGGTTATGCACTCCATCAGCCTCTCTACCATGTTCTCAAGTTGAATGACTCTCTCATTTAATGCAGACCGCCTACTAGATCTAGATGTAAGGATGTGGATAATTGCAAATAGCATGTCTTTGCAAATGAACCTAAGCTAAAAATTCTTCCACGACAGTCCGTACCACTCAATGCATCAAGACATATCTGACTCTCATCAATAGTTTCAAAGTTTTGAGACTGTCTTTCAATGCTTTCTTGTATTTGGTCTTATCATTATCATTGTTTATATTAATAAGTGATAATTTTTAAGAATAAATATTAAAGTATAGATTTTACATACATGAAGTTGTCTGCATCGAGTGTTGACGAGGTCACACCATCATGCTTCTTAGTGTGGGTGTATAAAAGGAGTTGGCATAGTGTAAGCTTCCTGCCTATAGATTTTTCCTACATCAGAATAAATTGTTATAAGTGAACTATAATTTAAAAAAATTTCGACATAATTTCTTCTATTTTTATGATATTTACCTTCTGTTGAACAAAAAAATTTACTGAACAACACATCCATTAATGACACTAGACATTTATAACATTATTATTTTCTATAATATCCATATATTTTCATTCAAAATTTTATACATGAAATTACATTGAAATCACATTTCATACATCAAAGTACAAAATTCAAAATATGTGTAAAGTTTTGATAAATACAAGTTTCTCTGTATACTCCTGGTGGGTCATAAATCCTCCAGTGTGTACGGGTAGACTCTCTCCCTCTGATCCTTTACGTCATTTTGCAAAATTGCTCTTTGAAATGGACATTGCCTTGAGTGATGCCCAATACTGCTGCCAACGAGTCCATATTTCTTCATATATGTAAGGAGGTCGTACATCATTCTTGTGTATCGAACTAAGAAAGTCTCTATAATGTGTACTATCTCACCTCTCTCATACATTATAAATTACAACATCAAATTTTGAATCCTGAAAAAATTCTTTCTGAAAAAAAGAAAAATATACTATAAGTACTTATGAACTACAATATTAATCTAATTAATTTATAAAATTAGATAAAATAAAGAAGATTAAAGAATATATGTTTTGTACCTCAAACTCTTAATAATAAAAATCCTTTATTGCTTGAGAGACATTCTTCCATATATAACTCTCAAGATCTATCCTCTTTTTGAGCTTGGATGAGATATTTTTAGAGCACGTTCTAGATGGAACGAACCTAATATATAAGCATTTTTAGATCATTTTCAAAATAAAACATACAACTTAAGTATAAGATTATGGTGTTATCATGCATGAATTACAAAATTTTTAGAACTTCACTCATAAATTGTTAACAATTATGATGAAAGTTCTTCCATCAACTCCTTTAGCTCCAGGTTGGAGGCCGCTCCACCATCTGCAATGTTTACCCCTAATATCTATGTTAGTGTAGGGTTGGTGGATATTGTAGGGCTGATGGATGGTATAGTAGTAGGTACAAAAGGTAACTGTGTAGGGACTGTAAATTGGGAAGGTGATGCCGCATTTGGATGTGCAGTAGCTGGATATACAACACTTGATTCTGTAGCATCTGCAGAATGTGATGCTTCACCTGGAAATTGTGGTAACCTGAACATTGACCTCAACATATCTTGTTTTCTCTTTTGTTGCATATTTTTAACCTGAAATTCACATTTTATTGAATATTCTAATAATTGAACAATATAAATTAAACACAAATAATATTATGTTATTGATGCAATAATATATTTATTTATATAATATTCTATTACAATCACGAATTAATCACTATCATCACTTAATTGTAAACCAAAATCATCATCTTCTTTTTTTTTGAAGAATTAGAATCAAATTCAAGCTCCTTTTCAGATTTCTCACCCTCCTCATCCTTTCTAGATGAAATTTCAACAGATTCATTATTTGGATCATTCAAAGGTTCATTCTCGTCATATGTTACACATACATTTATCTCATAAAAATCTTCCTGAAATGCTTCACTTTCAATTCTCTTATTTTTCTGCTTTGCTATGTAATTCAAAAACACCTCGAGGTTTTACTTTACAAATGACTAACCAATCTAACTTATCTCGTCGTAAGCTGAGAAAAGAGACATAATATACTTAGATCGCTTGCATCGTCAACATGAAAGGTTCAAATTGTCTTAATCTTCTTCACTGATTGATTTTAACTAGATTGTATCGAGTGTCTTCTAACTTCTTTATTAATATCATCCCATGTTTTTTTGAGCATTAGCTCGTATAACCATTCTTCGTATAATCTAAAAGCATTATTATGTATTTTAGCTGTGAACATCACTAACTTTAAAAACTCAAATAATCAATTTCAAAATCAACTTAAACTTACTACACAAAATGTTGAACCTCTTGACAATTCAATAAAATATAACCATATGTAACGTTTATTTCTACTTCTATTAACATTATTCTTGTTGAACGTCCATATGTTCTTCCTGGATATGTGAAAATGGATAAGTTATCATCAATAACACTCATTTCACCCCATGGTTATTACGACAAACATTTCTTTCTCTTATGTGCACATGTGACTCAAAATAATGTGAATAAAATGTAATTGCTTCCTCCATTAAATAGGCATTATATATCGAACCTTCGACTCTAACCTTTTATTTTTTACATTTTTCTTCAAGTGATGCAAAAACTTATATTACAAATAGGCTTATTACAATTTTATGATTAAAACATGCTATAATTTTTATTTAAATATTAACTATAATTACCTCTTAAACAGATACATCCATCGATATTGAACTGGACTAGCAAGTTTAACCTTGTGTGCTATATAGAGGGATAGATGCTCCATAATGTCAAAGAAGCTTGGAGGGAAATCCCTTCCAATTTGCACAAGATAATTGGAATTTTCCTTTCTAGTTTTTTCATTTCAACTGACTTTATTTCAAACGATGTTAAGCTTTTGAAAAACAAACTTAATTATTTTATAACTTCCTAAACCTTATTCGGTAGCAACTCTTGAAATGCAATTAGAATTAGCCTTTGCATAAACACATGACAATCATAACTTTTCATCCCAAATAATTTGTACTTCCTCATGTCCATACACCTTGCCAAGTTCAAAACATAACCATTAGGAAACTTTAGACTTTTCAACCATTCACCCAAAATTTCCTTTTGTTTTTGTCTAAAGTGTAAGATGCTTTTGGATATTTACAGGTGTAAAGATCTTTATCTAACTCATTTCTTCTATAAAAAAGTTTCCAATCAGCTCGTGATTTTCTATTGTCCTTTGTCCTCACTTAAATGTTCATTATGGTGTTGAACAAATTGTCAAAAGTATTATTTTCAATATGCATCACATCTAGATTATGATATATTAAATTAGTTTTCCAATATGACAAATTCCAAAAGATACTTCATTTTCTCCAACCAAAGTTTTTACTAATGCTTCTATTCACTTCTTTAACTTCAAGTTCTGTAACTTTAAGCAACCCTATTTTATCAATCTCCTGTAATATCTCTTCACCAATTTGTGAGGGATAGGAGGTGTTTATACCATCCTATTCTTAATGAACTTTTATTTATTACATCTAAATGGATGATCTGGAGGAAGAAATTTCCTGTGGTTGTCAAACTAAGGTGTTTTGGCCCCGTTAGAAAGATAAAATGCATCAGAATCATTGCCATATTAAGGACAAGTCAATTTCCCTGTATGCTCCAGTAACCCCTAATGTTTTCCTTAAATGAAAAAGATATATAAAGAAAAGAATAAAGACCTAAAAGAGAGCTTACATTCTGCCACTTTGGGAAAAAGCTTCAAGATGAGAGAAGAAGTAGAGAGAGAAGAGGAAGAAGAGGAGAGGGCTTCCGACACTGTTGTCTTCTCGAGTCATCCCGGTCCCATCCAATTGACGTTTTGTTCATCTTTGTCATTGTCTTCATTAAATGTGTAAGATGAATATGATTATGTTTATGGGTTGTAGATTGATGATGATGTTCTAACTTTTCTTTAGGGATTTAAACTTGATTTAATGTTAATATAGTCATTTTTGTGTTATTTCAATTGAGTGTTGTGATTGATTGTTGTAACTTCATGCTTCGGTAACAAATCGAGAGAGTGAATGGAATGCGAAATGATTATGTTGTTTAATGATAGTTAAATAATCTAATAGATCACGCAATTAATCAAATAAAAAATTGTACGAAAAAAGATCTCATGTGAGACTCGGTAGTTTATTAGAAAGCTTAAGAACTGATTAGGTTGTGAGCTGATAGTTAATCAAGAGATTATAATTTTGGTAACTCGAATTAATTAGGGTTTAATGATTATAACTCGAGATAGAGTAATTCATCCTATGGTCGTCTAGAGCTGACACCACAATAACATAAAAGTGATTAGGTTAACATTGATGATAGGATAAATCTGTCTCTCATAATTTGGTAAAATTTCTTGTGTGATTTCCCATTGTGAATTTGGTGTTGCTCAATATTCAATTTCTTGAGTTAATTTCATGAATTAATTTTCTGCCACTCACTTTCATGTGTTTACTTTTCTGTTCAATTTTTATTTTCATTTTATTAATTTTTTAAGCCTTAGATAACTTAGGATTAGATTAGTTCACAACTCCTCGTGGGATCGATACCTTTGATACTACAAGTTACGATCTGTATACTTACAGATATTGGAGATTTTACATTAGATAAAACTTTCTCAATAAGTTTTTAGCACCGTTACCAAGGAGTTAGTAGGATTAGTTTAATCTTTTTAGTCTAAAGAATTTTCACCATCTTTTATGATTATGGTACCCAATCAAAAGAAATTAAAAAAAAGAAAGAAAGAAAGAAAGAAGGAAGGAAGAGAGGGAAGTTTGGGCGCAAAGTAGAAGACACGTCAATTTGGACATCACAAGGCAACAATAAGGAATCTACAAAAGTTAGTTGTCAAGAAGAGATGGAAAGAACGATGATAGCGGAAAAATATTATAGGGAGTAAAGGACAATTGCAGACTTCAATGAGCATGATTTGGTTAGGGAAGTCATCATCCTTATTTGAATACATAGAATCTAAGTTAGTAGAGTTACCTAGATTTCTGTTGGTTTAATAATGTGAAGACTCGTATGGGGCATCAAAACCTATTAAGATTTCAAAAAAATGAGTCTAGTTCATGGGATTCTAAATTGTACAAGATCATAAATAAGCTCATGAGCATGGAAGAGGCCCAGAAGAGACTGGAAGAGAAGTTTAAGTAAGTAATGGAAGACCATGCCTCTTCTATTCATAACTTAAAGCTTCAAATGAGACATCTTTCTCGTGAATTTTGTAACAGAAGTGCGGAAAACTATCTGAGCAACCTTGAAGTATATCCAAGAGAGTAGTGCAAGGTTGTCATACTTAGGAGTGGGAAAGAGCTAGAAGCACCAGTAGAAAAACAAGCTGAATCCTACCTTATAGAAGACTAAGAGAAGAAGAAGGAGGGTAACTCATTCAGGAAAATTGACATGGTCAAATCTCTAAAAGTGCAAGAAGTAGAAGAACAGATGACAAGGGACATAGAGCTTGAAGTAGATATGAAAGTCTCTATTCATAAAGTGAAGGCAAAAGTAGAGACAAAGGTGATTGAGGAAGAAAGAGAGCAATTAACCTTCTTACAAGACAAACAATCAAATTCCATTAAAGATTCGTGGGATTTCATCATTCATAATTATATTGATTGTTTGTTAGTAAAAGGACATTACTGAACATAAATAGTTTTTTTAATTTTATCAATATTGTCCTTTTCATTATCTTCCAACATGTAGCTTATTTACAAGTTATAAAGTTGAAATTAGGAAACACAAGTGGAAGCACACCACTCATAAATGATCTCGGCTGAGTTTCAAAGGATGCAAGGTTAAGTTGATGACCATAACTTAGAACATTTAGTAGTTAGATCTAAATTGTTATGTGTAGGTAGATTTGTTTTAAATTTTGAAAATAAGTTTTTAATGATTTAGAATTGTTTGGACTGCTAACTCTCTTATTTCTTTTAAAGCAATTAAATGATAGGTCAGTAATCTTAGGCATCAAGTGCATTTGGTCTCCAACACCATCACCATCGCCACCTCAATCATTATGATAGGTTTTTATCTCCAGCCCTGACCTTTTCATTTATATCTTTATTTTGTTCTTATGTTTTCATATTAGTTTATTTTTATTCCTACCTTATGTATTGTTTGTTTGTTCTTCTCACATTGAGGACAATGTGATGTCTAAGTGTAGGGAGGGTTGTGAGCATTATATGTTTTTTATTTAAGTATGAATTTTACATGCTATACTTTAGTTTGTTTAGGATTGCACGATGTGATTTATGTGAATGTGTCAATGGCTAGGACTTAATAGAATCGATTTAGCTTTGAACATAGCCTGTTAGGTTATAAAGATTTATTAGCTTGAGAAATTAGTGTTCTAGGTTGTTTCGGTTAAGTATGCATGTTAATTAGGATATGATGTTAGTTCGTTCACTCTAGAAATTTACCACATTCGTTTATAATTTTTGGACAATCGAATACGTAGCATTATTAGTACCTTTTCATGAGAATGATTAGATAAAGAAATGATAGGAAGTTAAAAAAATATTTGTGTTTGTTTAATAAATAACTATTCCACTGCCCTTTTTGAAATAAATTCGGTAATAAATAGAGCTAGTAAACAGTTGAGAAAGTGATGTAGTTAAGTAACTGAGGGACATTCATCGCAAACGTTTGCCTTTGCGTCAAAATGCTATAATGACATTCCAACTAAGCCCCTTAATAGAAACTTGGCCTAGTTGAGTAACGAGGGCACATTTATCACAAATACTTGCTTTCGTATCAAAAGGCTAGATTTATGTCAATTAAAATTAACAAAAATAATGTGTTGATTAATAAATCCTACTGATCTTAATTAATAACTCGAATTTTCATGGAAAGCTACTTAAGGTTAGTTAAAATTTGTTAGGTTAGCCATAGTTACATGCATCACATGCATACGTATGCAGAGGAAGTGTCGGGATCAAGATTCTGACACCATGACAACCCAGAAACCATAGAATCATACATGCATGCAAGGATATGTAAAAAACATGAAATATAAAACATTTTTACCTTTTGTTTCTCCTCCTTTCTTGTTTCTTCTCCTTGTTTAGGTTGTTGCAATCACCAAACCCTTTTTTGATCACCTAAGAACACGCAAAGAAGATGAAGAAACAATGTATAAGGGTGTTTTGAGCACCAAACTCGATGAGTTCTAGTAGACGCTCAAGATGATAGAAAACAGGTCAAGAATCTTGTTGCATGTACTTTAGTTCATGTAACAATTGCATGAATTGCAAGAACAAGACTCAAGACATCTCACTCTCACTCACTTATATATCATTTCATGGCCTCTATCATAATCATGGCCACGATCGTGGCCTGCTTAAATTAGGCTATACACACTTGTTTTTCATCCAATCTTTTATGCGCGTGACCTTTAGTGATGGGTGTCGAAACCACCAAAAATAAAAGACCTGCTCTTCCTAAAAAAATTGAGAATACTGTAAATAGGGTGAGAAGGGTCGAACCCTAGAGACTAGCCTTGCCCAAGGCTAACCAGAA
>JAOTJB010000210.1:33459082-33471296 GCA_027123815.1 Erythroxylum minutifolium
CCATTTATATTTCTTACTTAGCTTGATAACCTTCCTTAAAGCCAAGTGGGGAATCTTATTGGACTTTGATAATTCAACCTCCAATAAGCCTAGAATTAATTTAATCTCATTAGAATTAATTCTAGCTTATTAATTAAATGTCATTCCATTAAAGGCAATTAGTTGAACTCTTGTACTATTAAATATTATGAGAACACATATTTTATGTCCAATTGCAAACCCTGTTTAGAACCTTATTATAGAACATATATTTTATGTCCAATAATCTCTCATGTACAATATTCTAGGGTTCTAGCCCTTAACATGGGATAACGGGATGTTACACTCAATCCCAACATCTCCTTAAAGCTTTGTAAAGTATTCATTAGTAATGTAACTGAGGGGATATCAGCCTTACTAAAGGATTAGGTCATCTGCAAAACATAAGCTAGTTAGTGAAAGCAAATTACACTTGGTATAGAACTTCAAATATGGATTCGAGAAGATCTTATATTTCAATATAAGGGTAAGAACCTCCATGCAGATTAGAAATACATAAGGGGAAAGAGGATCCCCTTGCCTAAGTCTCCTTTTGCCATTAAACAACTCAGTGGGACTCCTATTGATCATAATCCCAAAAGAAACCGTTAAGATACACGCTTTTATCCTATTGATAAAAATCTAGGGGAAACCCATAACTTCCATTGTCTGCAGTAAAAAAACCCTAATTGACACTATCAAAAGCTTTCTAGAGATCAACTTTAAAGTTTAGTTTTGAGGGGATTTTCTTCTTGTGTACCCTTTCAGAAGTTCCTGTAAAATTAGGATATTGTCCCCAATATTCCGCTTGTTTAAGAATGCTCCTTAGTTTTCACTGATGATGTAGTGTGGCACAGATTTCAATTTATTGGCTAGTATTTTAGCAATAATATTGTAACTAAAGTTAGTACATGAGATAAGCCTGAAACCACTCCATATAGTAGTGTTATGAGTTTTTAGGATTAAACAAAAGGAAGTCTTATTGATCTCTTTGAGGATTAGTCCATTTTTAAAGAATTTATGCACTGCGTCTTTCATAATTTTCCCTATTGTATCCCAAGTTTTCTGGTAGAAGAAACCATTCAGACCATCTGGTCCAAGAGCCTTTGAGCCATTTATTTTAAACACCACTGCCTCTATCTCTTGGTCTGTGACCTGCTTGATTAAAAGATTTATTTGATCTTCAGGAATTTTGACAAAAATAAACGTCATGAGATATGCACTGCAAGTGCTAGCATTACCCTTAGATCCTGGGATTTTTTAGAAATGTTTCAAGGCAACTTGAGCAATTTCAGCTTGCTCATACAAGACCTCCCCTAATTTCATTTTTATTGAAGTAACGCTGTTGACATTCCTCCTTGCCTTATTGGTATTGAAGAAAAACCTAGTGCATCTGTCTCCTTCCCTAATCCAGTTAACTATGGACCGCTTTCTTAATAATGAGCAGTGGTTATCAACTACTTGCATATTGAACTTCAGACCCTCCTTCTCCTCCTTCATAATAATCTCATCAGTAAACTTATCAACAAGTGATTTCTGTATCAGTGTGAGTTGATGCCTAGCAGTTTCTAGCACTTAAACTGTGCTCAGACCCCTACTTCCATTTACTTTCTTCAATTCCTGCTTTATAGCCTTTAGCTTTTGCAAACAACTAAATTTTTTAGTACCAGTTACTTCTAATTTCAATCCCTTGCTGACAGCTTCTTGGAAACCTTCCACATTGATCAGGAAATTGTTAAACCTAAAAGGGTGTTGTAAATAAACCTTTTTAAAAAGGTTGTCCACTTTGATTAGGGTATGGTCCGAGAACCCTGGGTCTAAAAACATGGCTTTACTATTTGAAAAGGTTGTTAACCACTCTACATTCACCAAAGCCTTATCCAATTTCTTTTTGATGAACTAATTAGAGCTCTGCTTGTTGCTCCAAGTAAATCTATGACCCTCATATTTTAAGTTAGAAATTTCTACATCTTTGGTGCAATCAAGCAAGTCAGTATTGTAGTTAAGATTACAATTCCCTTCAGTTTCATATTGATAAATAGTATATTTAAAAACACCTCTTATTATCCATGGGCCATTAACTTTTACTTTTAGTCTTCTCATTGAATTCCATAGGTCCAATCTTTCAAATGCAGTATTATGACCATAGATAAAGGTAGCCAACACTTGCTTCCAAAACCTCCACATCTATAAGATCCTCATCATAGACTATGATGATTCTTCCATACCCATGGTATTGATGATTGGATTTTATCTGCCATTGACTCCTAAAACAATCTAATTTGTTCAGGTTTACAAGTATGATTTTTGTTTCCAAAAGACAAAATAATTTAAGCTTCTCATGCTAAATAAACTCCTTTAAGGCATTGAGCTTCAAAGGGTTGTTTATTCCTCTAACATTCCAAACTAGAAAGGTCATGTAGTAATAATTTTAAACTAGAAAGGTCATGCAATAATAATTTTACCTTTTGAGCCTTTCCTACTACTTTGATTGCTCTTTCTATTTTATACTTGTTCCAGCTTTTCCTCCTAATTTTCCACCTGATGCATGAGATCTGATTATTATGACACTTGGGTGGCTACCTGTTGATGAACTTCTAGGTGATTTCCATTTTGCAACTCTCCTTTATCTGTAATATATTTGTCAATTTCTACCCCTCCCTCTATCGTGTGTTATGTTATCATATTCCCTGTTACCAACCATATATGTTGTTGATCCTCTACATTGTGTTCAGTTTGGTCCCCCTTAGCCTTATAGGGCTAATTTCTACCTACTAGAATATCCAATTCCTGATCCACTAGCATCCTTTCCTGCACTTCAAGTTCATCAGTTTCTGTCTTCCCCTTTGTATTATTCTCATCTAACCCTATCAATTCTCCATAATCTCCCCTAACAAAAACTTTCCCTATTGGTTTCCATGTTTTGCCATGAACTAGTAGGGAAGGTTTCCAATGATAAGTAACTATGACTTTATCCTCCTTTAGGGAATTTCCATATTCCAATCTTAATATGGGAATATAATCTTTCATCTCCTTTGAAATATCCATACTTACACATAATATAACATAGCCAATCCATTTTCTCAATGTTTGTATTCGCATCTATGCATATTGGTTTTCCCAAGTAGCTTGCTAACAAGCTTAGGCCCTTAGTAGTCTAATATTCTAATAGAATATTGTGGATGTTCACCCATAAAGGTATGTTAACTCTAATTTTTTCTAGTTCCATACCAGGCTACCAGTTCTGGAGAAATAATCGAAGTTGTGAGATGTGCCATGGTCCTTCTTCTACCACTTTTTGAGCCTCTGATTTTGTGCTATAGGTAAAAATGATGTTGCCATTTTCTATTAACATTACCTCTTGTATGCCTCTTCCTTTCCAGTTTCTTTAGACCCATGGTTGTATTATAGGAAAAGGTGGGCGTTTATCTATAAAGAAGCCAATGATCACTGCTTCCCAAGTTTTTGCACTTTCCTGCAAGATGTCAAGACTTGGGGCCACCATTAACTTCCACGAGGGGACTGCAGAAAAGAGAGGATTTAGAGCTTTCCCCTACCTCTTATTTCCAGGTTCTCCTGGTTTCCCCAAAGTTTTGGTAAGATTTTGTGACTAGCTTAGGTGGGTTTGGGTGTGTAACTGAGGTGGATGCTTGCCTCCAAATGCTGGGAGCAAGTAACGAGGGGTTCTGGATAGTAGGGGTTCTTAATGGAGGATGAGGATGAAGGGGAATGGATGTTTGGGTTTATGTTAGTTTATAGCAGATTAGGAGGAGATTCAGCAAAGGAGGATAGTGAAATGTATGAGGGTAAAGGAGGAAAATCAATGAGGTTGGGAGATGTGAGGTCAAACGTTGTGAGGAAGAAGCCTAATTTAGGTAAGGTAGTTGCAGTACAGGGGATGGAGTAGAAAGTGTTAGTATAGAAACGATAATGTGAAGAGGGTAGGAAAAGGGTTTGTGAAGGAAAGATAGCACTACCCTTAGACCAAAGGAGGTGCAGGAAAGAGGATGGAGGAAAGAGAAAGGCAGATTTGTAGGTGGACAAGGGTGAAAAGGAAGAAAAGAGAGCTTCAGCCAAAGGAGCAAAGACAGGGGAGGAGAACGAAGGTGGAAATTTAATCTGAGCTCTACATCTTAGTTGATGAAAGGTTGCTTACTGTTTCTTCCTGTATAATAGAACTTTATTTATTATGTGTTAAACCTTGTCAAAAAAAATTTCCTTCCAATAATTATGGCTCTCTCAAGTCATTCTCTTTATAACTTATTTTTCTCAATTTTGTGAACAAATGGGGTATCATATGGTCTCTTTTTGCCTTTACCCATTTTTTGCATATGTCAATCTTGTATTTGTGAATTTTTCTTTATAACTTTGAGATTGAGAAATTTCTAAAGTGAAACTTATACCTCTTAAAGATATGGGGCCTTTTCTTTAACATTAACCTTTATAGAGTTTATTTGATTCTCAAAGCATTATTACACTCTTATATCTAGGACGAGGTTTTAAATGGCTTGTAAACTAAAAAGTTGTTAGTAGTCTTAAATGCTCTCTTTAGACCTTTTTGTTATGAATATCTTAATTTACACTTATCAATAAAGAAATAAGATAAGAATATAGTGAAATCTATTAGAAAAAGTCTACTAATGTAAACTATAGGCTTTAGAATCAAGATCATATAGCTTTTCTTAATACGGAGGAAATGTCTTCACACTTGATCACGCATGATTCTTTGTGAAGGTCTATGAGCTCCTATACATGTAAATAAGATCAACATGATCTTTCATAGCCATCATAATTGTAAAGGGTGGCAATTCTAACCTATTTAATAATTAATCTACTAAGAAATCAAGAGTCAAAGGATTATTTGCTATCAAGTTAGTTGCCTAACTATGATATCCTAAGTTACCAGATAGGGAGTTAGCGATGCACCCTTCAAGGATGGTTTAAGATAAGGATGGAAGAAAAAAAATTGGCAAAATCGAGCGTAATTAGGCTTGGATAAATAGGCCATATTCCAAGCCTAATCTCATTCAGACATCTGGTATATCCTAAAGGCACAATCTCATTTGTTGGATTAGATTTTATACCTTCTTAGCCTAAATTCAAATATAACCTATTCATATAAGGATATTTTAGACTGAATTCAGTTGAATTTCATGTCATAAATCTTTGAGCGTAATTTTTTTACTTGGCTTAAGCCCGTGTCTTATTTTGTACCTTTTCTATTCATAACTATCAATTATGACTTTGTTGTCTTTCTTGTATTAATAGGTTAACTTATTGTTGTAATATTTTAATCGTTGCTTATTGGTTAGTGACATGTATAGATCTAGTAAGATTAATAGGTTATTTTCTTCGATGTATATCTCTTTTTTGTCAAAATGCTTATAAACAATAGTATTGGTTTAATCCCTACAGCCTATTGGTTTGGTTATAATTTACTAACAATTATTTAATGGAATTCTTTATCTTATACATGTCTAGATAATTATGCATTGCAAATAAAATTATAATGAGATTATAATTATGATATCCATATTGCATTCATGTATTATTCCTGGTCATTGTTCTATTAAGACTACACATTGACAGAATGTAAAAAGACTAATAGACATTTTGTTTTTCCTTATGAGAAAGAAGTTGATCTCATGGACCAAAGTATGGAGATACTTAAACAAACGTGTGAGTGCTTGTTAGAGAACAAGTTCAATGAAAATGAGAAATCCATTTGAAACATTACTTGTATGTCTATGGAAATTCTCATTATGATGATTATATAAGTGATCCTTTTGACTTGAGGTCTCCACAGTTATCTTGTATAAGAATTGTTATGTTTTGATATTACTTAGGAACTATTATATTCATGGGTAGTTTAGCGGGTAGGCATTGGATTTAGCATAAATTATATGGACGTAGTTGAGTGATCAAGACAGGATTCATCACCCTAAAGTAATTAAGCATAATGTTATGTTTTTCTCAATTAGTATTGATTCAAGAAATCCTTGGTTAAGGTGAAATGACATTTTGTAAATAGTTTTAAAATATCATTAATTGAATTGATAGCTAATAACGAAGAACTAATATGATTGGAGTCAAAATAAAGTAGACATTAATTTCATTCTCTATCTAGTCGAAACATTGTATGATGAAAGGATTGAATTATATACAAATATATATATAGAAACGTTCGTCAAACTACTTTAACATGTCTAAATATTTTGGTGATCATGATATGTTGCTAGATGTCAACCCTGGTTAATGATTATAAATTGTTTAATTGGAGAATTAAAGATAAATTAAAAGGAGATCTAATTTATCTAATTCTAATTATGAATTATATTTATAATTTATAATCATTGCCAACATATTTGGGAACCTAATGAGCCTCACATAAAGAATGGGTTAAAAAGAGAAAAGATTTTTAATCAAGTTGGACTTGATTGTAAAGTTTGAGAAACTTTATCATTAAATATGAGATATTTAATAAATACGGATTAATATGAGATATTTGATCTTATTTGGACATAATTGGTATTTAATTAGAATTATTTGTATTCTAATTAAAGTTTAATTTAAATTAGAATTTAATTTCAATTAAATTACTAAAATGTCCAAAACTTATTAAAAATAGGCTTACTTTAATAGAGCTAACATTTTTTGTTTAACCATCTCTGTAAGAATTATAGAGTTCTCTTAACCTGCTTTATGAATATCATTAGAGGTCAGACATTTGTGAGACTATGGTGGTTGAGATGGACCAATTTTGGAATCGGTTTGAGGGATATGACAAGAATATAATCAAGCTTTGGAATAAGGTATGAATTAAAATTCATGCTTTATTATGATGTATGTGTTAATAATTTTATAGAATTAAAGTGATCTTAGTCTTTGGGAAATTAAAAATACAAAAAAATTTTGTAATTATTTTTCTGCTATTAAGATTGAATCTCATCCTAATTTTCCAAAATATAGAAGATCTTTCAAGTGAGAAAATTTTTTACTTTCTATAAACATTACCAATTGATATAGACTAAATTGTATAGATGTGCCTGATTACTTTGAGTTGTTAGGTCTGCTCTGTTATATCTATATATATTTCTTACATTTAAGGGTCAAAGTTTGTACTTTTTTTTTATAAAGAGGAGGCAAAAAGCCTAGAAAAACAAAGACACATTCTTGAAATGGATTCACCATATTTATCTTGATCTAGTATAGTATTTATCGATTTATACTAGGTGTTGTTGTTGCTGTTGTTGTCTATTGTAGTACTTATCCTACTTATCCCTTCTAGAGGAGTAGTGAATTCATAACACCCTAATGGAAGACTTAAGGCAAAATTTTCCATCCAGTCAGCAGCACAGTTTCCTTCACGATAGGTGTGTGCAATTCTGACCTCCCATGATCCTTTGATTAAAATTTTGATATTGAAAACCAAGGTCTAAAATGCAATGTATTGAAGGACTCACATCATTAATAAGCTTAATTACGCATGTACTGTCCACCTCCACTACAAGAAAAGTATGTTTTAGCAATGGAAATTACTGATGGAAAATCATTATTTTTTATCGAGAAACAAATTTAGCTATAGAAATTACCGATGCAAAGAGTCATTAGCGAAACAATCGTAGGTAAATTTTAGCGACAGATATTGTAAATATGTAAGTAAATTTTAGCGACAGATATTGTAAATCTATCAGCAAATTAGCGACGAAATATTGAAGTTCTGTTAGTAAAGTTACAGATAGAAATAAAAACTTTTGTTGCAAAAATTTACTGACATAATTATAATATTCCGTCCCTACTTTACCAATAAATATTGTATTCCGTCGGTAAGGATATCGATGGCTGTAAAAAATTTCGAAGGTAATTTATTGACAGAATTATAATATCCATTGTACATTTTTTCCTAAGAAGAACAATTTTCATTGCTAAATTTGTACCGACGGAATATACCCATTTTGTTAGTAAATTACCTATGGAATTAAAATATTTTGCCACTAATTTACCGATGACATATTGTAATCCCATCAGAAAATTTAAAATTTTGTAGGTAATTTGTCGATAGCATATTGTAATTCTGTCAAGAAATTTAACTATGATAAATTTCAACCACCATTTCTCACTTCCTACCTGAGTTTTCTGTTGATAATCATTTGTTTTTTGTATATTTAATTTCTCTAAGTAATATAACATTGATTGATAATATAAAGTAAAATCATCATCATTGGTAATATAATAAAAATTATAATGTATGCCAATAAGATTCTTGAAAATAATTGTAAATTAAGAATTCATACAAAAGCTTAAGAGTAGCAAAACATAGAATAAATTCACTTATCCATCTATCTAAGCTATGCAGTTGGTGAAGGTGGATGTTTTGACTACTGCGATGAGGTCCTGTCCCTCCCCTTCAACTCATCCACCTCATTATGGAGCTGGGTTATGCACTCCATCAGCCTCTCTATTGTGTTCTTAAGCTAAACGACTCTCTCATTTGATGCGGATCACCTACTAGATCCAACCGTAGTAGATGTGGAAGATTGCGAATAGCATGTGTTTACAATTGAACCTGAGTAAAAAAAATCCTTCCACGACTGTCTTACCACCCACTGTATCAAGATATGTCTGACTCTCATCAATAGTTTCAAAGTTATAAGACTATCGTTTAATGCTTTCTTACATTTAGTCATATCATTATAATTGTTTATGTTAATAATTGATAATTTTAAGAATTAACATTAAAGTATAGATTTTACATACATGAAGTTGTCTACATCAAGTGTTGACGAAGGTCACACCATCATGCTTTTTAGTGTAGATGTGCAAAAAGAGCCGGCGTAGTATAGGCTTCCTGCCCATAGACTTTTACTGCATCAAAATAAATTGTTATAAGTGAGCTACAATTTACAAAAATTTCAGTAGAGTTTTCTCTATTTTTATGATATTTATCCTATGTTAAACACAAAAAGTTACTTAACAACATAGTTATTAATGGCACCAGACATTTATAACATTATTATTTTTCATAATACACATATTTTCATTCTAAATTTTGTACATGAAATTACATTGAAATCAAATTTCATACATCAAAGTACAAAAAGTAGAATATAAGTGTAAAGTTTTGATACTTACAAGTTTCTTTGCATGCTCCTAGTAGGTCATAGATCCTCCAATGTGTACGGGTAAACTCTCTTCCTCTGATCTTCCAGGTCTATCTGCAGAATTATGCTCTGAAATGGACATTGCCTCAAGTGATGCCCAATACTGCTGCCAATAAGTCCATATTTCTTCAGATATGTAAGGAGGTCGAACATCATTTTTATGTATCGAACCAAGAAAGTCTCTATAACATACTCGAGCTCACCTCTCTTATACGTTATAAATTACAACAACAAATTTTTAATCTCAAAAAAATTCTTTCCGAAAGAAAGAAAAATATATTGTAACTGCTTATGAACTACAATATTAATCTAATCAATATATAAAATTAGATAAAATAAAAATATTAAAGAACATATTTTTTTACCTCAAACCCCTGATAATAAAAATCCTTTATCGCCTAAGAGATATTCTTCCTTATATAACCCTTAAAATTTATCCTCTCCTTGAACTTGGATGAGATATTTCTGGAGCACGTTTCAGACGGAACCAACCTAATATATAAGCATTTTTAGATCATTTTGAAATTAAAACATACAAGTATAAACCTATGGTGTTATCATGCATGAACTATAAAATTTTTAGAACTTCACTGACAGATTGTTGACAATTGTGATGTAAATTCTTCCATCAACTCCCTTTGCTCTAGGCTGGAGGCCGCCTCCTTCATCTAAAACATTTACCACTGATATCTTTATTGGTATAGGAGTGATAGATGGTGTAGGGCTAGTGGATGGTGTAATAAGGATGTTAGATGGTGTAGCAGTAGGTACATAAGGTGATTGCACAAGGACTGTAAGTCGGGAAGGTGATGCCTCATCTAAATGTGCAGTAGCTAAACATACATCTCCTGATTCTATAGCATCCACAAAATGTGATGCTTCACTTGTAAATCATGGTAACCTGAACCTTAGCAGCATCATATCCTATTTTCTCTTTTATGGCATATTTTTAGCCTGTTCATATTTTATTGAATATTCCAATAATAGAACAATATAAATTAAACATAAAAAACATTATATTGTTAATGCAATAATAGGTTTATTAATATAATATTCTATTACAAACATAAAATAATCGCTATTATCATTTAATTGTAAATCAAAATCATTGTCATCTTCTTTTTCTAAAGAACTAGAATGAAACTCAAGCTCCTTTTCAGATTTCTCGCCCTCCTCAAAAGTTCATTCTCATCATATGTTACACATGCATTTATTTCATGAACATCTTCCTGACACCCTTCACTTTTAATTCTCTATTTTCTCCTTTTCCATATAATTCCAAAACACCTCGAGATTTTACTTTGTAAACGACCAACCAATCTAACTTATCTTGTTGTAAGTTAGGAATAGAGACATAATGCACCTAGATTGCTTGCATCACCAACACGAAACGTCCAAATTGTCTAAATCTTCTTCACTGGTTGATTTCAACTAGAATATATTGACTGTGCACTTTCTTTCTAACATTAGGAGTTGAATAAAACCAGTCACACTTAAATATTACACTTTTTTTATTGACAATGTAAGATACTCAATTTCTGGTGTCTTAATAATTTTACCATAGTAATCCATCAATTTTCCCTATATGCAACCCCATTATTTATTGTTACCATGCTATGACCATGATATTCTATATGAAATTTGTATCCATTAACAAAATACACGGGATGCAATTTAATAGTTTGTAAAGGTCCTTTCACAAGATCACATATGAATTTGTTCTCTATTGGATTTTTTTAGGCCTACACTAAAAAAAATTCATATTGAATAGTATGATGCTATTTAAACACTTTGATATGATAATTCAACCATTTCAATTATTACAATTATGTGATTACTTACATATTTCTTGAACCATCAAGGAAAGTGTCTTCCAACTTCTTTATTAATATCCCCTGCATTGTTTTGGGCATTAGCTTGCGTAACCATTCCTCGTGTAATCTAAAAGCATTATTATGTAATTTAGCTGTGAACAACAATAACTTCGAAAACTCAAATAATCAATTTCAAATTCAACTTAAACTTACTGTATGAAAGGTTGAACATCTAGACAATTTAATAAAATGTAACCATAGGCAACCTCTATTTCTTCTTCTGTTAACATTTTCTTGTTGAACATCATATGTTCGTCCTAGATATGTGAAAATGGATAAGTTACCATCAATATCACCCGTTTCGCCCCCATCATCATTACAAGAAACTTTTCCTTCTCTTGTGTGCACATATGGCTTAAAATAATGTGAACAAAATGTACTTGCTTCCTCTACTAAATAAGCATTACATATCAAATCTTCAACTATAGCCTTGTTTTTTACATTTTTCTTCAAGTGATGAAAAAACCTACATTACAAATAAGGTTATTACAATTATATGATTAAAGCATGATATATTTTCTATTTAAATATTAACTATAATTACCTCTAAGATTGATAGATCGATCGATATTTAATTGAACTAGTAAGTTTAGCCTCGTGTGCTAAATGTACAGGTAGATGCTTTATACAATCAAATAAGCTTAGAGGAAAAATCCCTTCTAATTTGCATAAGATAAATGGAATTTCCATTTCTAGTTTTTCCATTTCAGTTAACTTTATTTTAGATGAAGCCAAGCTTTTGAAAAACAGACTTAATTCTGTTATGGCTTCCCAAACCTTATTTGGTAACAACTCCTGAAATGCAATTGGAATTAACCTTTGCATAAACACATGACAATCATAACTTTTCATCCCAAATAAATTATACTTTCTTATGTCCACACACCTTGCCAAGTTCGAAACATAGCCATTGAGAAACTTTAGGCTTTTCAACCATTCACACAAAATTTTCTTTTGTTTTTTGTCCAAAAAGTGTAACATGCTTTTAGATATTTACTGGTGTAAAGATCTTTATTTAACTCATTCCTTCTATAAAAAAGTTTCAAATCAGCTCGTGATTTGCATTGTCTTTTGTCCTCCCTTTAATGTTCATTATGATATTAAACAAATTGTCAAAAATATTTTTTCAATATGCATCACATCTAGATTATGACGTATCAA
>JAOTJB010000210.1:33481647-33492749 GCA_027123815.1 Erythroxylum minutifolium
GCTAATTTGCGTAAATCCTTATTAATTTCTTTTAGTAGTTGATCCAACTAATTGTTGTAGGTTTAATAACTCTAATTCTTTCTGGGTTAATGCTTCTTCAAGTTTTCCTATAGCTGCTTCCATTCCTGCGTGAGAATATCTGCAAGATAATTGTTAGAAGATTGAATATATTTAATAGTATAATTATATTGGCTTAATTTCAAGTTGCCATCGAATCAAACGGCCTTGATTAATACACTATATATATATATCTATATAATTTATGAAAATTAGACCATTTTGCATTCTTTCTTTAACAACCAAGAACTTAAAATCGATATGTTTTGACTTTGTTGATCTTTTGTTGTCGTTAGAATACAAAACAGTCAACTTATTGTCACAATATAAGTTTAATGGCCTTTTAATTTCATCTATAATTTTTAGCCCGATTATAAAGTTCTACAGCCATATCCTATGAATAGATGCCTTATAACCCGTTATAAAATCAGCTAACATAGTGGAAGAAGCTATGAGTATCTGCTTTACACTATTCTATGAAATAACTCCTCCAACAAGCAGGTAGATATAGCTTGAAGTTGATCTACAACTTTCTTAGCTTCCCATGAAATTAGAATAACTAATGATCTTTAATTGAGCCAATATTTTATAAATGAGCATGTAGTCTTTTTTTTTCCCTCTTAAGATACCACATAACCCTTTTACATGCTTTCCAATATTTCAGTCCTAGATTGCTTAAATATATGCTCAACATTTCAATAATGTATGCAATATCCAAACACATACATACTTGAGTATGCAATAGACTTTCTATAATTGAAGCATACGAAATCTTTTTCATTTCTTTAGTTTTTAAATCATTCATGGGGCATTGATTTGAGTTAAGACTAAATTTGTCTGCTTTAGCAAAAGATGTATTATTTGGTTTATTATATTGCATGCCAAATCTCTTAACTACCTTCTCAATATAACTATTTTATAATAACCTAAGAATATCTTGAGAACAATGTTAATATATATGAATCACTAATACAAAAAAGGTTCTAACATGATCTTTTTTTCTTAAAACTCTTAGAAAGAAATTTCTTAATTTTATGCAATAAGCCTATATCATTACTAGCAACCAATATGCCATTAATATGTAAAACCATAAAATACACATACTTCCACAAAACTTGTGGTATATACTTCCATTAACCAAATTCATCTCAAAATCAAAAGAGATAACAATTTGATGAAACTTATAAAAACATTGGCAAGAAGCTTACTTAAGTGTATATATGGATTTCTCTAATTGACAAACGATCTGCTTTAAATATTTAGAAGGATGGTTTCAAGTTACTCCGTATAAATTGTTTCGTTAGTTTCACCATTGAGGAACACTGCCTTAATATCCATCTGATATAATTCAATATCAAAGTGGGCTACAAGTGCCACTATAATCCTAAAGAGAATCTTTGAGGAAACTGGTGAGGAAGTCTCTTTATAATCAATAATGATAAGACGAGCCTTATATCTTTTCACATTTCGTTTGAATCCATTTTAATCTTAAATATCCATTTGTAAACAATGGGAACACTTTCATGCAATGGGATAAGATCTAAAACATAGTTGTCACTTTATAGACTTAATTTCCTTATTTATGGCATCAATCCACTTTTGAGAATTGTAACTTTCAATGGCTTCGTGAAAGTTGATTAGACCATCTTTTACTATGCTAATGACTATATTATGTTCTTGGAGAAAGACAATATAATCATCTAGGATTGCACTTCTCCTCTTATTAGTGGGTCTTCTTAAAAGACTTTTTTTAGGCTATTGAGTTTACCTTTAAAGAATATTTAATTGATCATGATCAAAGAGATTTTCAACATTGTCTTATTGCTCTGGGATCACTTTTTGAATAATGGTAGGAATGATAACTTGATTATGGTTGATAACAACTACAAGAAGAGAACTCTTTAAACATAAAGTCTTTATCCTTATCTCCCCCTTTTAAACTCAACATCCTTAAGGAATTTGACATTTCAAATCTCAAAAAGAAATTGTATCCCTATAATCATAATGAGTATCTAATAAAATAACTACTGGCTGCTCTTGAGTCCAATTTTATTTCATTTGGCATATAAGGCCTTGCCTCAAGTGGACAATAGTTGTATAGAAGGTTTCTTGAGTAATATAAATATTGTCCTCTCCCTTTTTGTAACAAGAAGTTAAAATAAGTTAAGTACTATTATAAGTGAGAGTTCCTCTTTTAGTAATAGTATCTTTCTTGTATTTAAGTTGTCATTAAAGTTCTTATTGAAAATTTCAAAATCCAAATGAAAATTTCTAGTAGAGTGTTCATTCTAAATCTTATTTGTCATCTTCATTAGAAACTCATCAACTTCAAACAAAACAATATTAAAGCTTGAATTTCTTTGGGGTAGAAGATGGGAAGTGATGTGGACCTCCAAGTCCCAAAATTCTCTAAAAGAGGCTATAAAAATTAGATAATTAAAATGAAGGTTTCGTTTTAAAGTATATGATCTTTAAGAGATTATAAAGAATGACTACATTGAACTAAAGGATGAGTCTACTTTGTCTCTACCTCAAAGTAATGCCTTAAAGGATTCAAGGAAGAGAGATAAGAAAGCTCTCTTTTTAATCTTTCAAGCTATGGATGATGGGGTTTTTGAGTTGATCTCAACCTACAACACCTCTAAAGAAGTATGGGAGAAACTCCAAGTATCATACAAAGGAGAGAATAAAGTAAAAAAGGTACGCTTATAATCTTTAAGGAGTTATTTTGAAGCTTTAAATGTAAAAGAGAATGAAACTGTAAGTGATTTTTTCTGAATAGTTATGTTCATAGTCAATTAAATGAGAAACAATGGGGAAACAATCACTAACATAAGAATGATGGAGAACATTATTCATTTTTTACTTCCAAAATTTGGGCATGTTGTACTAACCATTGAAGAAAAGGCTATGAACATTGAACAAATCAAAGGATCACTTGAAACATATAAAGAAATTTAAAAGAGGAAGTAAGAGGTTTTGGAGCATGTTCTTTAAACCAAACTCACTTTAAGTGAGAAGTGGTTGGGTTATCGAAGTCCTCAAAATAATTCTTATTCTCCACACTTCTTGTAGTAGTTGTAGAACCAGGTCAAATCCTTAGAGAGCTAAACACTAGTTTCTTAATTTTAAGTAATAAAATTAAATGAGGTGTTTGATTAAGTAAGTCATTGATTAAAATTAATAAAGAATCAAATTAAATCAATTGAATGTAAAACTAAGAAAGTCAAGATTACCAAACTCTGATTCAAGGGAAAGATCTCATTTAATTGTAACATTGATCATTGGTTTAAAAAGAATATTTTCACAATTTAAGTAGTTAGTTCGAAACATATTAGGATAGTCGTAATAAGTCTCAAATTTTCATAAATTAATTGGTTCAAACCTAGCATCCAAACCAAAACTTATCATCAATTGACCGGGTGTTATAATATTCCATATCAAATAAATGATAGCAATAAGCTTAATGAAAAAGACTAACCCTAAATTAAATAATAGAGATAGTTGCAATTATTCAACTTAGTTTTTCTTGTTTATCATAAGTTAAATATGAAAATTCATAAATAACCTATTTGCTACTTGTACCAACCTTTCATGACAATTACGGATCATTGAATTTCTGGATAGTGATATAATAATCAATATTAAATTAAATTGTTAGATTAATCAATATTAATCATTTATAAAATATGAGAACTCAAAACAAGAAATACTTGAATTACAATGTGAATAAAAGTTTGGAACACAAAACTTCACAAAGTTACTACTAGAATATGGAATCTCCTTGAATCAGAAAGATAAAGTTTAGCCACACATGACTTTTGCTTTAATAATAAAAATAGAAGAAAAATAAAGAATTGCAAAAAGCGTAAAAAGAGAGAGAGAAGCTTCTTCTGTTGTGAGAAACATCCCTTTTATAAGGTTTTTGGATCTAATCCTAATATAATTCTAACTTGTAAAGACATCTATCTAAACCAAATTCAAATTCAAACTCCTATATGATAGGGATAAGAAGAAGTTTCCTAGTTAAACTCCAACTCTTCAAGTGATCAGCCTTATCCATTATAGTAATCTCTTCATTTATCCAAGATTTGTCATTATCATCAATATAGTCCCAATTTAATGCAATCTCTACTTTTTATCTCCTAAAATAAAACAAATATTAATTTCCATATTTAAGCATCAAAATAAATTCAAAACAAAAGAGATAATATCAACAAATATGTTGAGATAAGATCTTATCACTATGACAAGAGAAGGGCTTCTCTATGCAGGGTTGCTCAATCCTAGTCACTAAATTTTTCTATCAAATGCTAAGTATTTGGTAAGTTCTAACAGGTTTATATCATTTCTGATTACCTTTCCCTAATTCTTCTTGAGTCTTTCTCTTCTTCTTTTACATTCTTAAAGTACAATCTTCTTACATCTTCTTATTAGGGCATCAGGATGTCTTCTTTTAATATTTCCAAACTACTTAAGCTTTGTCTCTCTTAATTTACTATCAATGTTAGCTACTCCTAACTTGTCTCTTGTCCCTACATTCTTGATCTTATGCCTTCTTGTAAGATTGTACATCTAACAGAGCATCCTCATCTCCACCACCATCAACTTATAACTATATACCTATTTGATGGATCAACACTCTAACCTATAAAACATGGTCAATGTAATTGCTAAATGGTAGAATTTACCTTTTAACTTGAGTAGTATCTTTTTTCACCTAAATTTCCTAAGGCACCCCTCCATTTAAACCACCCTGATTTGATATGATGCATTATGTCATCCTCTATCTCACCACTACTTTGGATGATGAATCGAAGATAATTAAAACAATATTTTTGTAGTATAACTTTTGTTTCAGTCTTAATTTTCAAATCAAATGCAATCGTACGACCTGAAAAGTTATAATTAAACTACTCAGTTTTAGTCTTATTCAATTTAAAGCCTTTTGACTCTAACTTATCCCTCTAAAGTTCTAGTTCGACATTAACATCCTCCTTTGTTTCATTCACTAAAACAATGTCATCGGCAAACAATATTCATCATGGCACATCCCCTTAAATATTACTGGTAAGCTCATCCATAACTACTACAAACAAGAAGGAGCTCAATGAGGATCTTTGGTTTAGCTTGATATCTATAAAAGATGCTTTGTATCCCCTTATGTCGTTCTTATACTAGTCTTAACACTTTCATACATGTCCCTAATAACCTTTATATAGGCGACTTAAACTCTCTTGACTTCTAAACACTGTCATATGACTTTCCTAGGTACTTTATCATACGCCTTCTCAAAATTAAAATATTTTAAATACATAATTTCTTTAAATCCAAAAGTTAGAATTTGAAACGAAAGGATAATTTAAACCTTAATAGGTTTAACAAAATTCAATTTAAACATAAACATTTCAGAATGTTCAAAATAAACTTTAGCGTTTTGAAAACATTTAATTTAAACCTCAATTTAGCAATCCAGTTAATGAACCATTGAATAATTTTATTATGAATTTTTAATATTTATTTGTGGAGCTCTTTATTAATTGTGTATCCCAATTGGCAAAAGAGTCATACAAACAGAGGTCCTCCTGCCTCCCATCTCCTCTTTAATTATTAAATGTTGTTATCTATTTTATTATGTTCCTCTTTGCGATTTTGCTTACTGTTCATAACATAGAGATAAAAGACACATAACTTTAGAGGAATAGAGACTGGTATAATTTTGAAAAATATAAAAGTATAAAGGCATTTCAATGTGAGTATGATAAATGTATTCATCAATGAATGGTAATAAGAAAACTATGAAATATGTTAGGAGGGAAGATGCAATTATCCATGCTCTTAAGATTTAGAATGTGTGCCTGGGCAAGGATGGTGCAAAGTTTTTGTCTAGAACTAGTAATTCTTTTATTGAGAACAACAATTCAAACAAAGATTCAACTAGTATATGTTTTCTATAAAAAAATATGTAACACGTAACGATACCTTAGTTACGTATCCCAAATCAAACGTGAAAGGGAAATAAACGAATAAATGTAAAAAAAAACCTGATTTTGGTGTCATAACTTCAAATAAGCTTTCTGAAGCCGAAACGAGTGCGAATCCACTACCTTCTTCATGAGAATTGTTTACCAGAACGCGATCAATGTCTTTCTACTGTTTTCTCAAAACATAAGATCTCTTAACGAGTCAGAGAATTCTTATGCTTAAGAATGGTATGAGTAACTGTAGGAGACCTTAACCTTTATATATAGCTTCCATATTGGGCTTCTCGATCACAAGCCCGATATAAGTCTGGTCTATAATGATCAAGATCTATTTTTCACCCAAACTTTGACCTATTGATTTAAATCATTTATTGGGTCATTTTATTATCTTTATCCAGATCAAATTATATAACTTAACTGATAAGTTATTTGAAATGCAATTAAATGTTGTCCAACTTTATGGGAAAAGTAAAAATGTCCAACAAAATAACAATGAGGACATAACTATTGAAGAGAGTGGCGTCGATAATTCAGAATCCAATTCTGATTAACTTAACTGATAAGTTATTTGAAATGCAATTAAATGTTGTCCAACTTTATGGGAAAAGTAAAAAATGTCCAACAAAATAACGATGAGGACATAACTATTGAAGAGAGTGGCGTCGATAATTCAGAATCCAATTCTGATTCTGGTGTAATGTCGAGTGTTGATTCAAGTTTAGTACTAAAATTATCCTAATCTAGTTTATCATTTAAAGAACCAAATCATATCGGTGCTTTTAAAATGCATACTACTATGGGAAAGAGAAGAAGAATACCAAAGGACTCATTTGATGGAACAGAAGTTTAGGGAATAAAATGAATATAATAGACAACAACAGTTAGGAAATTTTTTTAGATGATGTTGTCTAATAGGAGGTAGGAGGAGCTTTGTTTGTGGACTCCTTTTGTTAGTTGAAATGCATAATTAGTACAGGGGTCCATAAATATAATATTAAACAATTATAGTAAAATTATTTAATAAAAAGTTAATGAATTGTTAAGTTATGGTCTAAATTTAATATTTTTAAAATATTAAGATTAATTTTGAATGTTTCAAAAAGTTAAATTTAAAATGAATTTTGTTTAAAACGGGTTTAAAGTAATCCTTTTTTCAAAAGAATTTTAACTTGTTAGAAAAAAGAATAGTAATCCTAATTTCGCTTATTATACAATCATATTTATAATTTTAATCCTCATATGGAAGATTATTTTCTAACATACCAAAAATAACTATGCAACTAACTTGACTTTTGTACATAAGACTACTTTGTGGAATTGTCTTTTATATGTTAGTAAACAAAAATATTAACTGTGCTTTAAGTCCAATGATGCTTCAATGCATTTTAGTATGATTCTCAAGACAAAAACCAAGGAATGGTCCTAATGCCCGTGTGCATCACTCGTAGAAACTATTACAAAAAGTGCTTGTAGACCACAGGCAATTTTGGTATTTAATTATGTTTAACCTTTTATAACTGACTTAAGCTTTGTATATAATAGTCTGAAAAATTATGAAAGTGAAAATATCAAGGCGCATCAGATTTTTTTCTTAAGGTTTTTCTCATTCAAAATGATAAATGTTTTGGTTAGATTTTAGGAACATGATTCATATATAGGCAAAAGGGTCATTTTTAAGTTCAAGGTTTATATCATCTGATAAATTTAACTTTAACATTTTAGAAAATACAAATTAAATCCTATTGTTTGACAAATGTCAAAATTCAAGCATAAACTAACCGAAAAATTGACAGTAATCTGACATACTCAATTGCTGATCTGATGTATATTTATAATATTTTATTATGTGGTAGTGTGGGATTTGTTTTGTTAAATTAAAATTAAAAATTTTATTGAACAAACAAATTAATTTACCTGCTCCTTTCACTTTTAAAGATGGCGATCCTGCTGTCCTCTGTCTTCTTCGCTTATCAATGGCCCAACTGTGGACCCACCGCCGTTCCATACCCACTAAAAACTGGACTAAACTGCGACGAGCAGTCTTACAATATACGACGCAATGGAGATTCACGTATCCAACTCCAACCCCATAATCTCTATTAACCCCAAGAGCCAATGGCTAGTGATCTAACCCTTGTGGCCTATTTGATAGAGTGGAATATGTAATCTACTACCAATGTATTCTTGATAATTAATTATTCTTTGTTTGGTTAGAAAAAACCATAGAATACAAAATCCCAGGTTTAATTATTTGTGCACTTTAGGGAATAGCTAAAGATGACACCCCTTGTCTTTATCTATTCTGCGCACATCTAGGTAGACATAACTTTTCTCCCTCTTGGACAAGTTCTGTCCCTCTTTTTTTCCCAAAAAACTTACAAGTTCTGTCCCTCTTTTTTTCCCAAAAAACTTTCTCACTCACACAGCAACACGCCTCTCTATGTCTGGTCTCACTCACACTTTTTGTCTATGGCTCAGTGAGGCTCTCTCTCACTCTTCACGCTCTCATTTCTTTTCTACACTCTCTAATCTGGTCTCACTCACGGTCTTCGTCTTTGACTCAGTGGGTTTGTCTCACTCTTCACGGTCTCGTCTCTTTTTTCCAACATTTCTCTCCCAGTTACATTGATTAGGTCAAGACAACCTTTCTCTCCAAAATTTGTTGCTGTTAATTGATTTTTTTCGGTGTTTCTTGTAAACCCATCTTGACCAAGTTTTTCTTTTGGAATTTATCTGCTTACAAAGAGTATTTTCCCTGTATCTGTGCGAGTCTTAAGTATCCCAAGATTGTTCTTCGCTTGCTTTATTGTTTACTAGGATTTGTCTAATTGTGTGTTACTGAGTTGAGATGGTATTTTCCTTTTCCAACTTGATCGATTTCTGGTAACTGTGCACTTACCACCAAGTTGATATATCTTATTGGAGAATTGAATTGGCACATAAAATATTTAATGAATGGCGAATATCTAGACAAAATAAAAATTGACATTTTTTTAGGTGTTCTATTATGTTTGAGTGTTAGGGGGCTTTACATTATTGTTTCTGTAAGTTGTTGTACTTTTTATTGTTTATCTTGTACGTTGTTATTGTAGACTATGTTATTCTCATAAGCTGTTAATGCTTGATGTTAATAAAATGAAAAATTTTATGAATTTTTTAATTTTCCCATTTTATGATGATTACCTTTTTATTTGTCAATATTGGTTGAATTTGCTAGATAAGTATGTCAAGAAATCCCTATCAACTACTGATTTTCAAAGTTCAAATGGAACAAAAAGAAAGTGGAGCTATGAAGAGTATGTTATGCTAGTTTCTTATATGGTTGATTTACATAATATGGAAATATACAATGCTGATATTGAATTTAAAGCTGACTATTTGAATTAATAAGAAATATCGGTAGAAACAAAACTCCTTAATTCAAACTTAAAAGCCAAACCCATAAAGTCTAGGATTAAGATTTTAAAGAAAGAGTAGAGCATTGTATATGATATAGCAAGGAAAGATACTAGTGGATTTGAATGGGTTAGCGAAAGGAAGATCATCACTACTGAAGATCATGTATGGGAGTCTTACTTAAGTGTAAGTATTGAACTTTTAACTTGCTTTAATTATTTTCTTTAACAACTTTCTTGTCACTTATATAAATTATTAATTTTGTTTTTTTCATCTTGTTAGAGCCACAAAGATGCTGCTTAATTTCGAAGGAAGAGTTTTTCTTTCTATAATGAATTGATTGGAGTCTACGGACAAGATTGTGTAACTGGAAATGACAAATTCTTGAAGAAATGGAAAGGCAGGAAGGTTTAGGTGGTATAAATGAAGGTGGTGAAGATCAAAATGAAGTTGAGCATGGTTCGTATGACATGGATGAATCCTTTACCCAACCTCAATCATCAATTGTTGAAAGACAAGCTGAAAATATTTTAGAAAAGAGGAGAAAAAAGAATAATGATATGAGAGAATCAAGCCGTGCAGATTCAATTATTGCTACTGTTGGGTCCTGCTTTTGATTTATTTTTTTATTTTATTTTTTATTTTTTTTATTATTTTATTAGTATGCATGAAAATAAATTAGAAGTTAACTTATGAATTTTTGGAGTCTAATAAGGTATATTGTGAATTTTATATGGTGATATGAAAGTGAAGGAGTTAATAGGAATTTTCTAATAAAAGAAGGGGGTAACTTGGTAAAAACACAAGAAGTGTGTCTTAAATGAATAAGACAAAGAAGATGGAAGTCGTGCATAAAGAAGAGAAGGGGAATAAAGAGAAGGGTAGTTATGGAAATACTTGAATAAGGAAGGGCAAAATGGTAAAAACACATTAAATAAAGAAGAGGAGAGACGTGAGTGATTAGAAGAGAAGAGAAGAATCGTGGATCTAAGAAAAAGGAAAGGAAGAGAGTCGTATAGGAGAGAAGAAGGAAGAATAATAAGGTAAATCTTCCTATTCTTTAGTTTTGATATTTGTTTTGATAGAAGAAAGAGATATGTTGAAGGAAATAGAGATAATAGGAAGAAGATGAATATGATGAAGATGGAGATGAAGGAACAAAGAAGAAGAATAAGAGGATGGTGTTTTCCTTAGATCTACATAGATCTTAGTTTTTCTAGTTAGATAGAGTCAAGAATAGGTTAAGCTTAAGTTTATTTATGGATTTCATGAATATATGTTGATGAAATGAAATATGTTGCTTTAGGTAATCAAGAAAATCACCAACAAGAGCAAGGAGGAGACTAAGCTTGATTTTGGAAAAAGATCAAGTTAAATAGGTGGGTAATATGTTTATGGTTTTATGATGATGAACTATTAATTATGTGTATGTGATCAATGTGTTTGTTTTATCCACTGTGAATGTATGTCATGCTACTTTGAAAGGATTTTGTTACCAAATATGAAAAGTATGAAAGCATGAACTTATTCGGAAATGTTTAAGCATTGTAAAAATCTGTTATGTGGGCGAGAGAGAAATCCGTTTCGTTGTCACGTGCACGTTGACTTATAGCCTTCTCCCGGCTGCCCGCTTGTGGCCACGAGATCCTGAGAAATCGGACTCGT
>JAOTJB010000210.1:33508842-33527975 GCA_027123815.1 Erythroxylum minutifolium
CCGTTATGGCCCTTAAGAATAGGAACTAAGTAGTTATTTAATTTCCATTATCTTAGTAACTTTCATTTATGTAGTAGCTTTAGAATAGGATTAGTGGGTTGCTAAAATTAAGGAGAAGTAGTAGTTATCTCCTTATATTTAAATGTTTGAACTAATTGAATGAAGGCATTGAAAGTTTAATTAAAATACTTGTGGTTCATTCTCACCCTAAGTAGAATTCATGTGGTTTAATTCTCACTCGAAGCAGAATTTTATATTTTCATTGTTCTTGATCCTATCAGTTCAGTAGTAGGATTAGAGACAGTAGGTGGCGGCTAAGGTTTAGGACTGTTCAAGTATGGCTCTAATACTATGCAGAAATTCTGAACAATTGTATATTATTCTCACATTGGTCAATATACATAGGTACAAGTATATATAGAAATAGAGAGGGCTATTTTAGCAAGAAACTAATATTTGCACATAATATCCTAATATCTATACATAATATCCTAACTGACTGATTTGCTAACTTTAGGAGTCAATAATAGTTAGGAGATATCCAGCTGGATATTTCCCAACATAGTGGTGAGATAAAATTGTCCAAAAGCCACCCAAAATATTGAACTTAGCCAAATTTTCTTCAATTTAGTTTCCAATAATCCCAAAAAACAAGTTTATTTTTCATGGCAAATTCTCTAACTACTATTAACTTATTTGACAATTTATGCCTCTAGTATTCCATGCTATTATAGGCATTAAGAAGAAGATGAGGTAGTAGGGCCCTTACCCTTACTTGTTCTTCCTATTTTCCTCCTTTTACTTAATTGAAATTCCTATGTGTCATGCTCCATGCTAGTTCTTCCAGAGCCTTCCTTGCCTTCTTTCTAGTGTAGTTCCACTAAGGAAGTGTTTGACGATAGTGTTCGAGAATTGGAAGCATTTTTTACCTCATCTTTTCGTAGATCTTCCTTACCTTCTTTTTGTTGTATTGTCACCAAGTAGACATTAAAGGGGTGGGTTGGTTGTTTCCATAGCCTCCTTTTGATTTTTATAAGCTAGTAACGTTGTATCCTCCTCCCGGGTTTGTTTAAAAGGGGAATTAGCAGCTATTTTAGATAGTTCAAGCCCTTTTTAATAGCTTTGTCTAGGTTCATTAACTCTTCATAATCCCCTCTACTGAAAAGTTCATTAGTTAGACTCTAAATCTTACCTTGATGCTTAAGAGTGGGTCTCTAGCTATATGAAACATACACTTCATCTTCAGCAAATTTCCCCTTTTCATCGAGTCTTAAGATTAGAATAGCGTCAAAACACTCTTGATCCATTCACACACTAATTCAAATGCGTGCAAAACCAATCTTCTCCTTTTTGCTATTGTTTTATCCATACATAGGGGCCTTCTTATATAACTTACCAATGAACTTAGCCCCTTATTAGTCCAATACTCTAAGGGAACATAATTTATATTCACCCATAGTAGTATATTTTCATACTTGACCTTGTTTAACCTGATATCAAGCCTCCATACTTAAAAAGATGAGATTTATAGATGAGAGAAAAAGGGAAAGAAAGAGGGATAAAGGAGTAGAGAGATGAGAGAAGGAAAGCATAAGAAGACTTTGAAACAATGAAAATTTATCAAGGTATATCGAAGAGAATGAAGAGAGCATGGTTCACATTATTAAGTATGCGGTAGGCTTCTTCTCAAAAGAAAAAAGAATATTGTAGGCAAAATGAAAAAAAATAAAGAATATATTTGAACCTTTCATCAAAATTAGATGAGCTATTTAGGTTTTCTTCCTTACTTTATTTGGCAAGCCCTTTTTTACATAAATACCCATCTCGATTTATTGTTTTAAGTTAATCATGTACTGAAAAAAGAATATTTAAATCACACGTCTTGTTAAATTAAAGATTGGGTTCAAATAGACACTATTAGATAAATTAAAGATTTATAATTATCAACCAAATAATTGGGATTGTTTTCCTCGTACGTAAGAGTAATGATAGTCAATTAGACACTCTTTATAATTGAATATGCACCTTTGATTACGATATCAGCCTTTGAAGAGTTGATTGATGCGTATTTCGTAGATGTATGAAATTTACTGAAAGGACTGAACTAGAGCATCTAATAATTCCTCCAAACGCTTCCAAGTAAATATAAACGTTGGTCGGAGGTCTGATTCTCGATTTTTAGAAAAACAAACTACAGCAGACTAATCCTTTTCATCCTGTAACTTAACAGACTAGAAGATTTTCTGATTCTTATCCCTCGGGCAATTATATCAGAAACCTAAGGCAGTACAGGTTTATGTTTCCCGCGAAGTGGAAACATAACAGGCTGTTCATATTGTAAATTAATTTGTACTGTAGACCCACCGGCTCATGTAAATAGGCCCCCCTAGTTGTCCAGGACTGGTTTGCTCAAACAAGTTTGCTCTTCGTCCCCTTTTCGAACTTTGCTTGTATAAACAAGACACAAAATACATACACTTCCCTTAATCCCAACTGAAATTTCGATACAACGGCAGATAATTCAACAATCAACTTAAATGGACTACACAAGTCCACACTTTACATATGCAACTGAAATAACAAACTTACCCCAAATCAAATTTTATATCTTGGGGCTTCCATTTCAACCATGTAAAGATACAGAGAAACAGAGGCATAAAGAAAAATGCGAGGAAATGAAAGAAATAAGAAAGCTAGCCGTACCTACGTTAGATTTTTGTCATGTTTTTTGCTGTCTGTAGCAACATTGTCAATGTCCTTCAATTACTCCATCGTGGATGAAGTTGTTGAACAAAATTAAACCTCACCCATCTGAGACATGCCCTATTGTGCTTCAGTGAGCACACTGGTTTAGATTATACTGATCAAAATGAGACCTGTCACGCTAGGCCAACAATGGTTCTCCTTGTGATACTCTTAGCTTCCTTTTAGAATATAGAGTGAAGACAACTGTGGTGGCCACACTAGCACAGAAACCAATAACATTGAAGATAATTTGTGAAGCTGAAAGAGCATGGTGGTCATCTGAAGCATCAGCCAAGGCCTGTATAAGTATCCCGCTGCAATAAATGGAAGAATTATACAACCTCAGGAACACATCAAAAGGATTATACTAATAAATAGAACCAGTTTCTGCATTTTCTGCAAAGAAAGGACAAAACAACTAAGGCCACTTTTAGAGAAAAAGAAGGAATAGGGAATAAACCATCCTCTGGCTGTTGAAAGCCCAATTGGCACTCTAATAGGGACAACTACTAACGAAAGTAGCTTAAGTTCATGTAACAGGTGAGGCTAGAGGTTAGAACAACGAACAGGTGCCAACGAAATAACTTGTATTTGGAACAAATTACATCCTCCCCAAGTACTCAAAGAACAATTTCTCTGTTAAGTGTAAAATGTAGGCACACAAATTCATTAAAAGAACATAAAATGAGAAAATGTGTTAATACAATTCAGAAACGGATGTATGTTGATTTACTTTGGGTCTTATATAGCTTTACCATATCTTGATTACTGACTACAATATTTAAGTGTGGATTCTGACCAACAGTTTCTAAAGGCAACGACACAAATTCAGGCTCCTCTCATCAAATCCAGTTGTAACTTTACAGCCAATACCTAGAGGTCTTAACTCTTAAATAAATTGCCTCCTATTATAATTTGTAAGAGTCCAAATATATGATTTCCGGTTTTTATCTTTGTGTTTGTCACATTCAAGATATTCCTGATAAACCAATTGTAAACATCTTCGAAGCTTATGAATTCATCAATAACTTGACGAATAATCACTAGCAAAATCTTCCAAGCCCCAAACCCAGATTTAAACCTAGATCTAACATATGAATAACCTTAAAAGGATTGGAAGACTGCAACTAAACAACTACAAATTAGAATTAGAATTTTGAATTTCCTAACGTTGCAAATGATGGTAGCTTTAATTGGAGTGCTTACTCCAAGGCATGTACTTCTAGTAAAACAGCACAAACAGTCAGTAAAAATAATCACTAGGAAGGATCTAGCGCCATCTTCATCACACGGCTTTTCGTCTTTATCCCGTTTTCTCACATCATTTATCACCTAAATAGCTGGTGGTGTTTGATTTCCATTCTCCCATAATTTTCTAGGTGTAAGTCTTCTAATTGAAATTTCAGTTTGCTCTTTCATTTGTGTAATAGGTTTGGACCAGACAGATCCACACACATTAAGGTGAAAAACATAAGAAATATCTGAGAGGGAAGGGATACAGAAATAGCTCTTACGTATATATTGCAAGAAAAACCTCTGGCACCATTCCAACCAATGACCCCAAGATGTAAGGACCATACTTCACATTTGTTGCCACAGCACAGTAATTGTACAAAATATATGGAAACGGAGAAATCCTTATCAAAGTAACACTTTGAAACTGGTGAAACCAGTTTCCTTCGCCAGCTGCTCTCAATATAGCAGCTTTCTTTGGATATTTTTCCAACCAACCCTGCATCAAAAATGTTTGATGCCATCGGTCAAGAATAGTGAAGAAGAAAAGAGAGTACAAAAACTTGATATCTTCACATAGGCATACTTGAATTTTTTGAAGGAACAGAGAACCAATGAAAAAAGGAAGTGATACTCCCACAGCTGCTGCCGACATAATTAATAGAAAACCAAAGCCGTAACCGAATGTCATTCCAACAACCCACATAGAAGGTGTAGAAGGCAAAAGCAGAGCAGGGAATAATGCCATGGATGTAAAGAGTAGAATGGCCAGCACCGGAGTACTAAATGTCGCTGTCTCCCAGTTTATGATAGGAATAATCTCCTGAAAAGGTAAGTCAGAAACAGAACATTCTCAAATAGGCATGCAAATATCAATAGCATATCTGCTGGTCCAGAGTATAACAACAAATTATATGGTTAGTGTTGCTAATGATTACCATTAGGATGAGGATATGCAGAGACATGATTGCAACTTAGTTTAATTACATGCATAAAATTCCATGTGCTACAATGGAATAATTAATGATATTAGGAAAACAAATCACACAAAGAAGAAGACAAAAAAGGAGTATTGCACAAAGCAGAAGAGCCCTATAAAAATCTAAAGGCAGATGAAGACTGAGCAACTTACTAGGGAACAGCATAAAAGCATACAACATACATCCTCATTAAAACTTTCATCTATTAACCAGCAATCCCATTCTTCACCATTAACCAAAAAGATTAACAATCAAGACTAAAATTATCACTCTTGAAAGCATTGCTGCATTATAAACTGGTCAGTTACAAAAGGAATATATCACCTCAATGTTCTGCAAAGATCACAAGAAAGGAAGATTTTAAAGGCCAATCCATGTTAAGGCTCATCATATATCATAAAACAAGAAGGCGGCGCAGCCATGCTTCTATTAACGCTATCATAACCAAAAACTCGAATTAGAATGCATAAGAATGAACTCCAATAATGTCACCGTGCATAAGCTAAGAAAGTTACATGAGAAGTCCCTAATCTCTTTTCCACTTTACAGATTAGCAGGGGATTCAGTTGCTCAAACCAAGCCCCGTTCAAGAATTAAGGAATGATATAATGCAGGTAGAAGCACCATATACAGGATAGCTCACAAGAAGAGTACCATTGCATATGAGACAACTCCAAGCATCAAATCAACAACGCCAGAAAAACTCTCATCAGTTTACATTTACGCTCATTTTAAAGCTAGTCCTAAATTTTAATTATTGGAACAAATAAAAAGAATAACCAGATCCGATCCAATGGAATCATAAAAGAACCAGCAAAAAGAAAAGGAAAAAACACAACGAACACTAGAAAACTAACAAGAAAAAAGGGGAGAAAGATTAGTTGAGCATAAGTACCCCCCAGTAACATGCAATCCAAGCATTAAAAGAATCAAAAGTAAAGTGTCGAACGAAAAAATATGACAAAAACCCACTAAACCTTAGTAATTCATAAGCAAAAAAAAACTAAATATAAAAGCTTTTTAAACCCATTTAAGAAAATCCCCAACATCAAGCTTCCAAGCATCCAACAAAAATCTTGATAAAAAGAACACTAAACCCAAATTGCAGATGGCCATAGTTGTAACTACAAGTACATCACATGATAAGAAAAACCAACCTTATCCATGAAATAAGGGGCAACCCACTTGAGAAAAACTGCGGCCAAGAGCCCCAAACAAGTGACCAACAAAGCCAATTTGAACCAATACCAAACCACACACCCTCTCCATCTCCAACAAAAGATACTAGACCCTTCCCTAACCTGAACCCCATTAAACGCCTCATCCACTTTATGATTCCTCAATTTCACATAATTTCCTTTTCCATCATCTTCCTTATCTCTCATCATCAACGCCTGAACCTGGTCATAATCCTCCTGATAAGTCATTGATCAGCACACCCCACAGAACCAATAAAGTTTCCAACTTTCTGCTTGGTTCCTGAGAAAGCTGGGAATTTAGATAATCCCAATTTGCTACAAAGAAAAGGGTACTGGAATATGAAGAGGAAAGACCATCTATGAAGTAATTGGTAAGCAAACAAATTTCGGTTCCTAAGCCAACTTCTGTAGCCTTCCTAAAACATAAAAAGCTGTGAATTTGTTTCTATGCTGCCAATTTCCGCTTTTCTCTTTTTCCAGGATGTTGTAATTTACGATTCAGCCAAACGCATGTACTACCATGTCGCGACCTCTCCGTTAATTAGCGTCGCATGGTGGGAGAGGATGCGCCGTGACTTAACGTTACGGAAAGTAATAAAGCAACTGAAGGGATCGATTTGGTTGGGATTTTTGTATAACGTTAGGGCCGAATCCCATAGCCGGCATATTAGTAGGTTTTGTTTCCAGGATTTGGCCTGGTGAGACCGGTAGTTAGAGTCCAATTATAAACACAACTATTACAATCTTATGTTTCACAAGTAATTTTTTTTAATAAAAAGGTCAAATTAGATTTTCACATTTTTATCAAATTTTAATTTAAATTTAAATATTTTAACTTGTTCAAAAAGAATTTTTAACGTTTTATAGACTTTGAATTTGAACATTGACTTAACTTATTTGTTAATCTTCCATTATAAAAAGCATATATTGGGGGTCCTTTGATAAATGTGTATATTATGTAGCAATTGAATTTTAAAGAAAAACTTTTTTTCTCTCTCCTATTCTCTCTCTCTCTCTCTCTCCCCTTTCTTTAAGTTCTATCTTAGTCATTTCTTCTATTCTTCCTTAAAACGATTGTGTTCTTTTTGACCCTTTATGTTTCTACCTTCCCATTATTGGCACTAATGCCAACCTCACCAGTGATATCCCTCTTAGCACCTGGGTCAATTTCACTCATATCGTCACTGACCTCTTCTTCTTAATTCACATCCTCGTCAAGTTTCACACGACTTTTATTGACTTCCAATTCTCACATTTTTGGCAAAGGACAGATAGTCATAGACCTAATAACCATTGTCATTTGATACCTCAAATATGACTTTGTTCTTGATGTCTCCTCTAATACGTTCTTAGATTTATTGTCATGTTCCTTCTAAACAATCAAATTGTGAAACGTAAGATTGTAATAGTTATGTTCTTAAATGGACCCTAATGTTTTCATCAATAGTTATGTTCTTAAATGGACCCTAATGTTTTCACCAAAATTTAATTTAAACCCAAATATTTTGACACATCTGAAAAGAACCTTAATATTTTATGAACGTTAAATTTGAACATCAACTTAACTTATCCATTAATCTTCCATTATAGAAAGCATATAAGACATTTTTTGTGGGGTTTTTGTTAAATTTATATATTACGTAGCAATTGAATTCCAAAAATAAAAAATAAACTCTTTCTTCCTCTCTCTCTCTCTCTCTCTCTCTCCCTTTCTTTTTCTTTAAGTTCTCTATTTGTCATTTCTTCTATTCTTCCTTAAATGATTATGTTATTTTTTTGACCCTCTTTATTTCTACCTTCCCATCATTGGCACTAATGCCTACCTCACCAATGACGTCCCTATTAGCATTTGGTCTAACTTCACTCACACCGTCACTGACCTCTTCTTTTTCTTTAATGTCCTCATCAAGTTTTGCACGACTTTCATTGACTCCCAATTCTCACATTTTTGACAGAGGACAACTGGTCATGGACCCAAGAGCCATTGCCATTCAATACCCTAAATCTGACTTTGTTCTTGATGTCTCCCCCAAATCATTCATACATTTATTGTCATGTTCTTTCTAAACAATCAAATTGTGAAACGTAAGATTGCAATAGTTATGTTCTTAACTACACCGTAACGTTTTCATCAGAATTTAATTTAAACTCCAACATTTTCATACGTTTAAAAAGAACCTTAACATTTTATAAACATTAAATTTGAACATCAACTTAACTTATCCGTTAATCTTTTGATATAAAAAGCATATGTGGCACATTTTTGTGATTCCTTTGTTAAATTTGTATATTACAAGGCAATTTAAGTCTAAAAAATAAAAAATAACTCTTTTTTCTCTCTCCTTCCATTTCTCTCTTCGCTTTCTTTCTCTTCAAGTTCTTTGTTCATCATTTCTTCTATTCTTCCTTAAAATGATCACATTATTTTTTTTCTTTTTCTTTTGACCTTCCGTCCTTGGCATTGGTGCTTGCCTCACTAACGACATCCCTCCTAACATTTAGGTTAACTTTGCTCGCATAGTCATTGACATCTTCTTTTCTCATCAAAGTTTTGCATGGCTTTTGTGACTCCCAATTCTCAAGTATTTGGCAGAGGATAAATAGTCATGGACCCAAGAGCTATAGCCATTCGATACCTCTAATATGGCTTTATTATTGATGTCTCATCCAGTATATTCCTAGATTTATCGTCATATTCCTTCTAAACAATTGAATTGTAAAATGTAAGATTGCAATAGTTATGATTTAACTGGGCCTTAATGTCTTCACCATAATTCAATTGAAACTTAAACATTTTGACACATTCAAAAAGAACCTTAACATTTTATAAATGTTAAATTTGAACATCAAATTAACTTATCCATTAATCTTTCATTATAAAAAGCATATACGACACTTTTTATAGGTCTCTTGTTAAATCTGTATATTACATGGCAATTGAAGGCTAAAATATTTATATAAAAAACTTATTTTTCTCTCTCCTCCCCTTTCTCTCTCTCTGTATCTTTCTCTTTAAGTTTTATATTCATCGTTTATTTTATTCTTCCTTAAAATTATTGTGTTATTTTTTACCCTCTTTATTTTGACATTCCCATCATTGCGTTGGTGCTTGCCTCACCAACAACATCCCTCTTAGTCAATTTTGCTCACACCATCACTGACCTTTCCTTTCTTCTTCCACTTTCTCATCAAGTTTCACAAAACTTTTACGACTCCCCATTCTTGCGTTTTTGACAAAGGACAACTGGTCATGAACCTAAGAGCCATTGCCATATGATACTTCAAATCTGACTTTGTTCTTGATGTCTCCTCCAATATATTCCTAGATTTATCGTTATTGTAAAGAATTGTTTGTACTGATGAAGAAACTTTATTTCATCATATTGAATATGTACAAACATGAGAACTTTATATTGAAATTAATGAAAAACTATTGGCTAACGTACCTATCTTCTAGTATTTCTATAACAGAAAGACAACTAAGGACGATTTGTTGTAACCAACGAATCGTCTAGAAAACTATATAGCAGAGAAGGAATAAAATGTAAAGATGAGGGAATAAAGGATGAGGGAATAATGTTAACATCGTCGTTTGTCTTAGGTGTAAGTGTAATTGGGCTAGACTCTTTAACATGCACCTTCAAGTCGGATCCTTGAAGAAACGCACGGATCCAAGCTTAAGAAGTAGAGTTGTAAATGTTCGTGCAGGAAGCATCTTAGTAAACAAGTCCGTTAATTGGTCTTGGCTTCGAAGATGTCTGAGACTTAGGAAACCTAAGTTTACCGCGTCCTACACCAAATGAATGTCAATCTCTAGATATTTCATCAGCTCGTGGAAGACAGGGTTCTTCGAGATATGAATCGCTGCTTGGTTGTCACAAAATAAAGGTATGACTTCTCGGTTTGATACTTGAAAGTTCTCCAATAGTTGAACAATCCATTTCATCTCACAAGTAGTCAACGTCAAACTTCTATATTCTGCCTCCGCAGATGATCTACTAACGGTCATCTATTTCTTGGTCTTCCACGAGATGAGCGATTTTTTGAGGAATACGCAAAATCCAGTTAGGGATATTTGGTTGAACACGCAACTTGCCTAGTCCAAATCAAAGTAAGCGGTGAGTCGTAGGTCTAAATTTGTCGCATAGAATAAACCCTGATTTTGAGTACCTTTAAAATATTTGAGAGCATGTTTTACTGCTTCCTAGTGAGGTTGTCTTGGTGTTTTCATGAATTGACTCAGTTGTTGTGTGATGTAGGTGAGATCTAGTCTCGTGAAGCTCAAATAGTGTAATATGCCTACGACTCTTCTGTAGAGTTTCGGGTCTTTAAATGGCTCTCCTTCATCTATGGTAAGTTTTCTGCCTGGAGCTGTGGATGTTATGCATAGCTTGTAATTAAGTAATTTTGTTTCTTGCAAGATGTCTCGTATATATTTGCTTTGACTAAGAATCATTCCTTCTGTTGACCTTGATATCTCAACCCCTAAGAAAAATTTTGCATACCTTGGGTCTTTGATTATGAATTCCTTATTTACGGCTTGCTTGACAAAGTTTAAATTTTCTTCCTCAGCCCCAGTGATGAGAATGTCATCTACGTAAATAAGAATAGCAGTAAAGTTGTTTCTTTGATCTTTTGTGTAGAGGCAATAATCTGATTCTAATTTATGAAATCCCAACTCCTCTAGTTTCGTAGTCAGTTCCTTGTGCCACTGCCTTCCTGCCTATTCAAGTCCATAAATGGACTTTAGTAATTTGCAAACTTCTCCTGCCTTTGCTTTATTGTTTGTGATGGGTTCTTGGTTGATGATAGTGTCAGGTTGTGTTTGTATGTTTGTGATTTCTAGTATGTGGTCTATATTTGGTGTGCATGACGATCCTGACAAGTCATCTTGGGCCATTGTTATTGCATCATCATTTGTTGTGTTATAAGGAAACAAGGGTACTGGGCTTGGTTTAGGGTTTGGTGTTTTAGCAAAGGGAAAGGTATTTTTGTAAAAGGTTATATCTTTGGAACTGAAGATAATTTTGATGTCAATGTCCATGACTCCATAGGTTTTGTAGTCGGGTATGTATCTAAGGAAAACACATTTTAAGGATCTAAGGTCCAACTTGGTCCTAGTAGTGGTTTTATCTAGAGCAAAACATAGGCATCCGAAAATTTTCAGATGTTCATATTTTGGTTTTCTGTGATGTAACTTTTCAAAAGGTGTTTTCCATTACAGCACTTTGGTTGGGATTCGGTTTAGGAGATAAGTAGCATTGAGAAGGGCTTTTCCCAAAAATTGTTTTGGTAAGTTTGTTGTAAATAACAATGCTCTTGTCATTTGCAATAAGTGTTTGTGTTTGATTTCAACTACCCCATTTTGTTGTGGGGTGTAAGGGCAACTTTTCTGAAGTATTATTCCCATTTCTGCAAAGAATTTTCTGCATTCATGGTTTATGAATTCTCTCCTATTGTTTGTCTAGATTTTCAACACCTATGTGGCATATTATTTTTCAATGGTTTTGATAAACTGAGTTATGGTAGGGTATGTTCTGTCTTTATGTTTGAGTAAAAAGGTCCATGTGGTTCGAGAAAAGTCATATACAATAGTGAGGAAGAATTGTGATCCATCTAGGGTAGGTATTTTGTATGGTCCCCATAGGTCCATGTGTAGAACTTCAAAAGGCTTAGTGGTTTGAATTTTGTATTTAGGGAAAGGCTTTCGGTGTTGTTTAGCCATAAGGCAGATTTGAAAATTGGATAAGTTGTGAGCAAAAAATTTGATTTCATTGATATGACTCAATTTTCCCATAGACACATGCCCTAATCTACTATGCCAAGTATTTAAATCAACAAAAGCATTAAACGCAACATTTCTGGTTCTATAGAAATCTAGGAGAGGACCTTTTAAAGTTCCTGGGGTTAATAGGCTGTTAGGTGTCAGCTCATACAATCCACTTCTGGCCTTGATAACTGCTAAAACATCATTAGTCTGTAAGTCCTACAGAAAAAGATCATTAGATACAAATATAGCAGCAATATTATTCTGTGTTGTGAGTTTGTTTACAGATAATAGGTTTTTGGAAAAATTAGGAATATGCAGAATTTTGTCAAAAGTGATTCTGTCACTAATTGTAGCTTGACATATGTGCTTTACTTGTTACTTTGAGCCATCCGGGAGTATTATAGGTTCATATATGTTGTTTATTGTACTTGTATGGCAGAAATCTAAATTTGTTGCCATGTGTGATGATGCACCTGAGTCGACCAACCATATGCATTCATTTTTTGTGTTTTGAACATTATTATGAATAATGTCATTACCTGTAAAGTTTGCAAGCCTACCAAATTTTACCTCACCTGTGGCCTTCCCTTTAATTACTTTTGATATCTCCTGTTGAATGAAGGTGGCTAAGCCATGTGGGATTTTACTATGTCTTTCAATGTGCTCATTTGGTTCTTGTTGTGTGTCTGCAAGAGTGTCACTTATCACTGCTAGGTTTGCTTTATTCTTCTGCCTAGTTAACTCCTTGTACCAGTCAGGTATGCCGTGAATCTTAAAACAAGTCTCCACAATATGTCTCGTTTTTTCACAGTATTTGTCTTCTTTCTTGATGAATGATTTTTTGTTGTTTCTGCCACCTTTCTTAGCATTGACATTGCTTTGCCTCACCATTATAGCTACGTTTAAGTTATTGTCATGACTAGCATTTACTGCTTTCTGCCTTTCCACCATTTGCATCATGGCAAATGCTCTATTAACTATGGGCAAGGGTTCCATCCACATGACCTAGTTAACTACACGTTCATAATCTTTATTTAATCCCATCAAAAATTGCACAAGTCTGTGAGTATTTTCCTTGATAGTAATAGCTTTAGCAGTATCACAAATACACGTAGGTGTAGGACTTAGACTAGCTAAATCATCTTAGAGTTTTTTCAGTTTTGTGTAGTATGCAAAAATGTTGAGGTTACCTTGTTTTAGGGAACTGAATTCTCTTTCTATTTGATATATCAGTGGACCATTGGCTTCTCCAAATCTTTATCCTAGTTCTTCCCATAGTTCCTTGGCTGTGGTGAATGACAGGAAAGCATCACTCAGCTGCTTGTTCATGAAGTTGAGAATCCATGAATTGACCATGAAATATGCTCTTTTCTAGCTGGCGAGAAGAATTGTGTCGTCTATTGGTGGTGTACATGTCACGTCGATGAAGGAAAGCTTGTCTTTAGCACAAAGGATCATCATTGACTTACTCCAGGTTAAGTAGTTGTTACCATTGAAAGGGGCAGTAACAAGAACAGCTTCATGGTTTTCTGTGTTTGTGATAGAATATTTTTCTATGTCTGGGTTGGGGTTACTAGTTTCACTATCGTTAGCCATATTTGATAGATAGGGTAAGGTGTATTAGACCTTTGGCTCTGATACCATGTAAAGAATTGTTTGTACTGATGAAAAAAACTTTATTTCATTATATTGAATATGTACATACATGAGAACTTTATACTGAAAGCAATGAAAAGCTATTGGCTAATGTACCTATCTTCTAGAACTTCCATAACAGAATGACAGCTAAGGATGATTTGTTGTAACCAACGAATCGTTTAGAAAACTATACAGCAGAGAAGGAATAAAATGTAAAGATGAGGGAATAATGCTAACGTCATCGTTTGTCTCAGGTGTAATTGTAATTAGGCTAAACTCTTTAATAGTTATGTTCCCTCTAAACAATCAAATTGTGAAAGCTACAAGGGTTATAGCCAAGAATTCTTGATCAAGAGCGATATATAATCTACTTTTCTATGTACTTGTTAGCTATGTAAGCTTCTTGCTTTTTGCCACTGTTAGATGATGATATTATTGGGGCTTAATCCTAAATTTTAGTGTTAAAACTTAATATATGACCATTATTTAAATGGTTTTCGAAGTTGATCCTACAACTTAACTAATATACTATAAGAATATTTTATCTATTTGATTTATCATAAATGTCGATGTAGGCTGTTGGAACTATATGGTATCTGGCATCCATTTAATAGCAACATGAGTGCTGGGAGCAACATTGTAAGAGAAGAATGATATATATACTCTCCTTTTTGTGAAGTTACATTTCTATATTATAGTAATAAGGAAGATCTTTCATGCCAAACTTGGCTTAGTCACTCATCTATTAACTAATTGTGATGATGAACATTTTCAGTTTAGAATATTTGTTGATGCCTTCATCAATCATGTCGCAGGAGCAACTTTCAATGATAAATACTTCTATTTCCTTTTATAGGGCTTAAGGAATCTAAGGTATAATATTATGTCTTAAAATTTCTGCTAGTTTTCTTATATATATTGAAGCCCTCACTTTGGTGTATGCAAAATCTTCTCGTTTAGTTCATAAAGGCAAACCATGATGATAAGCATTTACAAATCTAAAACTTTATTTAGCATTGGAATATGCATCATGGGTTTATTTTTGTTTGCACGTCTCATAGGTAATATGTAGGTATTCATCCTCATTTGTTCATTTAATGTGCTCCTCATTTTCATGACATTGTTGCTGAAATTATTTTAATATTATTGAATTTTTGTTTCCCCTAAGACTTATCTGAAAAGATCAACTACTAAGCTAGATGAATGAAGCATTATTAAAAGAGATACAGAGGACTGGATAAGGCATTGTCATTTACCTTTAAACTTGCAAGAACATGTTCACTGTTTTATTCAATATAAATGGTTAACTATAAGAGGTGTAAGGAAAGAGAGAGAGCGCGAAGAGGAAAGGAGGGAAGAGAGAAGGAAAAAAGAGTTTTTTTTTCAATTTTTAGACTTCAATTGCCATGTAATATACAGAATTAACAAAGCACCCATAAAAAGTGCTACATATGATTTTTGTAATAGAGGATTAATAGATAAATTGATTTGATGTTCAAATTTTACGTTTATAAAGTGTTAAAGTTCTTTCTTATCGTGTCGAAAAGTTAGTTTAAGTTGAATTAAGGTGAAACCATTAGGGTTCAATTTGAACCTTTTACTTTCTTTTTTTACTAGAACCAACACTTAATTGTTGCATTTAAGTTTTAGTTCTTTTATCTAGAGCATGTCATAATTTACAAGTTCCCAGGATAACATATATGTAAATTTTATTTGTAATTTCAATAAAATTATTAAAATTAACTTCAATTATATTTTAACATATTAATACAAAAATATTCATTTTATATTAAATACAGCTCAAAGTTAATAATTTTTATTAAGTACATACCCGCAATTTACAACTTTTTTAATTTTTAAAATTTTTAAACACAAATTATTAATTAACTATATAAAAAAATTAAGCTACATTATATTATAATTTGGCAATCAAATTTGGAAACCTAATTTATACTAAAGTAAGTCATAATTTTTTATTCCTTTTAGCACCTAAGTAATCTTTATAATCTATAATTTTATTAGAATTAATTATAAATATTAAAATTTACTTAATTCTATAATTATATTTTAAAATTTAAAAGTTGATAATAACATTTTTTATTTTTTATTTTTTCATAAAATTGATTTGCAAATCACAATTAATTATGTTAATATAATTAATCACGTTAATTAATCCATTTTTTATGTGACTAACACATGTATTATTATTATCACCTGACAAATAAATATTTTAAAAGTAAAACATAAATTATGTAAATCTTTAAAATAATGACCCTAAATTCTCCCAATTCATTGTAAAGAACAAAGGATATTCATGAGGAGCAATAATATGGACAATTTATAACAAAAGATTTGAGATGACATGGAGTAGAGGTCCGCAAGATTTTATTATGGAAATGGTAACTCCGGAGGTATAAGTTGGTTTATGTCCTAACGCTAATCGGTTGGTTATAGTTTAGTGACAAAATAATTTTAAAAAATTATTTATCTTATACATATTCAAATGTATATGATAAAACCCATGAGATAAATGTACATTACAAGTAAAATTATGATGAAATCATAATTATGAAATTCATATTGTGTTCATGTATTATCCTTAAAATATTTTTAGTCATTTTTTTATTAAGACTGGACATTAATAAAATATAAAAAGATTAAGACACGTTATGTTTTTCCTTATGAAGGAAGTAGCTGATCTCATACACTAAAATATGGAGATACTTAAATAAATGTAAGAGTGCTTGTTAGAGAATAAGTTCACTGAACTGACCCCATATGAGAAATCCATTTGGAACATTATTTGTATGTTTATGGAAATTCTCATTATGATGATTGTATAAATGATTCGTTGACTTAATATCTCCAAAGTTATCTTGTATAGGGATTGCTATGTTTTGACAATGCTTATAGCCTATTTTAGTTAATGATAGCTTAGTCGATCATCATTAGATAATATGAACTATATGGAGATAGTTGAGTTATCAATATAACCCTAAAGTAATTAAGGAGAATGTTTCCTTGTTCTTGGTTAGAATTGGTTTGGTAAATCCTTAGCCAAGCCGGAATGATACTTTGAAAATAGTTTATAAATGTCATTAATTGAATCAATTACTAATGGTGAAGAACTAATAAGATTGAGCTCAAATGGAGTAGACATTAATTCTATGCTCTATTTCTAATTGAAGCATTGTATAATGAAATGATCGAATTATATGAAAAATCCATGCACAAAAAGGTCAATGAAAAAAACTTTGACATTTATAAATATTTGAGTGGTCATGATGCGTTGTTAGACGCTAACATTGATCTATAGATATAAATTGTTTAATTAAAGAATTAAAGAAGTTTAATTTATCTAATCCTAAATATAATTTAAAGTTATAATTTTTATCCATTGTCAACATATTTGAGAACCTAATGGGTCACACATAAAGAATGGTTTAAGAGAGAAAAGATATTTTAATTAAGTTGGACTTGATTGTAAAGTTTAAGAAACTGTATGATTAAATATGAGACATTTAATAAATAAAGATCAATATGAGATATTGGATCTTATTTAGGCAAAAATGATATTTAGTTAGAATTATTTATAATTCTAAATAAATTTTAATTAAAATTAGGAATTTAATTTCAATTAAATTACTATAATGTTCAAAACTTATTATAAATAGGGCTAAGCTCTAAAAAAGCTAACGCTCCTTGCCTAACCTTATCTGTAATAGATATAGAATTCTCTTAACACATTCTGTGGATACCATTAAAGGCTGAGCATTCATGCCACTAGAATGGTTAAGATGAGCTAGTTTCAAAAACGGTTCGAAGGATATGATAAGAAAAGGATCAAGATTTAAAATAAGGTATGAATTAAGATTCACGCTATATTATTATTTCTATGTTAATCATTTTATAGAATGTAAAGTGATTTTGGCTTTTGACATTTCAAAACAAAAAGTTTCGTTATTAATCCACTGCATAGGGATTGAATATCACCTCAATTTTTCAGCAGTGGTATCAAAGCATACTTAAATTCTATAATTTGATTAAAATTGCTCAATAGTTATTGATTTGATTAAATTAAGTTTATTAGTGTAAAAGTTGAACTATATATGGATTTCTATTCCATTGATTAGAGATTATTTTGATTTTCTGAAAAATTGAAACTTTCTTTTTGCATTTTTTAGAAAGCTAGAATGTTTATTACAGCTTATGATACAACATGTTTGTATCCATTTCTAGAAAGCTAGAATATTTATTAATTTTAATCATATGGCCCTTATTTTGGGTTTTATGAAAAATCAATCATGCCTCCCCTTTTTGTTTCTAGAAAATAACACGAATATACCTCGTTTATAAAGAAGAAAAGAAAACTAAATCGCATGTCTATTTTCTAAGGATTTAAAAAAATAAGATGTATATCCTTTAAGCTAGATTATGTACTTTTGGTTTAGGTGTGCATTTTGAGCATATGAGATATCTGTGTGTGCAAATGAGATTATTTCTAGTGCTTGAGTTGGGAATCAGAAGGAGAATGTCTCCTGCAGTGTGCCTTCACCAATGGCGATCATGGTCAATAGTGTGAGACATTGCCAATGTCGATTATCACCCAAAAAATGCAATGGAGAAAAGACACATCATGCAGTCAAGATAAAAGAGCACTAAAGACAAGTAGGGGTGACCTAATTAGTTTCAACTCCTCACTTAAGGCTCTCCGTTGCAGCAGTTCTTGAGTTCGAGTCACCACAAAGGGGAGGAGAGGGGAAATTTTCCCTGTTGATGATCCTCTGACCCCCTAGTCATGCCCCTTGGTCGGATCAATTACGGACATCTCGCTTCCAGCGGCAATGTGGGAGTTGGAACTACTAAGAAACTTGGAGCTGGTGGGAACCTGATACTTAGCAGGGCCAGTGATCAATCAGCAGCTGACCAATTAGTATATGACAACTCCTTGTGCACATAAATGTACAGGTTATGTAGGAACCTGAGGGATTTTGGGGTTTCAAATTTACCTCCTCTAGAACTCTTGGAATGGGGTCTTAGGAGCTTAAAATTAGTCCGACGAAACTGAGATACCTAATATATATAAAAAAATTGAGCACTAAAGGAGCAAGGAGAACCCCAAGTGAGGATGCAAATGTGACGCAAAAAACCTATCTATGTCACATGCAATCTACAAGAAATCAACATCATATGGTCAAATGATGCATGGCACGTGTGCACAAGTCAACGCTAACTGACTGAGGTGCATGAATTACACATGCCTTACAAAAACAATCTGATGCATCAAACACCAGATAGTCCTATTTTTATTTGATTTATGCTTTAAGCCTGAATTTCAAATCAAATTAATTTAAATTCCTAATAAATATGGAAAAATTCTAGTTATTTGAGAATTATTTTCAAAAGGTTAATTTATTAGGAATAATTTTGAAATTTAGTTTAATTTTTCAAAGAATTGAATTATTAAATTAAATTAGTTATAAATTCAATAGTTATAATCAAGCAAATATTTAAAAAGGATTATCTTTCATAATTAGATAATGTTAGCTAAATAATATAATAAGATTA
>JAOTJB010000210.1:33536943-33552680 GCA_027123815.1 Erythroxylum minutifolium
TGTGGTAAATTAGTTGAATGGGTCTTATATGTCTAAAGAAGAGACGATGTGGAAACACTTCTCCTTATATTAAATGACGAGAAAGAAATTCGAGTTCAAATTGAACACATCCCTAAATAGTAAAACAACCTAATCGACCGTTTACCTAAGTTAGGAGGAAAAGGAACAAGTTATAAAGGATTTATCTTAGGAAAGAGCAAGATTAGCATAAGAAGAAAGATTTTAGGCCCATATGTAAAGATGACAATAAATTGGAGGGCCTTAGTAAAGTACTACATATAACTTCAAATTTATCATCATTTTTTAAAAGCTGAAATTAAATTAAGAAATAGAAGGAAGCTTGAGACTTTACAGAGTTAATAAAGAGGACTCATCCTCTAAACAAGGAAGATACAAGGAACGAAAAAAAGTTTAAGCTAACCAAAAAGACTCTAAAAAATAACAGGGAAAAATCCTAAGCTAACAACACTTGTAGAGAGATAGGTAGCTTACTGAGCTACTTTAGTTAAAGATCAGGTAGCTTAGTACGTTGCTTCAGTTTAGGAATCAAGGAGGTCCCAATTGGATCTTGTTAGAGAGCTTGCTTTATCAAATTCTTTAAAAGCAACCATAGTTTCTTTAATCCAACTTAGTGTATTGGAGATAAATGTGGAATTATCCAGAGATTTTTATTAGTGAATTATTCAATTCCTTTCTCGTTATAAAGTATAAATGCTACAACTTAAAGAAAATTTGAATAAATTAGTCACCTACCATTAGTTTCAGTTGATTCTTTACCAGTCCATTACTCTTGGAAAATATTTTTCGAAATAGATGCAACCAAATATTTGAAAGCTTGAGCACAATAAAGTTTGTGAGAATTGACATTAAAAATAAAAGATTCATAAATTCACAGAGAGACTTACAAACCTAACAAATGAGGTTTAAATACCCTTTGAATCTATCTTTAATTTTCAATCTAATTATATCATTTTGATAAAATGTTTCAAATATTTCTGTTAGATATTTTTCTATAAAGGTGGACAATAATTAATTACATTTTGTCGGTTTTCAATTACTTATAGATTAGGTTACGTAAATTTGATCTGGATAATGATAATAAAGTGACCTGATAAATGATCTTGATTAATGGGTCGAAGTCCAGGAGAAAAATAGACCCCAAACAGTATAGACCAGACCCATATCGGGATTGTGATGGAAAAGCCCGATATGGAAGCTATATATATAAGTTAAGGTCTACCATTATAATGTGAGCTATGATTAAAGATGAGATCCCAATGAGAACTTAAAAATTTTGAGCCAACAAAGTTAAAATAGTCTTCTATTTTGGTTTTAAGAAGAACTATGAGAGTAGGTTTCTTATCCTTCACCATCTTTTTCGCTAAAGACTTTTTAGGAGGGTCATTAAGCTCTCTAGTGTTCCAAATTAGTACTGCCATTTAAGGAGTCCCCTTTGTGTTTGTTGATATGTTTCCCTTTCTTCTTAGCTGATCGTCTTCTGAAAGTATTAGATTGCACTTTAACATCCTCAAATTTTGAAATAGAGGTAGTGATTAAATGATTGTTGTTATCCTCTGTGGTACTCCCCAAAATTATCTTAGAGTTCCCCATATTAGAGTTATCACTGGGAGAAACTTCGGGATTCACCCGTACCTCATCATTGCATTCTAGAGCTTCTTCAATTCTTCTACTCTTTAACTCAACTAGTAAAGAGTTTAGCACATTCTCATTCAAGGTAGGCTCATCTCGAACTTTAGTATTTTCGATTTCTAAGTGAACAACTTTACTTCGTTTCCTCATGCAATTTGAAGTTGATAAGCTAGCAGTATTAGTGTCCACTACTTGCTAAGCTTCTATTGTATTCTCTTGGCTAATAGAGGGCTCACTAATGTCATCTATCATAAGTTCTTTATGCCACCTCGTTTTAAATTTTTTACCAGTAGGAAGTAGAGTCATTAGGCTTCCATGGGTACGTAATATGGACCTCTACCTTTTCCAATTCACCAGTCTCACCTAACTTTAAGATAGATAAATTGCCAGGAAGGGGAGAATTCTTATGAATTTCAATATACAGCTTGACATATCAGATGCACTCCATTGTGGTAGTTTGTGTGTCAATGCAGATAGGTTTCCTTAGGGAGCTCGCTAAGAAACTTAACCACTAAATAGTCTATAGTTCCATTAGAAGATTGTGGAAATGCACCCACATTGGTAGTACCTTAATCCCTCCCCTATTAAGCTCCATTCCAGAATGCCATTATCGAAGAAAAAGGGGGTGGTCACTAATGTGCCAGGGCCTCTATTCCACTATCTCTGCAAGAACGGATTCATCATTGAACTTAAATAAAATCATGCCATCTTCACAAAGCATGACTTTGTGAAGCCCTTTCCTTCCCCATCAAGCTTTGCCTAAGCATTCCTAATAAAAAATGCAGATCTCTTGGACTAGAAGAAACCAATGAATGCAGTAGACCACGCTTTGGAACCAACCCTCAACAATTCAACCAGGGGGGACAACACCATCTTTGACTACATTTTTTATAACGTTTTGGGGTACCTTTATTGTGCAAAGTGGGATTTTATTTTTTTAGGGTCCAACTGGGCAAGGGTTCACAATTTGTCTGGCACTTATCGCATCATTCTTGGCAGATTTTTCATCAGATTTTGCAAGAAGCTCTTTGAAGAGAGTTGGGAAATCCTCCTTTGAGATGGAAGGTTCTCCTTCTTTCATTATAATGTGGAAGGCCTTCCCTCGAGGCAAGAATCGCAGCCACAGAAGAGAAAGTTACTATAGATTAATTTTCATTATAATTAATTTACATTTGTTGCCTATTACGGTGCAATAGGCAACAACTCTTCCACTGCTCCTCTTCACGCTTCTATTGTACTCTAGACCCTCTGTTGCACTCCTACACTTCTTCTCTTCACGTAGTAGGTGGTTGGCTAAAAACCTTCTAGTGACAGTGCGAACGAGCGGGTTGCGAGGGAACTTGTGTCGTCGATGAGTTGCGCTTGATCATCTCAATGGCAAAAGTGACCGACAGGTGAGGTACAGTTATGTGGCGGTGGAGGTTGCTGTTGTGGTGGCTAGGGGTAGGCACGGTTCGGTTCAGTCGGTTTTAGGTTGTTGAACCGAACCGAACCGAATAATCGGTTTTATGGCATAAAAAATCAAACCGAACTGAATGTCAGATGAAACCGAAAATTTGGTTTGCCTTGCAATTCAGTTACTTCAATCGGTTTGGGCCCTAATCTTGGACTTTAAAATTTGGGTCAATTTTAGTACATGTCTAACATTTTTATTTCATTTTAGAACCTATTAGGTGATTTACATACTTGCAAAGTTGCAAACTTATCTTATATACCTAGAGTTAGAAGTATAAAAAAATACAAACTTTTTTATTTTTACTTGATCGGTTTGGTTCGGGTTGGTTTGGAAAAAATTTTGCCTAAACTGCACCCAAACCAATATAGTCTATTTTTCAATATCCAAAACCGAACCGACCATCCATCACTTCGGTTTGGTTCGGTTTGGGCCGGTTTCTTCAATTTTATGGGTCAGTTCAATTTTTTCGAGTTTTTTGCCCACCCCTAGTGGTGGCGATGGCAAGGACAGTGAGTCAGGTGTGATCGTCAAGCTGCTTCTCTCGCTCAACATGCAGTAAAATTTATTTATTAAATAAATTGTCAATTGAATTTTATTTTAAATTAAAAATATATTTTTTATTTACTGAAAATTTGATGACCGTGTTAATGTAAATGAGTCCAATTTATGTGTTGGTTTAGGTCAATAATATTAAAAACAAAATTATAATTTTTAACAAATTAAAAATTAGTATTTTATTAATATATTTTACTTTTTAGTAATGTTATAAAAATAAGTAAAATTTCATATTTCAAATATAATTTATTCTAACACTTTACTAGTAATAAATTATAATTTTATTAGAATTACATGGAATTCATTAAGGTAAATTTAAATTTAAAAGATGTTAATTATATTCTAAATAATTTGTTCTTTTCAAAAATTTCAAATTCATAAATAAAAAAACATCTTGTCTCAGTTATTTGATAGTTAAAACTTATTTAAACATTCATTTAATAAATTATACTCAAATTAGTTGTATGCTTTTAAACTCTTTCCATTCTTTACTTTCAATACATTCATTATTATCGGCTATGAAGATACACATATATAAATGTTACAAAAACAAAGGCAGTTATATAAATATATATTCTCTTAATTAATATTAATGCATTCCTTATTTTAAATCAACATAAAATTTATTGGGTGATAAAATAAATAATATTAAATGATTATATCAAAATTTATCTTTTAAACTTTTGATAGTGATTATTATTTGTAAGTTCCTTAGTAATTTAACCTTTTTTGTTAGATGAATGATAATATAATATTTAAGTAATGATTAGTTGTCCATTTTAGTTTTGACACAATCGTGCTGGAACTCAAAATTCTACAACATTTTAGGTAATTGATTTGCTTCACGTCACCAATCTCCCCGAAAGAGTTGACTTACAAATGTTGAATGTAACGAACCCGCCCCCGAACGGTTGACCTATGGTCTTCGTCTCTTAGATCGCTCCCGCTCCCACACTGTGGTTACAGTCTACATGAGGTCACTCGGACTCGGGTACTAGAACTAACCATCCCAAGTAGCGTTGACTCGTATCTCTTTTCAGATTTCTGGGGTCCTAAAAGGAAAAACTAGATTAGGGTAATCGAAATGTGTTACCCGTTTGCTGCATATGCCGAATAAAGGAATGGTAGAAAAAAGGTGTAGACTTTAGACCATTCCCAGGTGGTGCTTTCGTGGGTTTATTCGAAAGAGGAAAATGAGTGCAAACACTGGGTACTTGTACATCCAAGTTCGACCTCCGTCTATCTCACTGTTTCGTTGCCAAAGCTCCTATCTTTCTAGAAAATGTTTTCAGCTTCCTTTTCCACGGAGAATTTGCTCACTCAACTCTTCAGGTCATTGTTTTTTTCTCTTAAATTCTTCATCCATACACTTCTTTCCGATGTAATTGTGTTGCGCTCGATCCAGAATTTTCAGAGTAGGGCTTTCTTTCTTTAGCCGTAGTATTTGAATATTTGCAAGTGATATTTATTTGTAGCTTGTACTCGAATGTTTCTGATCTTTCAAGTCTGGAAACACACTGTTATTCACAGTGGGGAGCTCAGGAGTTTTGCTGAGCAGATGTTCGTCCGATAAATTCTCTGAATCTCTTCAACCGGATCCGGGGCTGAATTTTACGAATGACCTGAATCAAGTGCAGGTGTGTTCTGTTGATTGTCATAATTTCATTTCTTTACCCAATTTCCGTGCTCCAATTCTTATTGATAATCCGTTATTCTGTGTCTGGTGGACTTTTGGGTTCAATTCCACTGTATTTAATAATCTGAAGTTGAAAGATGGGAAATTTGAGTTCTATACTTCACGTTGTTGCAACATGTTTCTTCTGCCACAATCTTGGCTGATACCCCCTCGGTAGGGTGGGTGCTATGAGCATAGCTGGTGTTGTAAACTTCATGTTTTAATTGCATTACCTCACATGATATGTGCTTAGTTGATCTGCAATTTTGCGCTCGCAAAACACCCGGATGCATTGTAAAGGAAGTTTGCAAGGGTATCATTTCCCTTTTGCACGCTAGGATGTTTCATACTCCAAGTTCAACGTTAACTATTTGTGTTTGTTGGAGTATAATTGTCTTCATTGTAGGTGTGTTTTTTATTTGTTACAGGAACAAGATTATCATAGGTCTTTCAATAATGTGGAATTACCTTATTTCTCATTTCAGATTATTTCTCGTTTCAGATATTTGAGCAAAAGAAAACTTCTATTGTGGATATCCTGAAGCAATCAAATTCCGTTTTGCCTCATGTGATCATTGCTAGTACCTTGCTGGCTCTTGTCTTTCCACCCTCTTTCACATGGTTCACTACCAGGTTTTTCAGAACTTCTCAAATAAATAATATTATCTGATTTTATCTTGATGAAGGCAGTTTAAAAGAATAGTACTTTGTTTTAAGTCTTCATTTCTAATTGCTTATTGAAGGGAATTCATGATAACCTAGAAGACTTGTTTGAAAGATGAAAGGACTGCAAATGAAAAGTTTGATAGTCCATCAATGGTGATATTAAACATGCGCTGAAAATCATTAAAAGGACAGAACAAAGGAATTTCTTTGTTAACTATGATACTCTTCATTCTTCTTTGCTGATGTTCTAACCAATTCTGGATTCCTTAATGCAAATTTTGTAGTTTATTTTAAATTCATTTAATTTCTTGTGGGCTAAGTGCAAAGTAAAAATATAAAAATGGTACCCTAAGTGGATCTTGGAGTTCAGGGTGGTGCAATCATGTGTATGTTGCTTGTTGCTGCAGCTTTATTAAATAAATCTGTGATACATCTTTACTTATTTAGACACCTTTGCTTATTTAGAACAATCTTAAAAGTTAATGCAGCTTATATGATGAGTTAACTTAGATAATTTAGGACATTTTCTTCTGATGCGATGACTGAGGTCTGTTTAGGAGAATGTTGCATAAGTGAGGTGTTCAGCAAGATCCGAATAACTTTATATGCAGTACACAAACGAAAGTTGCTCGCTGTACTAGTTTATGATTATCATTTTGGTAAACTTTTCAGGTACTATGCTCCTGCATTAGGGTTTCTCATGTTTGCTGTTGGAGTTAATTCCAGCGAAAAAGACTTTCTGGAGGCATTCAAAAGACCTGCGGTTATTGTGGCTGGTTATGTTGGCCAATTTGTTGTAAAGCCTATTCTTGGATATATTTTCGGCGTCATTGCAGTGTCAACATTTGGTCTTCCTACTCCTGTAGGTGAGAGTTTGTTTATGTAAATTCCAGCATTACATGCTAACACCAGCAACAATGTGCTAACTTATTGGTGAATATACAAGTCAGGTGCTGGGATTATGTTGGTATCTTGTGTTAGTGGGGCCCAACTTTCAAATTATGCTACTTTTTTGACGGATCCACAGTTGGCCCCTCTTAGCATTGTTATGACATCATTCTCTACTGCTACCGCGGTTTTTGTTACACCATTGTTGTCACTCTTGCTTATTGGAAGGAGACTGCCAGTTGATGTTAGGGGGATGGTATCCAGCATACTCCAGATTGTTGTTGCTCCAATTGCTACTGGCTTGCTTATAAACAGGTGATCAAACGTCCCAACAACAAAAACTTCTTCTTGAAGTCTATATCAATCTAATACTTCTTTTTTCACAGGTTCTTTCCTCAGATATCTAATGCCATTCGACCTTTTTTGCCTCCATTATCAGTCCTTGTGACTGCGTGTTGTGTTGGAGCGCCTTTGGCTATCAATGTTGAATCTGTTAGGTCACCTTTTGGATTAACATTGCTATTGCTCATTGTTGCATTTCATCTGTCAGCATTTGTTGTTGGTTACTCTCTTACTGGTGTCTTTTTCCCCAATACACCTGATCTCAAAGCACTGCAAAGAACAATATCCTATGAGACAGGTACCACCTTCAGTTTCAATCTGACTGATATCGAGGAACCTCAGCTGATTTTATTTATTTATTTATTTTTGGTTTCCAGGGATGCAAAGCAGTCTTCTGGCTCTTGCATTGGCCAATAGGTTCTTCCAAGATCCACTTGTAGCCGTGCCTCCAGCAATCTCTGTAAGTAATATTTTCAAATATTCTGATAGCTATACATCTTTTTTTTCTGCGTAAAAAATGGTTTTCATATGTAATTTGTATTTGGCTTACACACTCTACAAAATAAATTGAGAGATTTAAGTTTTGACCTGTACGAATACAACAAGAGTTCTACATTAATATATTCAAGTTAGGAACGCTTGTTAATAAGTTCAGGAATAAGGTTGTAGACTAGGAAAGACAATTATAGCGGAACATGAAACAAGAGGAATCTCGTCTATTGGGTGAAATCAACCTTAGCGTATACTTCTCCATATAAAAAAATATCGCTTTATGTTTATGTTGGTTTAACTTTGCGTGTAAGTAGAGAGAGACAGAGAGAGGGAATATAAGCATATATAGGCCAGGGCCACAGAAGGTGTCCGTGCTGTGTTTGGCTTTGAACGTCAAATGGGGTTGTGGAAGTTATAATTTCATAAGCGATAAGAGGAACAGAGCACAGGTTTTGTTGTTTACATATTTTATGGGTTTGACTCATCTATTTCTCATGTGGATCGCAGACTGTAATGATGTCATTGATGGGCTTCTCTCTTGTCATGCTTTGGGCAAAGAGGAAAAAGTAGGAGCATAGACAGTACACATGATTGAAACTGATGAATCACCAGTACGCCCCGTATTGGTAATGCTATTGCCTTTGGCTTTGGCTTTCCTCCCATTGTTCCTGTCTCAAAAACAAGAGTAGTAATTTTTATCTTATAGCTCAAGATGGGGATTGCCTCGTAGTTGTACAGAAGGATTCAATGGAGCTTGGTTAATGATTATCTTACTATATCAGAAAAGGCACGGAAAAGAACTACAAAGAACGCTTCTGCAAGTGTTGAAATTCAACTACGAATGACAGTATTTCCAGTTGCTTGGTTGTTGTACCTTTCTTGGCTTTTGGCCTAGAAAAATAGTACAATTTTTAATACAAGGTGGGAAAATCCAAGTTATCGAAATAGGCCTGATATTTTAGGATTACCAATTTACATGGTTTAAAATTTTCGTTCTAAATGATTACAGGTAAAAACGTTGTCGCTAAGTCACATTCTCTCAACCCTCAATAGCTTACCCGCAAATGGACTGACGTAACGTACGACAAAGAGAAATCTGAAATTATCCGCCATGGCAACTGTACCGTCTACAACCTTAGCTCTGTTCTCGCAGAAGCACCGTTTTTCTCGCAAACCAAAGCAAACCCGTTTCTTTTCCCTCGTTCGTCCACTAACCTGTAAACACGATGATGCTTCACAAGCTCGATCGAATTCAATAAGTCTCGCTAGTTGGTGTGTTAAAGGTCTTTATAGTGCGGATTTGGCATTAGCACTAGTTGAACCAGCGTCAGCTGCTGGATTGCCTTTGCTGGGTGAACTCAGCGAACCCGCAAATGCTCTCTCCCTGCCCACTTGGACGGTGCATGTGTCCAGTGTTGTTGAGTGGTATGCTTAAAATTCTGAATTTTGTTCATTTAGTTCCTCTCCTTCTGATAATCTGATATTGTTCTTTTATTTTGTTAATCTTCATTTGACTGATTGATAATTGGCTTTTGAGTCGAGCTGCCCAGTAAAGAACTCGGTTTCAGTTTTCACTTTAACACGGTCTACTCTTGGAAACTAAAGATCCCATCTTCATAGACTTTTAAATTTACTAGCATACTTTGTTGATAATGAAATACGTTGGATTGTGTGGTACATTGGTTCAGTGTTCTTAATGCTAATTGGAGTTCTCCGCCTGCACAGGATTACAGCAATGGTACTGGTGTGGGAATACGGGGAGAAATCGGGGTTTGAATCATGGAAGGGACTGTCTTGGGGTATGGTGAGTTACTCTTCTTTGTTAAAGGGAAAACCCAACAATGGGAGCCACTCTCTTTGGCTATCTTATCTCTTTCTTCTATAGTTTCCTTTAGTAAACAAACAAAGGTGGGAATCATAATGGCCTTAATTTAGCTTGAACCATTCAGGATGTCATTTTTCGTTTTGAGGGGCTTTGTTTTCATGACCCTCTCCAGCTCCTGAGATATGGACACTCAGTACATGAAACATTTTCTATAATTCTCGTTTCTGGGTGACGTTATGCCTGAAGGAGATTGTTTGCATATCTAGGACGAACTGCCTTCTGAAATTTGAATGATGCGTAAGTGCGTAACGTTTTGGATACCAGCACTTTAAACATGTTAGACACTAACTTGCTTAGCTTCCGTTTCGTGAGAGACTTGTTTATCATCTGGGAGAGCCCAGATATTTCCATTTTAACTTTCTCCTACATTATTTCCCAGTCTCATATTGTTAACTGATTTAACTAACCCTGCATTGAATAGGTACCTCTGCTGGGTGGAGCATTTTGTGCGTGCACATGGCATTTCTTTTATAATTCCGAGTCGCTCGAGGTAAGAATGATTGTATCATTTAATAGTGAAAAAGAATGTGGCTTCATTTAGGCCCAAATTGGAAAGTAAGTAACCTAACCAAATGGTGTATAACCAAACCATATTACTGTGTCCATATGCATAGTCTGTACTTTGCGGTGCCTATGATCTTCTTCACCTCTCACATATTTATTTCTCATTCACTTTGGATGTGTATTTAAGACCACATCAAAGTTTACTCTCCGAAGTTGTCTTTTATGACAAATTTTCAACTGCACCGTACGATTTCTTCTTCCTCAAATAGAAAAAGAATGTTTGACTGTGAATGGCTTTAGCTTGAATAAAGAAAACAACCTGCATGTCATATCAAGTTTATTCTAAGCTAGGAACAAAATGAACATGAGGCCATTCTTCACATAGATCCCTGGGAATCTATGAATAAGGTTGCAGAATTCAGTCAATGGAATTCAAGGCAATTCTGCTTTATGTATCGGCTTGCTTTTAATCATAAAACTAGTTAGTGATGCTCTATGTGCATCGTAGTTTCATGTTGAGATAATTACAAATATGAATGTAAAAGGACTTGAAAATATTAGTTTGAAGTATCTGACCTAACAAAAATTGCAGTTATTCAAAACGTTCGTCATGTAGTTGGCTAGGTACTTACGTGCATACCGTGTAGCTTTTTGAGTATGATACTGTGGGAAATGATTGACCGTTTGAATCCAGCAGTAAAGTGTGGATCATCTTAAGGTCACCAGAAACAAGATGTAAAAAAATTTCATCAATGATACTTCCATATTGATGCATCATTAATGCTAGGTACTTCAAATCAACAAAATTTAGCTTGAGTCCAGCGAATAAAGTGTGGATCATAAATTGATACTCCATGAAAAACATATTTTGATCCATTCAGAGCTGCATCATTAATGCTAGGTACTTCAAATCAACAAAAGTTAGCTTGAGTCCAGCGAATAAAGTGTGGATCATAAATTGAAACTCCATGAAAAACATATTTTGATCCATTCAGAGCATCTGCTTATCCGTGTCATAACAATGTTGCTGTCATTGGATTTCACTAATATCCTGTATATATGCATTTGAAGAGCATGGCCTTTGATTAGAAGACATTACTGCCACTCTAATTTCCTGGTTTGCATTTTTGTACACGATTTGGAGAGCATACAACAAAAAACTAAAGCATTCCTCAATGGGTTTTAGGTTTTGGTGGCTCTTCAAGCAGCGTTAACAGTATTAGGTAACGCCACCATGTGCTTGGCTGCATTCCGTATATACAAGGCAATGGAGGACGGCTCCAAAAGTCTCTGATAATTTTCTACTCTGCGGGATATATTATATATGTATTTCATTGTCAGGTGAGACTCTTGATAAAGCTTTGAAGCAACTCCCAGCTCAACTATGTGATTACAATACAACTAACTACGACATCCATACAGTTATGATTTCTATTTTCAGGAAATGGTATGATAAGAACTCATAATCCATGTTACTAAAATTGGCTGTTCCTTTGTATCGAAACTACTGAAGTTTGACTTCTTGCCTATTTTTAAGAATCTGAAGGTCAATATGCCAAATGTTTGAACTGTATCTATGATGATTATGTAGATGGACTTTCTCAACCTCGTGGATGGACGAGGGCTTCCAAATGCTGCAGTAGCGTTCTCTTTGATTATTTATTAATGTACCAAACAAATTCCCCACGTCAAAATATAATTGGGATGAGCTGTAACCTTCGTGTATAATATATTTGTTTGAAGCCTTTATCTCCGAACCTTATCTAGTGTTGTGCTAGTAGTATATTAACATAATCATCAATATCACCTTGAGAGAAAAAAAATATATAAAGGAAACTGAAGATGATTTGACTTGTCATATTGCATCTATTTCTACGGAGAAAAGTTTGTTTTGGCCGCTAGAATTGATCATTGCTCCATTGACATTGCAGATCTCTTAACTGGCTGCTGTGGCTGGAAAAGCCTTCTACATAAGGTGTTACTTTCACGTGAGTGTCTTGGAAATTCACTGCTTCTATCATTGTTAAGGCGCCACAACTTCTACCCAGTGTACTACTAATCTGCAGACATCGCCAGAATTTCTAAGCTAAGCTCTTAGTGTACTACTAGTCTACATCTATATCCAATGTAACTTACACCAATTGACCGGAAGCGGAGGAGACAGCTCTACTCTCAAGTTTGTGTCAACCAGCTCACCAATTTGAATGGTACACCATAATTTCACAATATGTACGGAGGAGATTTAAGGGTCCGTTTGTTTTTATTGATGCTTTTAGTTTTCTGCTAAATTCAGTATAAAAAATCTATATCTTTGATTCTCTAGTCCCTATTTTTACTCCTAATTATTATTCATAAGTTATAAATATTTAAAAGATTGGTTTTTAACGAATATACGAGTTTTGTACCATATCGGTTGAAAAATGATACGAAATTAATGTCTTAAGTATCGATTGTCGGTATCGACCAGTACCGAATTTTTTATCTTGTGTCGATTGTATTTGAAATATTCGCCAAATGCTGACTGGTACAGTCAATTTTTAAATCTCCAAGGACTAAATTGCAATAAAATAAAATTTTAAAAAGCAAAACAATCCACTCACACAGACAAGAGATTTTATGGTCTATGTCATTATGATCTCTAGCTCTCCTCTTTACTTGGAATAAGAATAATCTTTAGGCTAAGCTTGATCGAGTTTTTATTAATCAAAACTGGGAGAATACTGGTTTAGCTTGCAATGCGAAATTCTTGGATATGACCACAAAATTTGATCATTGTTCGGTTGTGGTGGATTTCATCCGGCCTAATTACAGACGTACGAAGTCTTTTAAGTTTTTTAATATGTAGATTGCTCACTCAAACTTTGAGACTATCATTGTTGGTAGTTGGGATAAAGGTGTTGATGAGTGTGTTTAATATATTTTGTGTTCAAAATTGAATTCTTAAGTATCTTTTGAAATCACTTAACTCCAAAGCTTTTGGCCATATTTCTTTAAGACCTAAGGATGCTAAGTTAAGCTTTAAATCTGCTTATAAGGCTTCTCTTAATAATCTTATTCACTTGGGTCTTCTGGAGCTTGTCAAAAAGAAGAGAAAAGAGGCAAATTTTTTGTTAGAGGCTGAGAAGCATTTCTACCAACAAAAAGCAAAGTGTACTCATATTATAGAATCTGATGGGTGCATAAGATACTCTCATGCGATATCAAAGAAAATGGCTTGAAAAATTCTATTTCTTATATTATTAGAGATGATGGCACTCTAACCAATTCGATTAAAGAAGTTGCTACCTATTTTCTGGATTTCTTTAAAAGGTTATTTGGCACTTCGGTTATCTCTAACATAATAAAAAGGGATGTACTATTAAATGGGCCGAAAGTTGATGTATTTGCTTGTGAGGCTTTGGTTGATCCGGTTTTGGAGGATGAAATCAAAAGGGCACTTTTTGACATTGGGGATGATAAAGCACCGAGTCCGGATGGCTTTATATCGGCTTGCAATGGCATACTATGGGAAGGGACTTTGTTGTAGCAATCAAGGAGTTCTTTGAAAATGGTAAACTTCTTAAGCAAACTAATCATACCATCATTACCTTAATGCCCAAAACCAAAAATGACCTAAAGGTGAAGGATTTTAGGCCTATTGCTTGCATTAATGTCACATACAAGGTGATTACGAAAATATTGGCTGAAAGAATTTCTCCTTTACTTGGATCTTTGGTTGATCCGGGCCAAGCTACTTTTGTGTCAGGAAGAACTATGGTGGATAATGTCTTTTTAGCATAGGAGATGGTTAGAGGCTATACCAGGAAGAGGATTTCTCCAAGATGCATGATCAAGTTGGACATTACTAAAGCGTATGATACTATTTCCTGGAACTTTCTTAAGGATATGTTGATTGGATTGGGTTCATTGGAATATTCACTCCAAAGTTGACACTTTTCGGGTTTGATGGATACATGAGGTTTATTTAAGGGGATAATCTGTTTGGGATTGGAAATTTTCGAATAGAGATTCACCTTTGATGAAGATGTTTGCCTTTATTAGAGATTCTTTGACGGAGAAACTTGGTGGAAGGGAAAATGTGGTGTGGGGACTTCAGAAGATGTACATAAATGAAAGACTTTCTTCAAGAAAGTTGTATGAGTTATTACTTATGAAGCAGATATAAAGACCGTGGATGCCTTTCAGGTCGAAGAACTACATTCCTCCAAAGTTCTCCTTTATTACTTGGCTTGGTTTTTGTAATAGAATGCCAACCAAAGATAATTTGATGTATCTAGATATAAATATAACATGTAGTTTATGTGGAGTTGAGCAGGAGATGGTGGCCCATTTGTTTTTCAGATGTTCACTTTCAATTACAGTCTGGGATATAATTCGAGGATGACTTGGATTAGCATGGAGATGTATACATTACCTAGTGCTATTAAATGAATCCGTAAAGATTACACCGAAATAGACTTGAGAAGCAAGGCTGCAAAACTAGCTTTTTGTTGCATTATTTATACTTTGTGGAAGACAAGGAATGCCCTTATTTTAGACTTTGCTTCTTTTACGTGCTTTAATGTAGTATTTAAGATAAAGACTATGATTTATAAGATTTTGTATAAAATATATCCTGAAACTTTGATCACTTTTTGAGATTATTGTTGTGGTTAGACTGTTTTGATGTTTTGATTTACTTCTTTTGGTCAGGACATGGCCTAATGACCTTGTATATTTTTTTTTGTTTAATACTAGTTTACCATTCATCCAAAAAAAATCTCTCTCCCTCTAATGTTCATCGTCACTTGTCACCGTACTACCGTCTACAGTTATTGCCATCGCACCATGCCACACTCCATCGTTGAACCTGCCAATGAAATAGATCATGGTCGAGCTATAAGAAAGATCACAGAAGGCTAAAAGATCTTAACAGGTGAGAGAGGTAAGCAAAGTGATTTATGAAAGAGAGGTAAGGATAAGCAAAGAGTTCAACGAAAGATCAAAAGGAAAAGATAAGAGTTTTCCTTAACTAAAAAGCTTAAGCTTCCTCCCAAAAAAAAACAAAGTTTACGATTTTCTAAAAATGTATTAGGAAAAAACAAAAGGATCTATGGTCATCGAATGGTTGATCTCTTCCCTTGACACGATAGTTTACAAATTTCTATCTTTTTGTTTTTTAATTTTTATTAAAGATTTGAATTTCGTTTTATACTAGTTAAAAAACTATACAAAATTATATTCAAAAATACCGATCATCGATACTGGTTAGTACAAGTCTATTTTACATAGTACTGATTGGTATTTAAAATATTGGTCGAATATTAACCAATATCGTGAACTTTAAAAAATAAGACTTTTTAGTAAAATTTTTTCAAAAATTATCCTCCCACATACCCCCTCCTCGCGCTTTCTTTTTCAAACATTTTTTTAATTAGCTATTTATTTCAATTTTTATTATGATTTTTTAATTTTAATTTTTAAAATAAAATAAATAATTTTTATTTATAATTGAACATTAAATAAAATTTTAAAATAAATTATTTTTAATTAAATTTATTTTAATATTTATTAATAAACTATTAACAAAAATTATTTTATTTTTAAAATAAATAATTTAAATTTATTATTTATAAACTAATATT
>JAOTJB010000210.1:33579428-33592558 GCA_027123815.1 Erythroxylum minutifolium
CCTCAAAAGAGGAATCTTCTAAACAACTATAATTAAAAGATAATTAATAAAAATAACTCAAGTGATCAGTCAACTAAGAATAAAACAATAATACACTTGAGATAAAATAAAAGAACAACTTTCTAAAAAGTTCAGCTCCATTTAAATAAATTTGGAAGTCATCACAACAACAACAAGCTGATTCACGCAGAACTCATAATGAAGTCACGAAAACTTCTGCAAAAATCACAACTGCAAGAACACCCAATCAATGACAACACATCAAAGAAAACGCAAGACAAAATCATTCAGCCCAGGTGACGTGATCCACAGAAATTCCAACACAAAGATAATCAGCTGATTCACGCAATTTTCAAAAGAAAATTATAGCTGCACTTACAAACCCATTAACCACGCACAATCATGAAAAGTGCAGCACACATAAAAACTCCAATAGAAAACCACATACCATAGGTTGCGTCTGTTATTCACCTTCAGCTATTCACCGAATTTTTAATCAACACAGGGTAATATCGAAACTTCCAAATCACTCCATACGGTACAAGACACACATCTTTCAACCAAAAATCAATCAACCGTATATCACCATAAACTCAAAAACTAAAAAAAAAACTTCAGCTATTTTCAACACAAAAAATGCAGTTGACGCCACCCACACACTCAAAGCACCCACGCAACTCCCATAGACATCAACCATAGGTGTTTTTACAAAAACTTACCTTTTCGTAATTTTTGGAAACCACTTAATTCGCAAGGAAAATTTATGGCAATACCCTTCAACTATTTGTCAAAAATCCAAGATACATGAATACTACCGTTTACGTAAAAATCTGCAGATTCACTTTATTTCCTTTAATTGAGACTTACACCATCCCATACGCAAAAACCTACTTGCCTTGTCCTCATCCAAACAAAATCCAGCCTTAATCCCAAACTTCACGTAGGTATGATATATCACACACTCTCTTAAAATAGACTTCAATCCAAGATGGGATTCCTACACAACTAGAAGATTATCCATATAATTTTTGAATCTCACCATCATCCAATTAATAACTTATAGGTCCAATTAATAAAGAATGTCAAAACTAATTACTTAGATATATAACATATATCCTAAGAATCTTCCCTTTTTTGGCATTATTTGTCACAAAAAAGAAACTCCCCCTGAATAGCATAATTGGACATATAAGTATCAAATTCACAATTCATATAAACTCCTCCTCAATCCAACATCAAGTTCCAAAGAACGTCCATAGAAGCGCTAATCCAATCATCTAAATTTCTCCCCCTTGAGACAAAAGATGCCAAAAAGTAAGACAAATAGTCCCACATATACCTTGGAATCTCCCCTTGAATGGAGCAATGACTAAAAACAATCTGATGTCTCCCCCTTGTAACAAATGTGCAAAAACGAAGAATTCCTTCAACATAATCAATCTCTAAGAATGCCTTCAACATAATCAATCTCAACGAATAAAGAAACATATAGATCAACAGTAGGTGCAGCGGAAGAATCACAAGCACGCCAATATGAAAATTTACCACCATTCAAAACACCAAGAGATATGCCCAAAAGAGAGGGAGAAACCCGAGAGAGAGACCCATACTGATGAGAGAACTGAAAAGTATTTGGTGGAGCCAAATAGAAGTCACAATGCAAACTACTAAAAAGATGGGATGACAATGGCAACATAAAAACTAAAAAAGAACCAAAGAAAACAATTTTTTAAACTTTTCTTTTCCTTTTTTAATAAATAACATTAAACTATACTTTAAAAATGTAAAGCACACAGTTCCTGTGTCCCTCGAAGAAATTTAAACCCAGTCTTATTCCTCGTCACATTATCTCGGTCATCAACTCTCTGATTGATTTCTTCATCTGAAGCAACTGACTTATCCTCAGTCTGAACAGCTGCTTCAAAAGCAGTAACTAACTGTAAATCTGGACACTTTCTTATTTTTCCTTCACTACGTCTTTGTGCTTATCATTGACCCTTTCTATCCTAGGAGTGTTTCGGTAACATGGTTTTCTGCTGGAAATTTTATTAAGAGTGTCTAAATTTTTTATTTTGACCCCTTTGAAACATAATTTGTAACATCTTGTAGCATTTCGGCCTTATATGCCTGATAATTCTACAAAAATGACATGTAGGTATAAACTTTCGATTCTTCCTCGAAGTTTCTTCTTGGACAGATTTGGAAATATCATCTTTCTCATCATTCACCTTGGAATATTTACCCTTATAGCCAACGCCTTGAAGATCCCTTTTAACCTTACCAATTTCCATTAACTTGTTTAGTTTTTCTGTGCCTCCATTCAACATTCTCAATCCCTTTTCGGTACTTACTAATTTTATTCTAGCTTCACCAACCTCATCTAATGCCAACTTCAAATTCTTTTCTAACCTTTAGATAGTGTTCTTCATGGAGAGATTTTCTTCTTTCAATATTTCATTCTTTCTATACGTATTCGCCTATTTTTCATACATAGCTTTGTAAGTCTCATAAATATTCTCCTTTCTACCACCTAGGCCACTTTCATCACTGTCATAATCTAATATTGGGTCTTGAGCTTAGTTGTTTGCGTTTTTCTGGAAATTTTTTATTTTCCCCCCTTTTATGTCTTCAGTTACTGTTAAGCAAGTAACTAGACTTTTGCTATATAAAGCAACTAACGCAACACCATTAACAATTTCTTCTTCACTACCATACTCACTTCCGGATTCATTCTTACTCCAAGTGCTTCTATAGGATTTCCTTTTTCTCTTCTTCGAAGTGTTAGCATATTCAGCTTGAATGTGTTCGAAGCCCTGACACTCATGACATTGGATTTTCTTTACCTTCTTTTCATCCTTTTGAGCTTTGGCTTGTTGCTTTAAGTTGATACTTGAAGAACTCCCACCATGTTGTCTAAATTCGGGTTTGTCCTTTTTCATTCTTTTCAACCACTTACTGAACTCTCGTGTTAATAGCTCTATATCTTCATGAATAGTCTGCAAAGCATCCCAAGCTTCTTTAGCCGATTCACAGGTCGATATCATTGAGAAACGTCCTTCATTAACGGCATTAAAAATCACATGCATTGCTTATGAATTTCTAAGTGTCCTCTCTTCTTCGACTCTTGTCCATTCAGATGGATCTTTTAGAGCTATCTCCCCCTTATCGTTAGTAATCATTGGATGTGTCCAGTTATATAACACCGAGTTTTATGCTCTTATTTCCTGTGCCTAAATAAATACCTTCATCCGTGATTTCTATGCAGGATAATTAGAACCGTCCAACAATGGTGGCCTGATAATTGATGCTCCTTCTTTTATAGCCATGTTCGCGAAACTAGGATCTGCACCAACTTGCTATCAAGTTCCGAAACGATGACCCTCTCTGATACCAATTGAAAAATCGTAGTGGGTAAATAGTTTCACAAACTGTCAAATTTTACGTGGTCATCGCTGGCACAAATAAAAACAAAATTAATCAAAAGTGCATAACAAATGACACTAAAAATTTGGTAATGTAGTTCGATACTCTTTACCTACGTTTGCGGGGCCCTCACTCAGATTAATACTTTCACCAAAGTACAATAGATTTACCTAAGGCTTTATTAAGCCGACACCACTCAACCCTTGACACTATCTCTCAACCTCACTTCCTGTGAAAGATTTTCACTCCCAATAATACGACCGACTCGTGTTAACCTCAACAGAGGATTTTTTAAACGACTATAATTAAAAGATAATTAATAAAAATAACTCAAGTGATCAATCAACTAAGAATAGACCAATAATATACTTGAGATAAAATAAAAGAACAACTTCTTGAAAAGTTCAGCTCCATTGAAATAAATCTGGAAGTCGTCGCAACAACAACGGGCTGATTCACGCAGAGCTCATAATCAAGTCACAAAAATTTCTGCAGAAATCACAGCTGGAAGAACACCCAATCAATGACAACACATCAAAAAAACTCAGCACAAAACCATTAAACCCAAGTGACGTGATCCACAGAAATTTCAGCATAAAGATAACTAGCTAATTCATGCAATTCCCAAAAGGAAATTACAGCTGCACTTACAAACCCATTAACCACGCACAATCATGAAAAGTGCAGCATACATAAAAACCCAATAGAAAACCACACACCATAGGTTGCTTCTATTATTCACCTTCAACTGTTCATCGAATTTTTGATCAATACAAGGTAACACCGAACTTCCAAATCACTCCATACGGCAAAAGAAACACATCTTTCAACCAAAAATCAATCAATCGTATATAACTATAAACCCAAAAATCACAAAAAAACTTCAGCTATTTTCAACACAAAAAACGCAATTGACGCCGCCCACACACTCAAAGTACCCACGCAACTCTCATAGACATCAGTCGTAGGTGTTTTTACAAAAGCTTACCTTTTCGTAATTTTTGGAAATCACTTAATTCACAATAAAAATTTACGGCAATACCCTTCAGCTATTTGTCAAAAATCCAGGATGCACACATACTACCCTTGACGCAAAAATCTACAACTTCACTTTATTTCCCTTAATTGAGGCTTGTACTATCCCATATGCAAAAACATACTTGTCTTATCCTCATCCAAACAAAATCCAGCCATAATCCCAAACTTCACGCAAGTATGATATATCACACTCCCTCTTAAAATAGACTTCAATCCAAGATGAGATTCCTACACAACTAGAAGATTATCTATATAGTTTTTGAATCTCACCATCATCCAATTTATATCTTATAGGTCCAATCAATAAAAAATGCCAAAATTAATTACTTAGATATAAAAAATATATCGTAACAAACATGAATCATTATCGCCACTATATGGTATGTATGATGTACCCAAGAATCATGACAATTTGGATATCTTGAATTTGTTGTGTGAAATTTTCAACTTGTACATTATTGTAATACGTAATGGGGATTACTTAGTATTTCATCGTATATGTGTATAATACACGTGTCCTTCTTACGTGTCAATCAAAGGATCACACAGATGCTAAAAGGAAACAATAAAGCCTATATATATATATATATATATAAAATATAAATGGAAGTTTTGGTTATATCTATGAATAATATGCAAATTACTAAACGCAATTGCTTTGTTAGCCAATTTCCTTCTCCACGATTCAATAGGTCAATATTTGGTTGGCAAAGCAAGCTACTCAACCGTCGCTCTCACCACCTCCATGCAACAAGTTAAGCAGGTTTTGTTTTTAGGTGATGAATGGCGTAGTTTGGGCAGAGTATCAAACTTAGTATGTTACATCAAGAGAATAAAAGGAAATTTTCCTAGTTGTTATCTATGGTTATATGTAAGACAACCTTTTATAAGTTTACTTTATATTGGATTGTGTGGAAAATGCCAGAAGTTCTATAGCACTCAAAGAAAGAATGATAAGTTAGGTATATATCAAAGACGGTGGAAGTACGGAAGTTCATTATTTGGGTCATATTAATTGTATTTTCTAATGTCTCATACAAGAAGTCATGTTATGCTCGAGGCCAATGATTTGGTTCCCATTTGTTGAATTTTCTGAAGTCTAAATAGACAATATAATATATTTGTGTTTAATTGTAGCAATTACAATTAACAATAATGATCGTGATTGTATGTTTGCATCAATTCTACAATTTAATTGTGTCTATTAACAATAACAGTAAATAAAAAGTTGTTGTTCTTAATATTCGCTTCAAAATATAATATAACAAACAATATTATACACGTTTAATTAAATCATGAGCACTATTAAATGAATAGTGTAACTTTTATTTAAATAAAAAAGATATGTTAATAAAATTTAATATTTTTATTAAATATTAAACGGTTAATTGAATGATTTAAAATGTTAAGTTGTGCAACATATGTGACGTTTTTTTCCTGAAAAATAATAAAATTATGAGAGTAAATTGTAAAAAACTCTGAAATTCAATATAACCCCTAATGTTTCATATGTTCAATTGAATTTTGATTATTATAAAAATGAATAACTTAACTCTTACTGAATAACAAATGTGTGTCACTAGTAATTTTTTTATATTTTTTATAGTAATAAACCATTCAAATATAGATTAAAGTGTAAATCTTTTTAAAGATAAGTCTCAAATTGAATAATGTAAAGGATTATGAAGGTGAATTTGGATGATGAAGATTAAAAACTTTACTACTAAAAGAGGAAGATCTTAAACTGGAAGAGTTTTCTTGTGTCTACTCTACAACCCTAGGTTCATTGAGCCTATAAGATAACTTAGACGGTAACAATTGAGAAGATTTGGACTGATCAGATATCTTTCAACACATTTGCAAAGCCGTTTAACTTATTACATCCTACTTTTGAGAAGATGGATTTAAACGACAATTATTTGGCTTATGAAAACTTTTATGCCATAACATGAATTAAAAACTTTACATTGAATCGACCAATATTTTATCAAACTAAAATAGTTCTTTCAATAATAAAAACTTTAAAGAATATAAAAGCTTTTTCTCTTTCATTTTTCAAATATACATAATATTTGAATTGATAGCATAAAATAATTTAACCCACTTGTTCCACAAGTGATATAGACCCAAATAGTAGAAGTCTTGAAAGTCATTTGACCTTAGAATTTATGCATATGCAAATCAGTTGAGAATTCTAATATTCAAGAAATTCAAACGGTGAATAGTGGGAGGCAATTAGCTAAAATATAAGGAGGTGAGTTGGAAGTTAGGAAGTTACTTGAAGTAGAAGTACATAATGTGGAAGTTGAGAAAATGGTAGAAGATAGTTATCAAAAACATAACTAAGTGGGCTGGAAGTTAGGAAGTTAAGCGTTTATAAGGGAGGTAGTTAGTTAAAATATAAAGAAGTATACAGTTATGATAAAAGATTGTCAAAAATTGAAGGACTATAAATTCACCAGCATCATAAGGACAAAGGATGAACTAGACATAACACAATTCTAAACCATCACAATACAACGAAAATCATTCGCTAGGCAAATTAATAAACCTTTTCCAAATGCATTTTGTTATTTTCTAGTTTTACTTACTTTCAGAATTCATCTTTTATATGTTGAATTCTTTTGTGAAGTTAGTGATTCCTTTTGTAATAATTAATTATCTTCTTCATTTCATATTTTATTTCAACATATCTTAGTATTTTGGTATCTTAAAACTATACTTTATAAGTTTTTCGATGTCTACTTATATCGTTGATAGAGGTCAGGTTCAACTTCTAGGGAGAATTCATCCTTAGTATGCCTGCATTCTAAATTTATACCAAACAATTTGGCACATGCGATGGGACCACGCTGCGAAGAACATAAAATAAAAACAAATTACTTTGCCTCCAATCTTGAAGGAAAAAATCCCTACAGTTGTAGAGAACAAAGGTTTTGTATCCCAAATGGTTAAAGTCTTAAGAAGGCAGCCACTCCTTTAGCTAACTTTCTTGTAGGTGAGAATCCAAAATCGTCATAACAGAACAACATTTTTTTGCATAAATGAAGTTCTAGAGTTAAAGTTTGACGGGACCTCCATGGTAGATGCAATCAAAGTATTAATAGAGAATGTTGTCAAATAGTTTGCCATTCTAATACAATTTGCTGGGCAGAATTCACCTGTTTTAGCAAAGAAAATCTTTAAATGATTTAGGGGCATCCTACTCCTAATTTATTAGAAGTCTAAGAACATAGTTGCCTTCTAACCACTCCCTTTATAAACGAAAGATATGTTCCTCTATGCAAGAGAGAAAATATCCCTATGACACCTCCTCGCATTAATCTACATAATGGACAACATATAGTCAGACCATAAGTTTTAGACAGATAAGGATTTAGTAGGAAGCTTGAGGTTAATTAACCATAATTTGGTTCGAGAGGTAACATTACATCTGTAAATCGTAATCTTATTATTCACCCACCATAAATGAGATTATAAGTTGATGTGGAAGTAGTCATATAAGTAGTTAAGGAACTGTACGAACTTGGTTTAAGATAAATTGAACATCTAAAATTCCATAAACCTTATCCATAATAGATTGATCAGGAGAATCGTTATCCTCGTGACTATAAAATTCTTGAATGCAGCTTGTTTTTTTGGTGAATATCGTCAATCTATCGTTGAGAACATTATTAGATTCACTATACAATATAGAGAATTAGTCAATTATGAAAACTTAAGCTTAAATAATTCCCAAATTCTTTATCAGGGACCACATTTTCAAGATATTCTTTGTTACCTCGAAATTCTATTTTTATAGTGCTAAAATGGAAATATTATTTCATACTCAATCTTTTAAAACTGAGGTCGAAGTTAGCATAGTTATGTTATAGAGAGTAAATCAAAAGTGTGAAGAGAATGTTGATACGTTTATCACTAGTTTTAAGAAAATGAGAAGTTGATGCCAAATTGCACTTATAGAAACTGAATATGTGAAGTTTGCCCAAAGGGGGTTGGACATTAAACAATGAAAGAAATTTTAAGGTATGGAATTTTAGGATTTTTGTGAGTTGGAAGTGAAAGTCTCTAAAAATAAAAATCTCCTTAGGGAAGAAGATAACCATAAGAAGAACTCACTCGACACTTATACTACTGAGATGAATTTTTATAATTTAGCATTACCTAAAGTCAACATCCTTAGGACTTATATTTTCCCCTCCTTGGAATGCAAATCCCTGGAAGTTAAAAAGAAAATGCAAGCTCTATCAACCCAAGTTCAGTATAACTTTAACACTATCAAAATAAAGGAAATTTTTGGTTTTTTATTGTAAGAAAAGTTTATCACAATCATCCTAAAGCATAGAATTCCTATTGGAGAGGAAATGAAAGGTAAAGACTATTGTAAATATTGCAATATTTGGAGTCATTTAGGAATGTGATCCAAGATCGTGCCAATGAAGGAATTATGATGTTTGCTTATGCTGAACAAACTATACTAATAGATAAAGACCTGTTCCCACTAGTGGCAATAGTTAACACCACTAAATTCAATTTGGGCCTATTGCTATATATAAAAAAGTTGCAAATTGTTAAAAATCATTTAGCATCAATATTAAATTTAAGAACAGGGGTTTTCATTCCTAAATATAATATCAACTTCAAGAATGGAGGCCAGAGAATTCCTAGGATCCAACAAAAGGTAGAAATCTTCTAAAAAAATCATCAAGCAAAATTAATTCAAGTTTGTAAGCAAAGAAATAAAGCTTTAATTCCAATTTATCAGCACATGCAACCTAAATTTATGACACCACCACGAGTGTCACCATCCCAAAAATGACGACAAGTAAGACATCCAAAGAATCTAGTACTCTTAACTCAAAATAAACAAAGTTGACTTCAGCTATAAAGATCATCTTGAAAAAAGTAAACTAGCAATAATGGACGAGCTAGCTTTAAGAAAATTGGTTCAAATGAAACTTGTTCTTTGAAGAAAGTGCTACACACTCTAATGAACCTTGAATTCCAATTTATCAGCATATACAACCTAGATTTGTGGTAGCACTATGATTGTCACCATCTTGAAAATGGCTGCAAGTAAGACATCCAAAGAATCTAATACTCTTAACTCAAAATAAACAAAGATGAATTTAGTGATAGAGATCCTCTTGAGACAAATAAACAAGAAATAATGGAGGAGCCAACTTTGAGAAAATTAATTCGAGTGAAACTTATTCTCTGAAGAAAGTACTACAGACTTTACTAAAAAAGGAGGAATGGTAAAAGTTGTTAGTGAAAAGCAAGATAACACACAAGTGAATCCTAGCATTTATAGGAATTCAACTCGCACCGACTGCCAAAAGGAGGATTCCTATAAATGCGTTACAATTGAGGACATTCCTATTCAAGTTCCATATATTGTTTCATCCATAAAGATTAATGGCAAATCTAGTGCAAAGAGGGCAGAAACACCTCATGAGAAAGGTGAATGCAGGGTGTTAGTACTAACAACAAGATGAGAAGGTGGTTTCAGAAAACCTATCTAAGGTTATGGCATAACATATAAGGCCAGTATATATTAAGGCTCACATCAATGGAAGACCAATTTCAAGAGTTTTGGTGGATAATTGGTCCAAAGTAAACATTATGCAAACTAAAATGATGATAACTTTAGGAAAAGATGAGGATGATTTGATCCTAATTGAGGTTTACCTTCATTCAATGGTGAAACTATTAAAGATGGAGAATTCTCCCTATAAATATTACAATGGGATGGAAGACTTTATTAATTGCATTCTTTATTGTTGAAACCCCTGCCACTATCTAAGTCTTACTAGGGTGAGATTGGATCCACTCGAATTATTACATTATGTCATCAATTCATTAGCTTTTACTTTTACAGAAAGGAGATAAAGTAGAAATTATTTGGGCTAATTTATAATTATTTCGTACTTAATTTGATGTATTGGAGACAAAATTCTACAAGGATGATACAAAACTAGCGTAAATTCAAAAGTCATCCTGGCCTAAGGAAAGACAAGGAAAGAAAAACAACAGGTGTTGAAAAATTCATAAGAATAACCACCATCGTGCCTATTCTTATTTAATAAAAATTCCCATTATAGAAGAGTTTGATAAATGAATTCTCGTAAGAAGAATGGGTAGTAGTTACAGTCGCAGAAATTAGGTGTTGAATATAGTAGGGGAATTCAAAAGAAATAAATGGATGTGATACTGCAAAACTAGTTTTTGAAGCAGATGAAGAACCATAAATTATTAATGATGATGTATAAGAGTTGAAATCTGTTCTAGAGCATTTGGTGATTATGAAGGTTAGAATCAAGAATCATTAGAAGAAGTGAATTTAGGTGATTCAGGAGAATTCAATGAAGTCTTTATTAACAAAGAATTAGACTCAAAGACAAAGTTGGAACTGGTGGAACTCCTAAAAGAATTCGAAGAATGTTTTTCTTAAGATTATATCAAGATGTCAGAGTTGAGTAAAACATCGGTAGAACACAAATTTTTGATAAAGTGAAAAATTTTCCATTATTGTTAACCTCATAGGTGTTGGTCGAAAGAAGTTGAGTTAAAGGTCAAAGAAGAAACTAAAAAAAAATGCAAGGCTAGTTTTATTAGAGCAGCTAGGTATAGTGAGTGGTAGTCAAATGTTGTGCTTGTAGTTAAGAAAAATGGAAAATAAGAATTTTAGGGATTTAAATGTAGTCACTTCTAAGGATATTTATATAATGCCAATTGCAGATTATGTAATAAATATGATAGCTAGACATTCTTTATTCCTTTTCATGGATTATTTTTTGGTTATAACCAAATTTTTATAGCCAAAAATGATATTTCTAAATTGACTTTTATATGTACAAGATCAATTAGGACATGTGAGTAGGTTGTAATGCTTTTTGGGCTAAATAATGCAAGTGCCATATATTAGAGAGCAGTAAAAGCCATTTTTCATGATTTGATGGGACATATGTCAGAAGTTTACATAGATGATATTATCATGAAGTCAAAAGAAAGTATATATCATACCTAAGATTTATAAGAAGCTTTTCATAAGATAAATATGCATAAATTGAAGTTGAATCCTTTAAAATATGTTTTCATATTAGAGTAGGGAACTTTTTAGGATTTTTGGTTCATAATAGAGGAATTTGATTGGATAAGAATAAAGAAAAAGCCATTCTTAAAGAAAAACCACCTCAGAGTAAGAAGGAACTTTAGCGATTTTTAGGCCAAGTTAACTACGTGAGAAGATCTATTGTTAATTTGGTAGGAAAAAAATTCTCAGACTTATTAAACTTAAAGAATTTAGAGGAATTTTGTTAGAAGGAAAGGCACTAAGTGGCTTTTGATAGTATCAAGGAATACTTAACTAAACCCCTAGTGTTGGTACCCCACAGAAAAGAAATTTCTCTAAAGTTGGATATCTCTATACTAGAAGAATCCATTGGATATCTGTTAGCCTATAGTAATGAAGTTGGTCATAAACAACCTATTTATTATCTGAGTAGAATTCTTATGCCAATAAAAAAGAAATACTTATCCATTGTAAAGTTAGGCTTAGCATTATATATCGCTTGTTTAAAATTAGGTCATTACTTATTGCAAAATAATGTTCTTGTAATTTCAAAATTTGATTTAATGAAATACATGTTGAACAAGCCAGTACTCTCAAGAAATATTGGAAAATAGCTTATGACTCTTATAGTCTTCAACTTGGTATATTATCCTTAGAAGTATTTAAAAGTTTAGACATTAGCTGACTTTTTAATAAACCATCCTTTAATCAAAGTAAAAAAAGGATGAGGGAAAATTTATTCTTAATTGCGAGAAGAAACCATAGGAATTGAAATTTGATGGGGTCTAGTATAGAGAAGTTTGTTGGTGTCAGAATTGTCATTATTGCGCCAAATGGAACCAAAACTCTTCTCTCCCTCAAAATGAACCTCTCATGTACCAATAGTCAAGCTGAATATGAAGGCTTATTGATTGGACTAGAACTTCTAGTTGATTTTGGAGCTAAATGAATTCTATTTAGGGGAGATTTACAATTAGTGTTACGATAAGTGGTAAGGGAATATAAGTGTACGAATGTAAGTTCATCAACTTATTACATCACTATTGTCCAATTACTAGAATTCTTTGATAATATAGAATTTCAACATATTCCAAGAGGACTAGAGGTGAATGAATTTTCACATATAGCATCTGGATTGAAAATGGACAAAGATTTAATCGATAGGTGTATTATGGTATAACGAAGGTATCAACCGTCCTTTTATAATACATGAATTTAACTAAAAGTCTTTAATATTTATAAAGAAGTTGCTCATGGTTAGAGGTTAAAAATCAATGTCTTTTTGGAAAATTCTAGCAAAAAAGTGTCATTCAAACTTAAGTAATAATTACTCAATTTTTGTTGATTGAAGAAATTCTATTTCATTAAGAAAACATAGGCTTCTTTTGAGATGTTTTGGCATGCTTGATGTTGGGTCCCGATTTCTCTTAGGATTTATTTTATTAAATTATCAAGCATGAAAATAAATTAGAATTTATGAATTAGAAAATTTTTGGATTTTAATAGGGTATAGTATGATTTTATATGGTTGCATGAATTAAAAAGAAAGAATTAAAATTAAGTGGAGGAGTTAGTAGGAATTGGATTTAATAAG
>JAOTJB010000210.1:33592658-33603343 GCA_027123815.1 Erythroxylum minutifolium
TGTGATGATGAGCAAAAATATTTGTGTGTATGAATGCTATAAATGTTTGTCTTGACTCATTGTGAATGTGGGAAAAACATTCTTTGAATTTATATCATGGTTGTTTGTATAATTATGTTGCTTTATGCTAAGGAAAAACATAAACTTAAGAAGCATGAAAAATATGATTTTGATATGTATACATCTAAAATCTGCTTATGTGGGTAAGAGAGATACCATTTCATTTGTCATGTACACATCGATTTAAAGCCTTCTCGTGGCTACCCGCTTGTGGCATATGAGCTCCGAAAAATGGACTCATTTCGTTCATGATTTAAACTTTGGTTTCGTCATTTCGTTCTATCGGATTCTCTCGAGTCATTGTGTTTGTGCATTGCATCCTGAATTGTTAGATATGGAAGATATTTTAATGATATTTTGTGATGAACGAATGAAAAATATGAGCTGAATTATGTGATAATGTGTTTCAGATATATGTGAAAGTCTTAAATTTTAAATGTGATCTATTAAGTCTAGCATATGGTTGATATATATATACACTTGATTGTGTGTAGTTTGTTATCGCTGGCTATAAATACATTAGCCACTGAGTTTCTTAGCTCACCCTACTATTTTTCCACTTCTCAGGTGAAGAAAAAGCAGATTAGCAATAAACTAGCAAAACTTCGGCAAACTCCAAGGATCTTTAACATTTTAACTTAACTAGTTAGTTCGGATAACTTTTGGCATTTTAGAAGCATATTAAGCATAAACATTCATGATGGTATTTTGTATTGTGTTACTAATGTAGTTTTGGATATGAAATTTTAAAGTTATGTTAAGACTCTATTACTGAGAATTGACAGAAAAAGTTATAGAGGTTTTCTCTTTTGAATGTGTGTAAAATGTTCTGTTTTGTTAAAACGTTAATGTGGCTGTAAATAAAATTATTGTTGTGTGATGGTTTTGGGTGGATTTGCTTTAAGTAAAATTGTTTAGATTATAAGTTTGTATGTATGGAATTGAAAGTTGGATTCGTGTCTTTTGGTTGTACTTACTAGTTTTACATATATATATATATATGTTGATAATATATGAAAGAAAATAGAGAATAAGGGTTAAAATGAAATCTGAAACTTCAAGGTGTAAAATGCACTAATCTAGGAAAAATTAGACAAAAGTGCCTTCGTGAAAGTTGTAGATCTTTTTCTTATCTTTCTAACGACATAAAGTTTGTAATTTTTTTGGATTTATGGATTGAAAGTTGTACGATTTTGAAGCAGATGTGCACGACTGGGACGTCACGATCGTGCTCGCATTAATCCCTCACACCTATGACTCTTTTATTTTTCTCTCACGCCCGTGATTTTCTTTCCTCACGCCTGTGACTTCTTTGTTCTTCTCTCACACCTATGACTCTAAGCCCCTACGCCCGTGAGATTTTGTTTAATTAAAAAGAGTCACAGCCGTGACTCTTTTCACTCACATTTGTGAGTTGTGTATGGCTTGACAAATTGTGTTTATAATTGTCACACCCGTGACATTTTATGGCACGCCCATAAATTCCCTTTATCTAAGTTTTAATTTTAATTTATGTTATAATTTTATTTTATTGAAATGTTCCCAAATTTATTTAATTATTATTTCATTAAATCTCAATTGTGGTGCATAGTGGCCATGAAATCCGAATCGAGACTCGGAGCCAACGAAGCATTAATAGTAATGCAACAAGTTTATGAAGGGGTATGTGGAACACATCAATCTAGAATAAAAATGAGGTGGGTTATAAGTCAGTATGGATATTATTTTCCAACCATCCTGAAAGATTGCATATCATATGCTAGAGGCTATAAATAATGCTAGAAGTATGGAAATTCAAAGAATTCCTACATCTGATTTATATTATATAATGAAACGATGGCTATTTAAAGTGTGGGCTTTTGATCTCACTGGGAAGATATATCCACCATCTTCAAAAGGCCATTCTTTATTTTGTTGTCTATAGACTACTTCACTAAATAGGTGGTGGCATAACTTTTAAAGAAAGTTGATCAAATAGATGTAGTCAAATTCATCAAAGACCATATTGTGCATCAGTTTGAAATTCCTCAATCAATCACAAATGATCAAGAAACTATGTTTACAAGCCAGGAATTTAAAGATTTCATTGAAGATTATGGGATAAAATTATTCAATTTATCTCCGTATTATGTTTAGGCTAATGGTTAAGCTTAAACATATAACAAAATAATTATTAAAATTCTTGATAAAATGTTAGAAGATAATCTAAGAGAATGGCATAGAATTTTGTCTAAAACCTTATAGGCTTATCATACTTCTAAGCTTCCTACCACAAGGGTTAGCCCATTTGCCTTGACATATAGACATGATGATGTTTTTCCTATAGAAACGGTGGCTCCATCCTTAAGAGTAGTTGAATAGAAAACTTTAGGGATTTTCGAGTATTTAGAAGCGATTGTAATGGAGTTAGAGGATTTAGATGAAATTTGACTTAGGTCTTGAATAATATGATTATTAAAAAAAAGTAGTAAAATTCTATGATGAAAGAATTTGCTGACAAAAATTCCATGAAGGAGAACTAGTGTAATGATCTAAATTTTTGTTAAATTACTCATAATGGACTAATAAGGAGAAAAACCTATAAAAGTATAAGTTGAGCTTAAGAAAGCTTAAGTTCATTTCTCTTTTAAACTTTTTTCCCTATAAATTACTATTCACTCACAACTTCCAACACTCATACCTTCCCCATCCAACCACCATTTCTATCAATCTGGGCCTCTACAAAAAGCTCTTGGGATGCTCTATCAAACCACTACACTTATTTCATCAAAAAGACCTAGAATGGGAGGAATCACGAATGGAAATTTGAGTTCATTTAAAAAAGTCACCGATATCTTATTTCTAGTCATTTTTAAGAGAAACTAAAACCACCATCGTGTCTAACGACCCTAAAAATATAGGAAAGGAGGGAAACTCGAAATTAATCGACTAATTTATGGGTGAACAGAAATTGGTTACCTTTGAGCTTCGAACCTTTAATTCTAAAAAACTAGGAGGAGTTTTCATGCAAGACCAGTGCCATTAAAGTTTTAGAGGTGAGCTCCTCATTTCTGGATGGGTGGTGAAGATCACTGCCTCTCCGACAGTGGTGCGTGTACCCCACATTCTAATGACAGTGGTGATTTTTCAACTAGTGCAAAAATGGCTAGAAATAATTTTAAAAATTCCCAAATATTATATGGATCAATTTTTATAAAAAAAGACTTATTGAAAATCTTCATAATTTGTGAGATAAAAATTTGGAAAGGGTTATGTTCTTAAATTGAGTCGTTGTTGATTAGAATTGAAACTATTTGGATGTATTGAATATAAATGAGGGTGTTCGGGTTAGAAATTGGTAGAAGTGTATTTTTCTTATAGGAATGACCCTTTTGTCAGAAGTAGAATGTTGTTTTACAGGATAAACTCTACTGAATTTTCAATAGGCTCCTCGTAAAACATGACATTGTCGCGTTTAAATAGAAAATAGAGCTCCTTAGTATTGATTCATAGTCTTGTTCTTGAGGTATCTAAAATTGTTTTAGGTTTTAAATCTTAATGATCATCCCTATTTTTCTTTCTATAGATCAATCAAGAGCAGAACCCTCCGCTTCGAGACACTAGGTTCGACACGAAGGAGCACATTCTACCTGTGAGTTAATATTCATATTTATGAGCATGCATTAGAACTCATTCTTATATTCAACATGGAAATCGCCATCATTATCATGTGCACACTTGTGTACATAATTTTGTTGTGCAATGTTATGCTTGTCTTAATATATGATGATGTGGAGGATTATTATAGTATGAGCTACCTAGCGGACGTCTCTAGGTTGTGCGCACAGTGAGTTAATTGGTCAGGTATGGATTTGGGTTAGTATTTGACCCGTTGATGGATCCATTGATTGAGATACGAGACAATTGGGCCGGTTCGATCAAGTTTGCTCGTTGATGTCAACCAATATATGGTTCATGATATGGTGGCATGATTGTGGTGGTTCGATTGAGCTTGCTCTCAGATGGCAATCACGTCGTAGTGAGGATGTGGCGGTTCAATTAAGTGTAACTATCAAAAGATAGTCCACTACATTTGGGCCAAGTGACCTGTGTGGACTAACAGAGCCCTTATAACTATAGTCTATAGGTAAGGGACATGTCATAGGGTCTTTCTTCAATCCTCCACTATGATTTGTGATTTGTGATTGTGATTATTATATGACATGATATTGATATAGGAAATACACGCATATTTACGAACAAAATCACTATGTTATGATATTGCATTTATAGATGTAATACAATATAAATATATACAAAAATGTAACATTTTAAACCCTTAGGAGTGCATAACATAACCATAGTATTAATTAACTCAACGAGGTCTAACTCCCTTTAACCATTTTTCAGGATCTTCGTTCAGATCTCTTATAACAAGGTACTTCATAGGTCTCTTTCTTCTCTGGTGATTCGATATATGTTTATTAATGACCTTTGAATCCAAAGCCGCAGTAGTATTGTATATGTTGAATTTTTCTTCTATTAACTACTTCAATGTTGTAGCATATTGCAAATTGGATATTGTTATGACTATTTAATTGTTAAAAGTACAAGTTTGATTATTTTAGTATGTCATCTTTATTATGGATATGGGGATTTGATGGTGTTTTAGGCTTACTAAGAGTTCAGTAAACCTTGAGTTTACTACTCCTTCAGTGCCAGTCACGATCCAAGGTTATTCGTAGGGATAAAAGATAAAGAATATGATCTCCATATAGGACAAGATCACTTAGGATTTATAGAATTTTAAATGGAAATGCCTATTGGTGATATAATTTGAAAGATGAACCTCATAGGTGTTTTATTAATATAAAATTTTTAAAACTTTATGTACCTACCTTTCCTTAAAAGTATTAGGAATAAGGAATGTTAGCGAATTATTGAAATAAATAACTTTAGATTAACATTCAGAAATCGAAGTTTATAACCCCATTCGAAAATAGCAAGAAGTTAACAAGAATAGAGAAGTTTACAACAAAGTCAAAGGATCGAATTTACCCCATTAATTAATGCATGATACTTAGTCCTCCTTGGCTTATTTTACTTATTACTTCCACCAATAATTTTCCTAACTCGGTAATCGTCCACTTAATTTCGTGATATTCCTATTTGAGCTTCTATCTTGTTTGAGGACTTCTTATTTCTTTATGATTATCTTGATGGCTTGTTTATGCTCAAAATCTTCATTTTCTAAAGAGCCAAATATATTTTTTAGTTCTTAAATTTTGGTTAGAAGATTTTGGGCTTTAGTCTCTTTTGCTTCATAGTCCATTCTATATTGATGTGAGAGTCTCAACTTTTTTGAGTACATAACTTAATTGTGGCAAGATTTTTCAAATAAAGTAAAAAATCTCTCAGCTTTATTTAAAAGTCCCCTAATAGTTGATGACTAAATTACAGACTGAATGTAAGACACCATAAAAAAAACAATTTTAAAGACCGTTTAACTGTAGATAGTTCTTTAGAGCTAATTGTTAATGTAGTATTGGAACAAAGGTCATAGGAAAGATCTAAAAAGCTCAAGACAAATAATTCTTTTGAGGTTGTTGTTGTAGACCAAATATTCTTTATTTGAAAGTTATAAAAGAATAAGTTGACATATTGATATGTTAACGTATAGAATAAAAAAGTTCTTGTCTCACCTACAAAAAAAACCTCAATGGCTTTTAGGTTAGGAGAAGTCTTAATCTTTCCAAATTCTAGCTCTAAAGGGAAAGAGGGAGCAAAGAGGTTCGATATTTTATCATCTACAAAAATGATAGATTAATAGGAATTCATAATAGAAATAAAGTTAAAAGTAATAAAAGGATGTTTTCATACCATCATTAATTTCTTCAATAACCTTCTTAGGAGTAGAAGAAGTCCCTTCCAGAAGAAGAGTGAATTCAGTAGAGGGTTTGCTAGTTACAGATTATTTGAGCAATTTAAAGGAGGAGTGAGTGAACTTCCTAGCAGAAACTCTCGGAGCTAGAGTTTTGGCCTTTTGAAAGTAGAGGTCGCTAGTGACTTCTCTTTAAGTTTTCTTTTAGAGAGAGGATTAGGACCCCTATATTTTTTAGAAGAAAGTTGACTTTCTCCATTGTTTTTAGCATCCAAGATTCCAAAGTCTGTAAATAAATAAAATTTAGGAGAATTTTTTAAATTAATAATGCATGTGTAGAGTGGAATACGTTTGAGAAGTGTAGAATTAGGTTGAGGGACTAAACTTCAAAGTTTTTAAGACATTAAGAGTGATAAGTTTAGGTGTTAGTCACACTGGTAACAAAAATCTTACATTTCAAAATGCAATAACGATAAAAAATTTTCCAAAGAAATTTATTGTTGACAGCCCTTGCTTTGAAAGGCACTCTTACTTGATAGTCTAAGAAATGTACAACATTTGGAATTCCTAGAGATAGGCTAAGTTGCCTACTCCACAGTTAAGGGAGATACATTTCAAAAGCCTAAGGTTATAATAGACGGGTCGTGTTTCAGGGCTTTGCCACCATTGAAAAAAAGACTCATAGAGTTGGTATAATCTAAGAAAAGCTTTGGATATATAGTAAAATAGGAGGACTTAGAAGTTTTGAAGAATTTTAACCAATAAGGCCTTTTGGTGAAGTCTCCAAAAGGATTCATCTAATTTATAAGCTATGACTTCAGAGACAGTAAAATACCAAAGATGTCTTTGGGAGACTTTCTATAGAAAATAGTAAATGACCGAAGGCTAAGAAAATTATAAAATCTAGGGTTAGAAGAAGGTACACATTCTCTATCCCTAAGCTCAGGGAAATAAACAAAATTCCAAAGTTAGACAAACTACACATACAAAGTTGGATGCTGCAAAGGAAGATTAGAAAGGTATGTCCTTAATTTTCTATATAAAAATTCCAAGAAAATAAAGCCTAAAGGAAAAATTACTAGAAACTACTACTTTACAAAAAAAAACAAGGAATTCTAAGCTAGGTTTATTATTAACATGGCAAAAGACAAATCGATTTAGAAGAAACCAAATGAATTCTAAATTTTCTCTTTAGATATAAGAGTTCTAAAAGAAGCATAACTGTCTATTAATTTGGAATAAGAAGAACATTTAAAAACTCCAAAATACAAAGTAAGAGTTTCTTTAACCAAGTAAGCTAGGTCCTCTATGATAATAGGTAATCCAATTAAGAACAAAATGTCTTTAAAAAAAATAAAAGCATGGCCAAAAGGAAAGATAAACGAATTACATAAAGAACTCTAAAATTTCATAATCATAGACACAAGATTAGATTGATACTAAATAGGATTCCTGTCAAGAGCTATCAGCTGCAGGAGGCAAGCATACTCAATAGGATTCCTATAAGGAGCTATCAGCTGTAGTTGGCCATGCCTCTTCTAAGTAGAGTGATATGATGGGTATAATCCGTCTATCCATTTAGCCTATTGATTTACAATCATAGACCAAGGTTTTAAGGATTCAAAGGTTTGATGTCACGACCAGGAACCACATCGAGCACATGACAACTATCGCATGCCTAAGCTAAGGATACTCACAGTACCCTTAACCTAACTATGCAAAGCTAACTGGACATCTTTAAAAACATTTCGGCAATACAATGACTGTAACTTGAAAATCCCAAAATGAAAAACACCTGTAAATCAGTTTCAAACGCACTTTTATATTCACGTTAAAACTTTACCACAACTTCTGGATTTTGAAGTCCACTCAAGAACAATCTCAACAATAGTACAAAATGTTCATACATAAAGTTATTTACAAACCACAAGATAGACAAAAGTTAATTTACAAAATTATAAAGCATATCAACACAATCATGAACCACTATATAACAAAAGTACAAAACAGAGACTACACACATGCAGTAATGCCTCGAAAAAGTCAAAAGATCACATGATTCACTCAAAGCTTTAAGATCACCAAATTAACCTGCATGGATGGAAAGCGGAGGGGGTGAGTACATTATGTACTCAGTGAGTAGGAAAAACATATATTGCAAACAGAACCCAGTACATACCAAAATGGTCTAGATAACCTTAGGACAGGTTCTTCATGCATCTAGTATGCACATAACCACCTATGAAATAAATATACATGATATAGAAACACATAGGCCTAGCCTATGACTCAACATATACTAGTTAGGAACCACATAAGCTTAGCTTATTAATCACTCATCCAGTGAAGATAGGTTCCAGTTCCAGTACACAAGAGCAGAAAAGCATCACATGGACAAATCAAATCTCATCGGCAAGTCAAATATCATAATATGCAAAAATAATTTTGTGTGCTGTTATAAGTGGCCAAACTAGTGTGCACACCCACCGGTTCCTGGTGTTGGCTTGACTATCATTTGTGGTGAGTCTAGACTACAGTTGAAAAGAGCATCATGACCCTAGGTGATGACCTGGTCAATGACCAGACCTCTAAGTGTGCAATCACCTCTAAGTCCCGTAGAAAGGTGTCGATACGAGAACTTGACTTTTATGTACCAGCGTCAAGGGTACGGGGGTAGCTTAATCTGTTGTGCCCAGCACATAATTTACCAGTCGTTATCTCACCAATCATAAAATATATACAAATATTAAATACTAAAATCAAGCAAGGTACCATACCTTTATCTATTAGTCTAACCGATAAAATGAAACCTTGTTATGGCTTTAAGCTGAAAGAAAACACATACACGCATCATACATGACTCTGTTATGCATATATAAGCTCCAAAACATTATTTCATGCAATAAAAGTTATCTTTTTGCAATCCAAGTGTAAAGTTGTTCAAAAATGTAGTTTTATAAAATAAAACATTGTCCTTTGCATTTCAAATGCAAGTTTGTTAAAAACAATATCATTTCTCAAAATATGTAATAAAAACCTCAGTTGCACTCCAAGTGCAAAGAGTTATTCTAAACAATGTCATTTATTAAATACACAAGTATACTAGCATCTATTTAAGATTCAATTATACTATACATTACCTACGTTCAAAATTCACATACAAGTCATCATGCATGTCTTAGGATGTCCTAATTCCATTTAAGAGATACGATTTCCCCAACTCACTTCAAAAAAAGGTGTACACTCCCTTGACTTCAACAATCCTTGGTACGAGTTCTTTAATCCACAGCTCCCGAGCCTTATACATATAATATACAATGTATTTACTACTCAAAAATGTATCTCATATTTATACACCACCACATAAGTGTATAAAAAACAATATCACTGTTTTTAAGCTATAGGATTCGGCCATTAAGCTTCTCACTATTATTCGCTTAAGCTTTCTTTTGCATTTTCTAAGGCATTTAATGCCTTTGATCTAATACTTACACATTTCAAAGCATAATTAAGAATATTTTTATCCAAGAACATTACGCCTCTACTCATCAATCTAAGCAATAATTCAAGTTTACTCTAAGTAAACATGAAAGCCTCTTTCTAATTCACACCATCAAAATCTTTAAATCTGAAGTCAAGTTCACTTAGGCATTTTATCAAACACCTAAAGGCATAAACTTGAAAGCCTCCTTCCAATGTACATCTTCCTCATTTTTCATCATAAATTCACATTACATATACACAATTAACATCATAGAGTTCATTTAAACCATCAATTTCAAAAGATATTCAAAATTTTACAAACTTTCACCAAAGAGAGGGCATTTTAGTTTTGGCTTAAGGAGACTTCTCAATGACTCATTTCATTCATCTAAACCATGTTTCATGCATATTCAAGTATGGAGAACAACATATCTTAACATCAAACTCAAAATCATAATGTAGAGAGAGATGAGACAAAATTTACTTAAACATTCCTTTAGTGATATCTTAAAATCCTTTGAGAATTTCTCAAATATAATGATAGATTTGAGTTCCTTGACCCCAAATTAGTTTAGAACATCTTGATTTGGATTGGAGAATCAAAAGAATGGTGGAAACTTGATGATGACCAAAAATTCTTCTCCTCCTCCTCTCTTCTCCTTTCTTTTAATTAAAAACAAAGTGTTTTAAATGTTTTATGGTGGGATGCACGGCCATACAAGGAGAAGGGTCTAGATTTTGACTCTTCTTTGACCAAACATGGTGAATTTACCTTTTTTCCTTAGTTTATGTGAAATTACCAATATGCCCCTTAAACTTTCCCTAAATTTACAATTAGGCCCTTATTTACATCAACCTTTCCAATTAAGCTTTCTAAGTGTCTAATAAGTCTATAAATCATGTCTAATCACCTCTTAGGCATTAGAACACACACTATGGCCATGTTCATCCAATGGACTCAGTTTTACACACTTAGAAACTTATATGTCAGAAATCTCCAAGATTTCGCATACCAATGAACTCTGAGTTCATATAAGGGCATATAACATTATATATCACTGACATATACCGAAAAGATTCAACTACATTTTTGAACTTATATACAACCATGTATATATCAATATATAGTAGTATGTCCAGGTACAGGCCAATACAAAAGGGCTCAGAAAATCTAGTGTTACATCTAAATAAGATGAAGCCTAAAATACTATGTTTGGGTTGAATTTTTGATTTAATGAGAGATCTATGTATTATTATAAATTATTCATGATTATTACTTATG
>JAOTJB010000210.1:33615792-33625894 GCA_027123815.1 Erythroxylum minutifolium
ATCACATTCACAATTCAATTATAAATCAATTATACCCGGAATGTCTATGAATGCATGTACAATTATTTTCATATGCACAAATTCAATATTCATGAATATGAGAATATCATATAATGCATGAGCATGAAAAATGCATTTCTAAGCTCTCATCGATCACTCATATTTACTATTCTAACCTCCCCATAAGTAATGTGATGTTACAAAGGTGGCTTGAAGATTGATTAAACCTTAAAATAAAAGGCTCATGCTTGAGTGAAACTAGGCTTCTGTACCCAAAGCTCGATCGAGCTCAAGTTAGGCCATTTTAAATTTTATATTTTTATTTAAAAATTGAATAATTTTTAATGAAATATTTGATTCAAATTTCAAATAAAAGATTTCATTCAAATTTCAAATAATTGAAACTACGGGTAATATGTAGCCCAAATATTACTTATTTTTAAATAATATAGAGCTATATTAATGAACTTCTCTATGTAAATTTCAAATACATTGTATAAATTAGTAAATATGTTTGTTAAAAGAAAAAAGATTATTTAAAAATTTTGTAACATACTTTGTTATCCTGAAAATTATTTTCATAAAAAAGTTAATGTGTCATTTTATATAGGAAAAAAAGTGTTTTGTATCTCATTCATTTTTCTAAAAAAGCCTAATATTATATTTATAGGCCTTAAAATTCAATTTTTTAAATATAATCTTGAATCTTCTAAAATTTTCATTTTTGTCAAAACTATAATAAGGATTCCATATTCATTTTATTTTTTACTAAATTAATACTACTAAGTCAAATGTCTTGCTTTTGACAAAAAATTAGTTCAAATCTATTCAAAAATTAATGTCGCTTTAAATTATTATCTCTTTTTTAGTACTAATCATTATTCGCTTACTTAAGTTTAATAACAAAATGGTGCTTGGTCCATTCAAAACATAAAAAGAAAATCAATTCATAATTCTGCCCATGCAACAAGTATCACGATAATATTATCAAAATTATGTTCTTTTCAAAACAAAATAGCATTATGGTTTCATTATTATCCAAATGAAAAAAGATACAAAAAGGAATTATCAATTATAGTTGGAGACTGAAGTTAAGCTAACGGGTAAAGAGTTTTCTTTGTTAACCTGCATAAAACCATGCAAGGAAAGATTTATATCTTCAATTGTAAAAAAATAAAGCAATCAAATGAAAAGGGTAAATCCAGAAGTATAGATTAAAGAAAACAAACCCAAGGTAGTTAACAATTAAATATACTTTCATCATCGAATATTTGTTCAGAGAAAATTTTAATTAGAAGACTAGTGAATTTGACAATGTTCTTAATATTTGATTGGTCATCTTCACTAGAAAATAAAGTAAACTTAGGAATTTTATAACAACAAGTGATAGGTCCTAATCAAAGCAATTAAGACTTTTGCAATAAAATAGGATTCTATTAAGGATGAGACTAAACTACAATATTTTAGTTAGAATAAGCCCCCCTTATTATCACTCTACAAAAGTTTAAGTAAAAGGGGAAAATAATAACTTCTCATAATCTGTAGATCCTATCCCTAAGGATTAGGACTCTACATCTAGTTGCAATCAAGTATCCAAAACTATTGAAGTAAAATAACAACTCTATGACCTATTCTCAAGCAAGCTAGGGACGTAACCCAACCAACTTAGACCAAGTCTTTATTGCCAATAATCCTCTAAGATTTATGACACTTGCATGGCCCGTGCATTTTGATAGCCATGTACAGGACACTTAATCAAAATATTTTGGATTTCTAATGGGCACTCTTTGAGATCTTCTTGACTTATCAATACCTCCCTTTTGTACTGGAACCTTGTCCTCAAAGTTCATGCTCATGAATTTGTCTCTCATTGCTTGAGTGTTTTCCTACGTTGCATCATCCATTAGAAGTCTCTTCCATTTGATTAGGTTTTGTTTAATAAACTTCGTCCCTTATTTGATCCAACATGTGTCCAATATAGCTTTCGATTGTATCATAAGTTCACCATTCTTAGTAATAGGTGGCAATTCAGTACTAGGTGTAAGGTTGTCTCCTATCTTCTTTCTAAAGAGTGACACATAAAAGATCCAGTGAATGAGAGAATTAGCTGGTAGTGTAAGCTTGTAGGTCATTATTCAAATTCTTTCTCTAATTTGATAGGGATCGTAAAATTGGCTTGTAAGCTTTTGATAAGCTCGTTTAAACAATGACTGTTGGCGATAGAGATGGAGCTTGAGAAAAACCGGTTCTTCCATTTGGTATTCGATGTCCTATTGTTTAGAATCAGTTTGTTGCTTCATTGTATTACTTGCCAAATGCAAATTGGCTTTAAGCTATCATAGTAACGCATCTCGAGAAGCAAGGATTTGGTCCACTTCATATATAGGACAATGAACTTCATTATAATGATGAATTGTTCATAGCAGTCTTCCATATAAAGCCTGAAAGGGATTCATTCTTGTGGAGGCATGACAGGCAATATTATATCAAAATTCTACCTATGGAAGGAAAGAATGTCACTTTCGCAGTTGTTGAGATGCAAAACACCAGAGGTATTGTTCAACACAGTGGTTCACCACCTTTGATTGCTCATCTGTTTGAGGATGATATGCAAAGATCATCTTCAATTATATGATAGACATCTTAAAGAATGCTCACCAAAAATGATTTATGAGCATTGGGTCACTATTGTTTAAGATGGATTGAGGCATTCCATGAAGCTTTACCACTTATCCAACGAAATTTTCACCTATAATTTTTGTTGTATACGGAAGAGATAAGACCACGAAATATGTTGTTTTGCTCAAATGATTGACAACAAAAAGAATGGTATTCTTTCCATTTTAAGGTGGAAGGCTTTTATGAAATCCATGGTGATATCATCCCAAACTTGACATGGAATTGGCAATGATTGGAGAAGGTCGGCTGACAAAATGTCAGCTTTATTTCTTTGGAAGACGTCACAAGAAGCAACATAATCTTTCACCACTTGATACATTGATGGCTAATAAAATTGCTGAGCTAGTCTTTTATATGTTCTGAGGACCCCATAGTTCCATTTAATTGGTGAATCATAGAACTCCCGTAAGAGTTGTTGGATGATGAAAGAATTTGGAGGTACCACCATATGATTCTTGTAACAAACCAATCCATTATGCCATGCTTAAGATACACCTGGTTGTTTTGTTGTAAGCTTGCTTATGTGTTTGCATGTACTGATGGTTATGAGCTTTAGCTTTGATTGTATCCTACAATGGAGTCTGAGACATAAATAAGGCATTAAGACTAGGACTACCTAACACTCGCAATAGTGCATCTGTTGCAGTATTCTTATAGCCCAGTTTGTATGTGATCTCATAATCATAGCCAAGCAATTTAGTCACCTATCTTTGCTACTCCGATGTGATGATACACTGCTCCAAAAAGTACTTGAGACTGTGTTGATCACTTTGGATATAGAACTTATGGCCTAGCAAGTAGAGTCTCCATGTTTGGATGGTTTGAATGATTACTAGCATTTCTTTGGCATATGTGGACCAAGACTGCTTGGTGGAACCCAAAGCTCCACTCATAAATGCAATTTTCCTTTCTAGCTGAGTCAAAACTGCTCCTACACCATCCCACGAAGCATCCAATTCAATAATGAAAGGTTCAATGAAATTTGGCATAGCTAGTGTAGGAGTGGAGGTTATAGCTTTCTTAAGATCTTGAAATGCAATTTCTGCTTCTTTCGTCAACCAAACTACCCTTTTTTTAAGAAATTGGTGAGTGGATAAGTTATGATGATATAGTTGCGAACAAATTTTCGAAAGTAGCTTATAAGGCCTAACGTAACTCATAAACATTAGTAAGCCTAGGCCAATTCAGCATAGTTGTAATTTTTACTTGATCCACTTTAACTCCTTATGGAGTTACAATACGCCCCAAATATTCCAATTCTTGCTGTCCAAGTGCACATTTGCTAAGTTTAACAAAAAATTGATGATGCATTAATATTTCAAAAGATTTTTGAACATGATCAAGATGCCTGTTCTAATTGGGTCTATAGATCAAAATGTCATCAAAGAAAACTAACACAAATTTGTAAAGATAACGGCGAAATATGGAATTCATAATTTCCTGAAAAATGGATGGGGCATTACAAAGACCAAAAGATAGGACTAAATTTTCGTAATGATCATTGTGGGTATGAAATGATATTTTATGAATATCCGTGGGATGTACACGTACCTAGTGATATCCTACCTGTAAATCAATTTTGGTAAAATAAGAAGCTCTATGGAGTTCATTAAGCATATCATCAACTGTAGGAATTGGAAATCGATCTTTGATGGTTACAACATTGAGTGCTCTATAGTCAGTTCAAAAACTCCATGAACTATCTTTTTTATTTACCAACAAAACAGGAGATGAAAAAGGACAAGTAGATTTTATTTGATATCTTGAAATAAATAGAGAGAGTAAGTGAGATTAATTGTGTAGGATTGTACAACGAGAGTTGGCAGCCTATAGACGTATCATCATGTTAATTGATTAGTTAGAAGAGAGATCTCGACAATTTCAATTGATCACCCATAGGATAGTTTAATAACTAGTTGAATCGGTAGAGTCATTGGGTATGTTGAAAGATTGTCTAATTGATTCCCTTTAATTTGATTAAGGAAAATTAATTACACATTGAGAGGGGATAATTAGTACATTCAAAATCTAGGGTGAGACACAATTTGATTAATAAAATAGGAGGGAGACAAACTAGGGAAAAAAATAATCTCTAGTCTTTAAATTCTTAAATTTCGATTTTTCTGCATTTTGGTATTGTCTATTGCTTTATGTAAGTCTTTTAATTTTATTTTTATTTTTTAGATTATTTTCATTAAACAATTTTGTTTCTTAAAAAAAGTTTTTTCAATAGTTATTACATGTCAAGATAGAAATCGTGTGATGTATAATCAATTCTAATTTGAAGACAAACAATAATGATTAAGCTTCCATTCTGCATATCCTTAGAGATAACTTTTAGTGATGCAGTATGAATTGATTATGAATTAATTCCTTACAATTTATGAGTTTGGTTGCCCCATTGAAACTCCATTGTTAATTGTTTCCAATTACACACCATTGTCCCCAATTGCGTCAACCAATGGACACCTAACACTAAATCTAACTCAATCAATGGTACAGTACAAAGAGTGAGGACAAAAGGAATACCTTGGATTCTCAAATCTTCCTTGACATTTTATTGGTTCTCCATTAGCTACCTTCACATTAGAAGATTCGGTGGGAACCATAGGTAATTGCAACATGTTGGCCATTTTCTCACTGATGAAATTATGAGTGGATCCACTATTAATTAAGACAATCATTTCACAGTGCCCAAAATTTTTCGTCACCCTTATAGTCCGGTAAGCTGACCATCCTGAAAGTTCATGTAAAGATATCTCATTTTGAGGTTCCTCATCATCAGAATTATTATCGTTGCCTTCCAACAACAAAAGTTGCAGACCACGAGACCTATGGCTTGGTGTAAGTTTTTCGTCACAATTAAAGAAAAGTCCCTGCGTCCTCCTCTGCTCCAATTTGTCCCAAATAAGTCGTTTCATTGGAGATGCAACTTTGAGTTTTGAAGGAGAAGGAGAGTTAGCCCCTGGACGATTGAATGGTCAAGTGAATTTCTTCTACTGACTCACTTGATCATCTCTCATTCATGCAAGACTAATGGGTTCCTTCAGTTTTATCAATTTGAACATTCGAACATCATCTGCAATCTCTGCCTTGAGACCACCCATCAATGCTCCTACCAAAGCTTTTTTAGTCTATCCTTGCACTCGATTCCCCAACCTTTCAAACTCCTTCTAGTAATCATGTATGGAACTAGTCTATTTTACCTTCGACAAGGCTTCATTAAAATCTTCACAATCAGTTGGACCAAAACGAGCCATAGCTCTTCAATAAAGATTTCCCATGTCACCTCCTTCCCTTCTTCCTTGTAAGCCCAACGTAACCATTGCCACCATTGGTTTGCTTCACTCTCAAAATGAAAAGAAGCTAATGACACCTTCTCTGTTTTTAAGGTGCATTGATATTCAAAGAACTAGTATACTAGGTTAAACCATTAGGATGTATCATTACCATAATTTTTAGGAAACTCGAGTTTAGCCCCATCCTTTAGTAATTTCCCGAGATTCCTCTCTTATGTTATGAGAATGTCCAATGAGAAATTTTCCATTGCGATCGTTGGAGGATGGCTCTTACTTTGAAAGCAATGCTTCAGCCATCTTGCCAATCAAATTTTTTAACTGATGTAACTTATCAGTCACATCGAGTTCCAATTTGTTGAAGTTATCCTGGAGCCCTCCAAGGCCCACTTCTAGGTTTTTAATTCTCTCCTTATTGGCTGCCATTATTGCTCTGATACTAATAATAGGTCCCGATCAAAGCAAATAAGACTTTTGCAATGAAAGAGGAGTCTACTAGGGTGTGAAAGAACCACATTATTTTAGTTGGAAAAAGGCCCCTTTTATTATCACTCTGCAAGAGTTTAAATACAAAGGAAAAAATAAAAAAAATTCTCCTAATCTATAGATCATATCTCCTAACCAGTAGATCCTATCCTTAAGGATTAAGACTCTACAACTAGTTGCAATCAAGTAGCTGAAATTATTGAAATAAAATAACAAATCTATGACATATTCTTAAGCAAGCTAATGACGTGACCAACCAACTTAAACCAATTCTTTACTGCCAATAATTTTTCAAGCTTCATGACACTTACATGGCCCATGCATTACGATAGCCACGTACAGGACACTTAATCAAAATATTTTGGATTTCTAATGGGAACTCTTTGAGATCTTCTTGGCTTATGAACAAGGATAAGGATTTTTACGGTCAATGTGCTCTAGATAAGGCCTATGGAATTTTGTGTGGCTAATATGTCCCAAACCAAGTCCATTCAGTTCTTGAACAACTTCTTTAATAGCTTTCTATCAACTTGAAAATTTCCTCTGTGGATGAGCAATAATAGGAACATGATTATGATTTATAGCCAAGAGGTTACCCCGTAAACCATACTTCGGCCTATTAGCTTCAACTTTAAAACCAAATCTTTGTCTTTCAGGAGCTTGAAGCTTGATAACCTGTCGACCATTTATAGAATTAGTATAAAGGTGCCATATGAATATCCTCTCTTTTATGAGGAGGAACATATCTTTCTTCCATAGAGGAAGAAACTGAAGGATGTCTACATTCACCAACTTTCATTGCATTTGGTGTAATTGCCCCTTGAACCCTTTAGAAATATGTCTTGTTAGAGGAGGATTATTTTACATAGTGACCTGCATTAAAGACGCAAAAATTTTTCTATCTTCTTTGTTAACTTCTTAATTGCTTCAACGGTAGAAGCCAAATTAGAATTCAACTCTAAAATATCATTTACATAAACAACATCATTTCTTATTGGTAGTCCTGACGATTACAAATACTCGCCAATCGAAGATTTAACCGAAGTAGATGTTGCCTTCTCTATATTTTTAATCATTTGATATATAAAGCCTTCATTTCTTACTGAGACTTCTTCCTCCAAGGTTGGAGGTATAACAATTTCTTTTTTATCTTCATGTGTGGCATCATGGTTATATTGAGTGTGCCAAACTATTGATTGCCTTTTTATAACCAACTTAAAATTCAAGTCAAGGAAGAATTCTCCTAAAAAAGCATATGACTTTTAACAACGATAAAAATGTACTTTGAAAAATTCAGAGAATAGAATTTTAGGTTACCAAGTTGCTAAATGCTAAAATATGTTGAGATTTAAAACTTAAATATAAAGGATAATTTTATTTAAGTAAATAATGAGTACAAAGTGTCAAAAAAACTAAAACAATGTTAATCTTTTGTTTAGGTAGTGTTGGTGATTATGCAAGTGTGTTCCTCTGTGTCATGACTTTGATGTTGTTTATATAACCATCTCAAATTCAACCACCTCCAACAATTTAAATGCAACCATTTAACCTCCCATTATTTTCTAATAATGGCTATGTCCTAATTAATTGTACATTGATACATTGTTATTTTTAAAGTAAATATTAATCATGTTTTAACCATCTTGACCTTAAATTTTAGATTTTCTCTTAAGTCCGTAAATAATTTCGTTGATTTCTAAAATTCTTCATACAATTAAACCTCTTCATCTTTGAATCAAACAAGCTAAATTTCACTTAGTCTATTAATAATTTCATATATACAAATATAAAAAGACAAGTGGAGCTTTAAGTTGGTTGAACTCAAGTGTCATACTCTAGCTTAGACCAAGTTTGAAACTTAAAATTTTTTTAAATCTAATAGGTCAAGCTCGAACAAATATTCATGACTTGCGTGCATCTGGTATTTCTCGATTCCTCCACAAGTAACAAAACCTTTCGCTTAACACGTGGGTGAACAGTATGAGAAATGACTCTTCAACTACTACTAGTTCTTTAGTAAGATAAAGTCATAAAATGGACCCACTTTTATAGATATCTTATTAGGTCCCAACTGTCTTGGCCGTAGACTTGCCTCAGGAAGAAGCGGTCGAGCATGTGACAGATGGGATTGAATTTCTACTCTCTCTCTTACCTTTTATCCCAGAAGCAAGCAACTGTTTTATTAGAATTAAAAGCGTTAATAATCAACTACAAGATAACTTGAAGTAAAACTTTGCCCGATTTTGAAAAAGGGCCTTATAATGACTTTAGCATGCGATTGGACAGCTAAGATTTGGGGTTGCATTATAAGGAGGTGGGTCTACTTTCTTACACAGAATTTAAATTAAAAAGTGGAAAAGATAGCATTAAAAACAATAAAACACAGGTTGTTGCACTTTGGAAACAAAAACCTAAGTCAACGGGGGTTAGGGTGTATAGCATACTTTGGTCACATCAAATCTTTTGTTTCAGTTACTCTATTCGAACTCTGTTTTATTAAATTTTATCCACATATTTATGTAAGATTCACGTAAATGTGTATATGAGATTTAATGGAACATGATAGGAATATTATAACCGGAACAAAAGATCTCATCCTTATTTCTAGTTTCGTTTTTTTCCTTTTAACCTTAATCCACTTCAACCAGATCGGGTGTTAATGTATTGGATGAAACACTGCATATGTCATTTGGTTTTGTTAAAAAAAACAGTTATGTATGTCAGTTATGTTGGCAGTTCACTACAGTTATGTTTGATTTATTGTTGGATATGTTATACGTAAAAGTATGCTATTAGTGATTTTTGTGAATAGAAAAAGTTTGCACCTTTCTGCAATGTCGAAAAATAAACAACACTGGTATCAGAGCATTATAGATCTTAAAGGGATCTGTGAAAGTATTATCAGCGGCTTGTCTACATTCAACAGAAAAGAAAAATGCAGGCAAGTGGTAGTAATTTTTCACCAATCACTCCACCTGTGTTTGATGGTGAGAATTATCAAGCGTAGGCTGTAAAAATGATAGCCTACATGGAAGGTTGTGTATGTGGGAAGTAGTAGAGTCAGATTATGCAGTGGATCCTCTTCCTGAAAATCCAACCTTGAATCAATTGAAGTTTTAGAAAGTGAAGATCAAGAGAAAGGCGAAGGCAAAGTCATGTCTTCATGCAGCGGTCTCTCATACAATTTTCACCAAAATCATGAGGCTTGGTTCTACCTTTGAAATCTGGAATTTTTTAAAGGACGAATATGAAGGAGATAAGAGAGTCCGAGGCATGAAAGTGTTAAATTTGATGAGGGAATTTGAAAGGCAGCAGATGAAAGACAATGAGTTTGTGAAGGAGTATTCAGATAGACTCATTGATTTGGCGAACAAGATTCGAATTCTTGGGTCAGAGATGAAGGATGAGAGAGACTAGTACAAAAGTTGCTAGTTTCACTACCAGAAAAATTTGAAGCCACAATTGCATCTCTTGAGAATGCAAAGGATCTTTTAGAGATTAAGTTGGCAGAATTGTTGAGTGCACTGCAGGCACAGAAGCAAAGAAGGTTGATGAGAAGAGATGAAGAGAGTCCGAGGCATGAAAGTGTTAAATTTGATGAGGGAATTTGAAAGGCAGCAGATGAAAGACAATGAGTTTGT
>JAOTJB010000210.1:33647950-33659237 GCA_027123815.1 Erythroxylum minutifolium
CTTGGTTTGTCTCAGAAAAGGTATATTGAAAGGATCTTGAATAGATTCAACATGAAGACTTGTAATCCTTGTAGTGCGCCCATCTAAAAAGGTGACAAACTCTCGAATAGCCAGTGTCCTCAAAATGATAAAGATAAGTCAGAGATGGAAAAGGTCCTATATGCTTCTACTATTGGCAGTCTTATGTATGCTCAAGTTTGTACATGTCCTGATATTGCTTTTGTTATTAGTGTACTTGGGAGATACTTGAGCAACCCTGGTGTGGGTCTGAGGTATCTACAAGGTACTAAAGATTATATGCTTACTTACAGGATGTCTAATCACCTTGAGGTGATAGGTTATTCTGATTCTGATTATGGTAGCTGCCCTGATGATCACAAATCCATATCAGGATATATCTTTATGCTTGCTGGAGGAGCTGTATCTTGGAAAAGTGTTAAAGAAACACTTACAACAACTTCAACTATAGAGGCAGAGTATGTGGCTTGTTACGAAGCTACTTGACAAGTAATATGATTGAGGAATTTCATTTCTGAGCTTCATCTTGTGAAGAATGTTTCCAGACCTCTAACCATATATTGTGATAACTCTGCTGTGGTGCGCTTCTCTCAAATATGCAAGAACTTCAAGCGTTCAAAGCATTTTGATACAAAGTATATGTTTGTTAGAGAAAAGGTTAAGGAATATCAGACTCTTATAGAGCATATACCTACAGATCTTATGGTGGCAGACCCTCTAACCAAAGGCTTGACTGTTAAGGCTTTATGTAAATCATGTAACCTGTATGGGTCTATTTAAATCTTTTGACGTCTTGGATTAGTGGGAGTCTGTCTTTAATGTTGTTTTTTGATATATAGCAACATTGTATTTGACTATTTTGTTATTCAGTCTAGAGACTTTTGCTTATAATTGTTGCTATTATTGTTATTGCCATATACTTTATGGATATACTGCACAAATACATTTAAATATTTGTATATACATGGCATTTTGTTGGAGACATTTTGTACCCACTCTCATTTTGTTACTCTGAGATATTTTATTGAATCTCAGTTAGCATCTTGGGTGGATGCTTAGGCCATTTTGTTTGGACTTGCACATACGGATCACCATTTTGTGTGCATTTCCTTATGACACGTTCTGTTTAGGTCATCAAGGTATGGGTATCTTGCATATATGTTATCAGTACTCCTATCATGTCTGATTTCTATACTGTTGAGGTATTTGTAACCTCATTTTGGACTTATGATTGAGAGATTATTAGCTCTATTTTGGCATTCTATTATGGCCATATATTGTTATATTAATCTGGGGATTTGTTTTTGTTGTTCATTGATATTGGTTATGCTGTCCAAATGGGAGAATGATAGAATTTTATCATTAATTTTGTAGCCTAGCATAATAAACATTAAACATAATTTTGTACAAACCCAAATTAATTAAGATGTCAAGATTTCATACGTGTTATTAGACCTGTGTTCATGGCCTTGCTATAATAGGTAGGCTTAGCCCATGTTTATAGTACACAGGAGGCCCTTCTGCTAGCCAACCTTAAATACAGTCACCTCATTGAGAACTGTATGTGCATTTTTAGGGTTTGAAATAGCAGTAGTCAATTCTCTGCATCTCTGTCGCTCCGCTTCACAGAAAACAACAATGGACTTAATTGCTCCTCAGTTTTCAGGTATTTGTCCATCTAATTATTAAATCTAGCATGTTGCAATCATAGGGTTAGTATAATTATATTGATTAATTATGACTTTAATCAATAGTTTCGTTTAATTATTCTCTCATAAATTGCTCGAAAGATCAAGTTTTTCCTCAAATTTGGTAAATGTTGAACATCAAACAATGTCCTGTTAATGCCTCAAACTCTTTAATGATGACTTAATCTACTTCAAAATTTTTATAAGCTTTATCATCCCTAACCAGATAATGCCAAAATTACTTAACATATATGGCTCAAACCGATCCTTGTTTGGTGTCATATGATGTAAACCTCCTTGATCTAGAATCTTTGAGTCCTAAAGATCTCTAGCTAAAACATGGAGCATGACTTTGTTTTGTAATCCAATTCCCCTCTCTGCATATATTAACAGAACTTAACGAATCATTAGTTTTCCTTTTATTGCTCTTCTCCTTCTTATTTAGATAGTCCCCCTGTTATGTCTAATTTGTTTGCACTTGTAGCATTGGACTATCATTTTTTCCTTAAGTTTGAATCTAGAACACCTTTTAAAGGAGCATTTTTTACTTTGCTTCCTTCCACGTTCCTAATTTCTCTCACATATCACCCTTTATATTAAAAGTTTGCACCACTATTCTATCTCTGTTAGTTGTGAGCTAATAACACATTAATGATATCCTCCATACCAATTGTTTCCTTTCTCAATATAATGGGGGTTATCAAATATAATGGGGGTTATCAAATACTCATAAGAAAAAGGTAAAGAAAAAGCAAAATTATTTCTTTATCCTCATTTGTAATAGTCACCTTGAGCTTTAATAGGTTTCTAACTATTTATATTATCAAATTGATACGAGGTTTTAGATTTGCTTCCTCCTATATCTCCAACTTATACTGTCTATGCTTTATGTACAACTTGTTTGTAAGATATTTTAACATGTATCAGTTCTCCATCTTCTTTTATATCTTCATAGGAATGTAATATCCATGACGTGATCCATGACCTTGTCTGCTAGATATAATTCAATGGTTATGACTATTTGGGAGCTAAGAGTGGTTGCTTTTAGTATTTTGTTGAATCAACTTAAAGATTGGAGACTTTTCTATCTTATAGAACTAGGTTTGTAATAATTATATTTTGATATATAAACTATAATTTTACTTACCAACTCAACCTATCTAAAAACGTGACTTTAATAAGTCTTAAAATCTTTTCAAAGTTTGAAATCTTCCAAAAAATGGATTTTTAGATAAGGCATTAAATTGTGAACATGGTCTAAATATAAATTTATCTCATATTGTATAACTTATTGTTTATATCTTCATATAGACACGGACTTTGGACATACCCATGCTGTTGTTCAAAAAATCCTCTATCATACCAAAACACGTGAGCCTTGACATTTGCTTTCTAGAGAAAAATATTCCTTAGCATATAGTCGTCTGCCAAATTGTGATAGCTCAAAAAATTTTTAAAAAAAGTTATATTCTTCTCGAAACACTTCAATATCATATATTTGTATATTTGAGTCATGCAAAAAAATGTTTACACTGACGAATATATTGTTTTCATTTAATACACTCTAAGAAATGTCCTTAGTTTTCCATAAACACTCTAAAATTGTATATGAGCTATATACAATACACATCAACTTGAGATTGAGCATTTAATGTCTGTCATTACAATAGTTCCACATTTTAATGCTGTCAATCATCTTAATCGCATGCTCATCAGAATGTCCTATATCACCACCATAATGCTCTTTATACAAAAGGCTTGGTGCAAGCGAACAAGAGAGAATGTCTTATCGTTTCCGATGGCATTTTTTAGATAAATAAGGAAAAAATGACAGAAATAATAGGGTATAGACTAGTGATATGTGTACCATTCTCTACTATCCAAAATATAGGTATTGTACCAATTATGAATATCAGTTATTATTATCCGATACTTGAAATACCAAAATTTTTAAGGACTAAATTGTAATTTTTAAAATTTATGGACCAAATTGAGAAAAACCTATTACTGAAGACACAAAACCAGCACGCTTGCGCATTATCTTCTTCACTCTTACCCACTTGCTGTCTTCTTCATTATCATTGCCCACGCCCGCCCGACTTGCTAGGACGTCTTCACTATCTTCACGCTTCCTCCACCATGGTGTTGTTAGTGTCTTCTCTTATTCGTTGTCGCTACCTCGGATTGGACCTCTTGTTAGTCATTGTCGTCGCTGCTCGTCTCCATCGACACTGCTCATCTCCATTGTCACTGCTTGCTCGCTATTGCCGCTACTCACCTACTCATCTCTACCGTCGTGCAGATTGCAGAATCCAAAATCCAAATTCATTTGGTTAAATCGATAGACCTGACTAGCCCGACCTGCAACCCTCATTAACTTAGTTGCATTTTGTTTTATTTTTTTTGTGTAATTGAGGTAGCTTGTTTATGCTTTGGATTGAAATTGCATTAGTTTTCTTTTTTTTTGGCTCGCGAAGTGTCTTAAGCGGGTTTTAATTATGGGAAGGTACTTTTAAGCTATTCACACCCAGACTAATTCCCGTTTGAACTGAGTAGGTCTCTTGTAAGAGGTAAAGCCCTAGTCTTAAGTTTTAAACAGTTGCATATATAAGGAAGATTTAAACCCGCGACTTCACTTAAATCAGGAGAGTTCCTCACTAACTCACCTGCATGCGGGGATTTAAATTGCATTAGTTTTAATTGTGTCATGTTTGTATTGTGAATAGTTTATAAAATATGCATCTAGCAATTTGGGCTTGAAAGCTAGTTTTAGTTGTGCCAATTGTTTATAGTTAAATAACATTTAGACGATATGAATTTACGAAGAAATGAGGTCAAAATAATATTATGTATAAATTATAGAAGAACATTTAGGTATTGTAAATTGTGTATAATTCAAGAACATATCATATTATTTATTATTTTAACAATCATAAAATGATATCAAATTTAATTCATTAAATTGTTAAATTGTTAATTAATTTATATAAAATATACAATTTACTAATTATTGTTTGTATATAACATGTATTTAACATATGATTAATCATTTAAATATATGATTTAATATATAATTAAATATATGTAATTAAGTTAAGCAAATTAAATGTTTGTTGTTTTATATTGTTTATTATTGTCACTAGGAAATAATATTATAAATATTAATCCTATCTTATGAGTAGTAAATACACATTCATCATCTTATCTTATAGTTAGTTAAATACATTATAGAAGATAGTATGTAAATTTATGAAAAAATACTCATTACTTAACATACTGTAGAATTGTAAGTGTTTAAATAATTTTGCGATGTCTATTACCATAAAGAAAAGTTACTTACAATGTGTGTTATTATAAAGAAAGATGTAATATAGAATATATTTAGAATCTGGATATGCTTAATTGAATATTGAATATTTATAATTATGTAATGATATTATATACAAAATTGGCATTTTTAATATGAATTTATTAATTTAATTTTGACAAGTGTCTTCATTTATTTTTTAAGATAAATAGAAGAGAGTTCAAGTACTGTTAATAATTCAGTCATTTTAAGAAGATTCAGCTATCTAACTTAGGCTCATAGTAGATCGTTTCCTGGAATGAAGAACCCGAGAGTGGGGAGTGGAATCACCAAATTAAAAAAAACATTTAGCTAGGATTAAGGTGAAGTATAGCTTTATAAAAAAGTGAGTCATGATATGAAAGGACAAATGAAGACTTTATTTAAAGATTACCAACATGAAAAAGATAGAAGAATAAGGCTAAAATATGAAATTGGTTGGGAATTTCTTTTTCCGGTGATTAGGATGATAGTAGGGATGTTATATGTGGTGTTATTCTCACCCAATAAGAAGCGAATGTTGCACTTTATACGAGGAAAAGAATAAGACATGTATCTAATTTTTTTCACCACGAACAACTCTTGAAGCTTAACCTTCAATCTATAGTACCTTACAGTCTAAAGAAGTGACTTAAAATGTGGACATGACAATAACTAGATGATGGTATGATTAAAGTATATCATTTAATGATGCCTAATCTTATTATTACCGGTCTATAGTGGACGTTATTGCCTACGATTTAGGATATAAGGCTCCTTCAATTGAGGACTATAGAGGTAAACTTTTGAGCAGCTATGTTTACGAAATAAAGAGTTATTTGGATGAAAGAAGAATTACTTAGTAACTTTTGGATGTTAATTATGAGTGATGGTTAAACAAATAGAAGACATGAACTCATTATCAATTTTTAGTTTATTTTACTAGGGGCCAATATGTTTTAACTCTATTAATGCATCCAACTTTGTTAGAAATGATGATACACTATTTAAGATGTTTGATAAATGGTGAATGAAGTTGGGGCAAAAAACAATGTTCAATTCATTATTAATAATGATTATACTTACAAAACAGTTAGAAAAAGATTGCAAAGTAGGTACAATTCTATTTATTGGAATTCTTATGCTACATATTGTATTAACTTGATGTTGAAAAATATAGGAGATTCTAGATATTTTTCTATCATTGACGAGATTATGTAGAAAGCAAAAAATGTGACCAAGTTTATCTATAATCATGTAAGGGTCTTAAGTTTGAAGAGGAAGGATTTCACTAATGATAGGAATTTGTGTTGTCCTATTATAACAAAAATTGCAACTAATTCCTCATCACTTCATAATTTTGTTCTAATAAAGAAGGAGTTGAGACAAATTTTTACAAGTGATAAGTTAGTCACATCTAGGGATGTCAATTTCGGCCCGGCCCGCCCGACCTGACCTTGCCAGACCCTTTTTTGGCCTTGGTTTGGCCAATCATGGGAGGGCCACGGGTCGACCATGGTCTGCCCCAACCGGGCAGTGGGCCGACCATAGTCGACCCGTGCCCCAAAACGATGCTATTTTGTATTTTTTTATATTAAAAAAATATAGGCGGGTTGGCCCGCTGCCTGCCATTTTTTAGGCTGGGCGGTGGACCTAGCCATCCCTGCCCACGCGGGCCATTGTCCGGCCCATTGACATCTATAGTCACATCACAGTATGCTAGGTTTAATGCTCGAATTAAGCTTTCTAAAATTATTCTTAAATATGAATTTTGGTCCTAATAGAAATTTGTAATTCGAGTTTATAAGACTTTATTAAGAGTAATTCATTAAGCTATAATAGTGATGAGAAGGTAACAATGATTTATTTTTTTAAAGGAAGCAATCAAGGCCAATATGAAAAATAAGCTTTCTTTGTACATACCTTATCTTACAGTCATCAATGAGCAATGAAAAAGATAACTTTACACTCTGATGTTTGCAATTGAGGCATTTTAAAATTCTATTGTGTAATATAGACCAAATTTTACAAAGAAATATAAAGTTGATATGGGAATGCTATTAACTATTACAATAATTGTTGCCCATAAGATGATGCAAGATCTTTTAAGCTCACAAGTTAAGGTTTATAAGGGTGTTTCTGGTCATTTTAAAATGTTCGTTACTATTCATCAAAGAAAGAAGATTAATCCAAGTGTGTGTGTGTGTGTGTATTCACCTCTTGTTACTTATTAGAAATTAATCATCATTTTATTTTGTTTATAATATTACTTTTATTATCTTAAAGTTGTTTAGTGAGATCAATTCAAATTCTGAGTCAATACTTGAGTGCAATAGGGTGTGGAAGGAATTAGAGCATATTTGATTTCATCTATTCTAAGAAAAGGAATATATTGAAACACAAAAGATTGAATAACTTGGTTTTTGTTCGATACAACTTAAAGCTTCGGAAAAGTTATGTTATTATCATTGTTAAGTTGAATATAATTTCTTGTAGTTTCTTAATATTTTATTTTATTTTATTTATTAGGACTCTTAATAAAAACAAGTAGTTCTGTAAATCCAACTTACGTTGACCATATCGATCTTTTAGTAGATTAGATTTACGAGAAACTGGGTTTGATAAATGAGTGTAACTTGAAAGATAATCTTAGATAAGAAAGTATTAGTATATCGTTTGGTCCAATAAATTTGAATAATCGTAATGATGAGGGTCCTCTCAATAATGAATATTTTATACCAAATAAAAATTGAAATTAATTCAATTTGAATAAATATTCAATTGAATGAAGTTTTAAGCTTTGATTTCTTCTCTTCTTTTAGTTTAACTTATATTTGATGTATATGTTAAAAATTATATATGCAATATAGATATAACTGTAAATATTTTTGTTTCAAGTTTCATTTTTAGATAGTTGTTTCCTCGACACAGACTCTTGTTATAAATTGTAATATTTAGAGAGTTATTGATATTTATTATTCTTTTTAGGATTAATTACTGAAAAAAGCTCAAACTTTTGTCAAATTTTCAAATGTAGCTCGGATTTTAAAAAGTAGCAATAAAATGTCCAACCTTTCATTTTTTTTAATTATAATCCAAACTTCAAAAAGTGAAAATAAAATGCTTAAACCTTCAAAAATTTTCAATTCTAGCCCAAACTTCAATATGTGACAATAAAATGCTCAGAATTTCAAGTTTTTTTAATTCTAACCTGATGTTATCTGTTATTCTCCCGATGTCCTTAGCTCTTTGTTTTTTATTTGTTCTTCTAATGCCTCAAACTACTCTCTCATTATAGTTTACTACACCAGTAAGCTCTGCGTTTTTAGTTTATTCTCTTGATGTCCTTAGTGTGAAGGCGTTAGGGCTATGTAATCTGAAAATCGAAGGGTAAGGGCATCGAGAGAACAAACTAAAAATGAAGGGAAAAATTGAAATTAAAACGTAAAGTTTTTGGAGTTGCGTAATCTGATTTCGATCATTTTTAAACAACGACGACATTTAATTAATCTTCATTTGTTGTGTTAATTTTGGCTGATGTGTATTAATAATTAAGGTTTCTAAAACACGTAATAAGTCACATCAATAAACTTAACATAAACATTAACGTTGGGTTATAATTGAAAAAAATTGAAAGATTGAGCATTTTATTGTCACTTTTTAAAGTTCAGGCTAGAATTACAAAAATTGAAAGTTTGGGCATTTTATTGCTACATTTTAAAGTTTGGGCTATAATTGAAAAATTGACGAAAGTTTGAGCTTTTTTTTTAGTAATTAACCCTTATTTTTATTTGATGTTTTGATGTAATAGTATTTGTTATATGATAAAATTGTAATATTTTAAGTACTTTGTATTGTCATTAATTTTATATTTGTATGATCTTTTTTCATATTAATTGTAGTTATTATTTATATGTCAAATATGTGAAAGGTGATATTAATAAAAATTAATAAATTGTTATTATTTCAAAATTTTATTATTATAATTTTTGAAGACATAACTAATGTAAAATTATAAATTATACAGTACAATATATAGAGAAACTACTTTGTAATTTTTAAAAAATTCAAGAACTATTTTATAAATTTAAAAAATTACTCAAAATTGTACTTGTTATTGATCGGTACTAGTCTAATATTTTTCTAAAATCAAATTTGGTACTAGTATCGTTATAATATTCATAATATTAGTCTAGATACAACAAAAAGCAAATGAAAATTTCGTTTTGATTATTTTCTCCAAGTTGCAAACTCAGATAACTAACTTCGCTATCGAAGTGTCATTGCTCGAAGGCATCTCATACAATATTTTATAGATAAGTAGCCATGAAATCAATATACTTAAGACCTTGTTTAGTTGAGAGCTTAGTAATGAACGAAATGAAAAGTAATACACTTTCATCGTTTGATTGAGAGTTTCATAATGAAATAGAATGTAATGGGATGGAACAGAGAATTTCATGTTACGTTCCATTTTATCATAAACAGTGAAAATAAGAAACCTCCGATTTGGAAGGTTTAGAATAGAACGTAAAATAATAAATACATACTACGTAATATACCCTCAATAATTTTTCTTAATACCGATTATTTCTTCTAACCCTAACCTCCTTTTTTCCAAACTCATTTATTACGGACCCAAATATATAAAATTCTTTAATTGTTTGTATATATTTTATATAAATAAATAATTTTTAAATATAAATCACATATAATATAATAAAATTTATTAAATAATTAACAATAATATTTTCATATAATTAATAATACATTGTATAGAATTAATAATAAAATAATAAAACTTTTATTAAAATTTTTATTATTTTTAAATAAAAAATATATAAAAAATAAGTCAAAACTGTGACTTTTTAATTAGACATAATTTATGTTTTAAAATCATAGCGTTAAATTTCTTGTAATAATCATTTTAATATAAGCAATATAATAGTCATTTATTATACATAAGAGTTTAATATATTATATTATAAACCCTCCCATTTCTTTTAAATAACTTTTCACTATATTACATTTTATTCTATTATAAACTATTCTATATCTTTTTTATTTTATTCCATTTCATTAATTAACATATAACTAAACATGCGCTAAGTAGCAGAGGACAGTAAGGGGGACGTGATGAGTCTGGTAGACATCACAAAGCAAATCGGTGGATCATACGTGGGCCACCCGATCGTGTGAATCCTTTGGGCAGAAAATCAACGTGATTCGTACTGAACAAAAGTGAAATAGTACACTTTTTTAGGCACGCTCAGGACCAGAAACTTGGACATTTAAGTGAGGAGTCCTTGTCAAAGCATAAAGATACTTAAGGCTGAAGTGATGGTAACGTAAAGCTACTCGTAAGGCCTGCCATGGTGGAGCAAACTTTGTTCTTCCATCTCTCAAGCTGAATTTTGATGTAGGATTCACAAGTGATGGAAATCTTCGTCAATATCCTCCTTTCTCCTAGCCTCGCTAACTTTAGAACATGAATGGGTAAGTACTCTTCGCTTTAGGTACTGAACATGCGTCTTCTGAAAAAGATCCCACTTCTTAATCCGTACTCATAGGGCCATGCTTATGGTTGTCTTGTTTCCACCATTGATCATTTACCTTCCAACCTTGAACGATGTAGACGGCCTTAATAATGGATGACAGGATGAGTTCTTATAGTTGTCAATTTAGCTCCTCAGCTAGGTGCATTAATATTAAAGATAGTTTATACATAAAAATAGGATTTAAAATTATTATTATTATTATAACTTAGAAGTTATAAATAAGTTACTTTTTCAAAAAAAATCTAAACATTAAAGTTACTATATTTCAAAAAATTAAATAAATTTTCAAAAAATTTATTTAATTTTTTCTATTAGTACATATTCGGTTTTTTTCTATTCAATAAAATGGAAATATGTGTGTTTAACCTTTCCTAATATTGATAGTTAGTCAATCTTTACTTCAAAAAACGTCTAAGTTAAAATTACATGGTTTATAGATTTTTAAAATAAAATGAATATTTAAAACAAAATATAATACAAAGTGTCTGGCATTCTTGTAAGTTAAGTAGCTATTTAGTTCCAATTCTATTTTTCTTGGATGTAATTTTTAGTTTTAGTTTTAGTTTTTTTGAAATAAAAACAAAATTCTGTTTGGTTGTTAATGTCAACGTAGTTATATTTTTATTACTGATAATAATTACATATAAGATACAACTTAAAGATAAAATTATTTTTAATTAAATAATTTATTTTAATCT
>JAOTJB010000210.1:33660913-33697366 GCA_027123815.1 Erythroxylum minutifolium
TTTATATAATTTATAAATTAATTAAATAATTTTAATAAATTAATAAATTTTTAAACTTTAAATTTTTTATCTTAAAAACTTTATTAAAAAATTAAAATTAAAATGATAAGAAAAAAACAACATAAGTGTCCCGGACACTTAATTTAAAACAAAATATTTTGGTTTCTTTTTTATTTTTTATTTTTATTTTAATCTTTTATAAAATTAATAGTAACATAATTAAAATTAAAATTAATTTTATTTTTTATAAGACTAATAGTTGCATAATTAAAATTAAAATGATAAAAAAATATAAAAAAACTCACAAGTATGACACGCATGTGACAATTCCTATTATAAAAATAATCGTTATGTTTTAATAGCAAAAATAAAAGGTATAATTAACTTTTTGTATATTACATAACTCTTATATTGGAACGTTTTCTTTTTCAACTTATCAGATTAACTCTGTCGTTCCAATAAGTAATTTACCAAATATTTTTATGGCTGTTTAATATATTGAATCAGTTAAAAGTTTTAAAATCGCTAAAAGTCAGCAGTTTAGCAAACGAGTTCTATATTTCAGAAAGATTGTTAAATAAAAAGCGTGGGAAGGAATTGAGTGTGATTTGACTTGACACGTCTGAAATTTCTGGAATTTAAACTAAAGTTTTTTTACATACAAATAGAATTGGATCACCGCCACGCACAACGTCAACATTAATTATTAAAAGTAGTGGCAACCTTCCCCAGTTAATATGCACACATGTATATATATATATATAAACTTAAAAAATAAAATGAAAGTAGGGAGGGCCACTTTTATAATTTTTTTTCCTTTTCTGCTTCATCTGAGGGACCCACATATCCCACCAATTTGACACCCACTTGTCCTCTCCTCCCCTTCCGTTTTAAGATTTCAAAACCCAAACCAGAAACTAACAGGTTTCTTATACAGGTCCTGTGTCAAATACAAGCAAATCAATATATAAATATATATATATATAACGAATTAACTTCACCTCCTTCTCCTTCTCCTTCTAATGGCCGCTGCAGGAATCGGCAGTTTCAGAAGTGGTACCCACACTAACACCAGAGCCTCTCTCAACACCAGCAAACTCGACAAGCCTCTTTCCCTCAACTCCAATTCAAAGTTGTCTCTTAAATCCAAACCTCTTACTAGCTCCGGCGTCCGTAAAAGTGCTCCCGCTTCTCTCGGACCCTCCAAGGACCATGCCGCAGGTTACTATTGAAGCTGAATTCTCTTGATCCTTGTTTTCAACCGTGCATTTTTCGAATTCAAGCCTCTACTACAAAATGATTTTTCTTTATTTACACGTATGTAATTTATACACTTGATAAATTGTAAAGACTTGCGTGTTCATATGTGTATGTTATTTGTGTGTGTGCTTTGAAAGCAGTTCCTGGAAGAGTTAGGGTAGCTGTGAGATTGCGGCCGCGCAATATGGAGGAGATGTTGGCGGATGCTGATTTTGGTGATTGTGTAGAATTGCAACCGGAGGTATCTCTTGAAGATAATTATAATCGGTTATGCATCTTTATACTTGCTTCTTTTTTTGATTGTTTAAACTGTTTTTTTTACTCGATTACAGCTTAAGCGGCTGAAACTAAGGAAGAACAACTGGGACTCGGATACATTTGAATTTGATGAAGTCCTCACTGAATTTGCATCGCAGAAACGCGTTTATGAGGTTGTGGCGAAGCCGGTTGTGGAGGTATAGATGCAAATGATATCTAAATTTATTCTTCATGTTTTCTTTTTTGTATCTGATCATTTTAAAATATTTTAAAAGCCGGGAATGATTTAGGATCTCACCAACAAAATTTGGCCAAGCAACTAGAGTCTGTGACCATGTCTTTGGAAGTACAAATGCGCTGAACCAAAATTAAGTTTTTTGATATTCAGCTGAGTTTGTCTAAAGAGACCTTAAATTGTTAGTCTTGTGAGGAGTTTGTTTAGTAAATAGCTGGGATGAGCTTTAGCCTTGTTTAAAAAAAAAAAAAAAAGTCGTTTCCTTATGAGCTGAGGCAGACTGTTTTACAAACATATGGTTTATATTGCACTATTATAAGGAAATCCAGCAGCATGAAGAGGAACTTGTGGTTAGGGAATAAAATGGGTAAATGATGATCATTCAAGTATGAAATGTAAAACCTAGTAACGCCTACTGTCTGATACATAGCTATGTAAAGTAAACTAGGGAAAGGGTTTACTTCAAATACCCACGAATTTTAGCAAGGCTGCCTCAAGGTTGTTAGAACTGATAATTGTTTAAAACCAGGTCCGAAAACTGAATCTTGAAATAACTCATATGGAAAGAAGCTTTTTATATTACTTGTCACTAGTTGTCCATCCCCTACCAGCTGAACCCAAATAGGGAATGGGAAAGCTAGAAATGATGCATTGTCGAAATGATAGACAACATTATTCAATTTTAATGAGTACCAGAATGTCAATCTTGTTAAATAATCATCAAATTCAGACTTGTTAGCTTAAATCTAGTGGGTATTTGTGATGCAATAATTGTTGAGCTCTAAAGGAGTTCTCATTCTAACTGCTTTACCATGTGGTTTGGTTGTGTTTTAACCTGATTTGCATCAACTAGTGATTATGAATAGAACATGTTGTTATGCATCCTTTTCTGAAAGACACCTATCCTTATTGTTTGCTTCTGCAGAGTGTTTTGGATGGATATAATGGAACAGTCATGGCATATGGACAAACTGGCACAGGTAAAACATATACTCTTGGACGACTTGGAGAGGAAGATACAGCTGCTCGTGGAATAATGGTTCGTGCTATGGAAGATATATTAGCTAATGTTTCTCCAGAGACTGATTCTATTTTAGTCTCCTATCTGCAGGTTGTCATCCTTTAAATAGTCTCATTTTTATTTTTCTGGTATTATAATCATCTCTTGTTCTACAAGTTTTGGTTTAAAAATTTTGAATCATGGTACTATCAACTTGAGCTTTTGTAGTTCATATAAATTTGCATTCACTTTAATTTTCGAAATATATGCAGCTATATATGGAGACAATACAGGACCTTCTTGATCCTTCTAATGATAATATAACAATTGTTGAAGACCCCAAAAATGGTGATGTCTCGTTACCTGGGGCTAGTCTAGTTGAAATCAGGGATCAACAGAGTTTTATTGAATTGTTAAGGCTTGGAGAAGTACATCGAGTTGCTGCAAATACCAAATTGAATACTGAATCTTCTAGAAGTCACGCCATTCTAATGGTGAATTAACTTGATCTTTTCTTTTCCTACGGTTTTTCTGCTTTTGGAATTGCTAGGTTGCCACCGAACATAGTTTGTATTACATGGTGGTTCACTAATGATGTATGAAATGCTTTAGGTACATGTGAAGAGATCTGTTAAAGGAAGAGATTCTGTCATTTCAGGTGAGAATGTTAACGACTCTCGCATGGTTAAAGCTCTGAAGCCTACTTTAGTTCGGAAAGGAAAGTTAGTTGTTGTAGATCTTGCTGGTTCAGAGCGTATTGATAAGTCTGGTATGTAGCGTGCTACTATGGATGTGGGGTTATTTCCATTAACATAAATTAGTCTTTATAGATGTCATTGCTGACAGCCGTTACTTATATTGGGGAACAGAATCCTCTTTCTTATGTCAATGTTGTTTGTTTCATCTGTTATTGGCAGGGAGTGAGGGGCACACACTAGAGGAAGCTAAATCTATCAATCTCTCTTTGAGTGCTCTAGGGAAGTGCATCAATGCCTTGGCAGAAAATAGTGCACATATCCCTGTTCGTGATTCAAAGCTCACTCGATTGCTAAGAGATTCATTTGGAGGTAAAAGAATCTCTGCTACAAATTATTCTCCTTATCTCAAACTTTCAACACTGTTGAGTATGATCATGTTTCTTTCACCTCATTCAGCCAGAGTGCTTGACTACAAGCTCCTAGAGTTTCACATATGTTAGTGGGCATAGGGTTTATATAGTCCTCACATGCATAGAACTTCATTTTTTTTTTGCTTGAATATTTAGAACAGATTGAATGAAAATGTATACTCTGGTTACCATATGCTTTAATTCGGATAATATGCAAATTTTGGTCTTGTAGGTACACTGGATATATACTGTTGGTTCTTAGGTATCTATGTGGATTTGTGGTGGTTTTTGGTGCAAAAAGAACTATTAGGAAAATCTCACTGAACCTAGTTTCTGCCACTTTTCATTAAAAAGTCCATTTACAATTTATTCAGCATTTATCCAAATCATATATTCTTGTTCTGGCTCTGATCCTACGGAGCAGCATTTGGAATCTTGATATCAGGGGTGACCATCTTCTATTTTGTGATAATTTATGTTCTTTTCTGAAATTTCAACAGGCACAGCTAGAACTTCACTTGTTATTACTATTGGTCCATCCCCCCGCCATCGAGGAGAGACAGCTAGTACTATAATGTTTGGACAAAGGGTGAGTGCTGTAGAAACTGAACTTTATTCTTTTTCAGCACTCTGTTAAGATACCAACCTGGACTTACGTTGAAACTTGTGTATTCATAGTCTCACTGACTATAACATTTTTCTGTACATTACTTACGATAATAAATTTCATCTGAGCATCTAGTTTACCATTTTGACAAATATTCACTCATTGATTCCCCCGTATGATCTAGAAACTTTTAGTCTCTCTTTGACTTATCTTTTCCTTTTGGCCTGTCACAGGCAATGAAGGTAGAAAATATGTTGAAGTTGAAGGAAGAATTTGATTACAAAAGCTTGTCCAGAAAGCTAGACATACAGTTGGATAAAGTAACTGCAGAGCATGAAAGGCAGCAGAAGGCATTTGAGGATGAAATTGAAAGGATTACTGTCGAAGCACAAGCTCGAATCTCTGAGTCTGAAAGAAACTATACAGATTTATTGGAGGTATATAAGTCATAAATACTTAAATAAAGACATTTCTTACTCTGAGCTTAGGTGTGTGTTGGTGTCTATCCTGCTTTGTGTCTTCATGAATTTCTGTGAATGAGATGTTACTCGGTGGCTTGGTCCATGTTTGAGCAAGAGTTACAGAAGAAGTTGCCCTCGAATTTCTTTGAGTAATGATGTAGTGCACTGTGATAGTTATCCAAAATTTTTCAGTAATAAAAGTGTAAATTGATAACAAGGACTATTAAAAATGCGGGTTGTGCGACACAAGAAATCCATTTGAAATGACCAGACCTGGCCCTCGATTAGGAAAAAAAAAATTTCTTGTACGGAACACAACCTGATCGCTATTAGACTGATCTGGTAGCAAACCAGCAACTTATTAACTCGAACTGGAGGAAAGCAGATGCTCGGGTAGAGTTGGTTGGTACCAACCTGATGCGATCACCCCTATTAATGTTAATCTTTGTGACATCCATGCTGACCTTTTCATGCTTTGCAATTCTACCTTTGCATAATCTTCTAATGAATTGAATTGGAAACTAATTTAAAGATGAGGAGAAAAATGCTTTCGTTGTCTGTGATGTAATTGCCTCTAAGTTCTATATGGAAATTCTGCTCCTGATATTTTTCTTGTGGAACTCAGAAGTGTTCTAATGTCCTTATGCATATTTCACAGAATGAAAGGTTGAAGTACGAAAAAAGTTTCATGGAATCAATTAGGAAGCTAGAAGAAAAATGGGCAATGAGTCTGCCAACGCATATTAGCAATGGGGATATGGTTAGATTCCAGCATGATGCTTCTGAGGTGAAATTATACAACTGAATTCCTGTTTTTAGTTCACTGTCTTTATTGATCAAATTTACAATGCATTATGTGTTATCCCCATGTTTCCATTAAAAGTTCTATGAATTGTTTCTGGTGCTTATAAACCAATAGCTCTCAAGGTTTATGGTGATATGGTCTGAAATCATCCAACTTGTGGCATGAAGGGGCCTAAGGTGGCTGCTGGGCAAGAAGTTGCTGAAATGAAAAAGTTGCTTGAGAAAGAAACACTTTTGAGAAAGGCTGCTGAAGATGAAGTCAATAATCTTCATAGTAAGTTAGCACAATCGAAGAGATTAGAGGTACTTCTTGTACCTTTCTTGGCAATCTCACTTTTTTTTTTCCCTTGAGTATTGCTTGGGCTACTATAGTAAGTCACTATGCCTAATTTTCGTAGGAATCAAGTAATTCTGAGCTCGTAAAGCTTCGCAAGATGCTGGAAGATGAGGCACTTCAGAAACTAAAGCTTGAAGAGCAAATAGCAATGCTTGAAAGTCAGCTGTTGCAGTTGAGTTTTGAGGCTGACGAGGTATTGGCCTTGTGGGGGCCAGTTCATCTACTGTTTACCTTTAATTGTTTGTGAGGGATCCACCACTCTATTTTTCATGATTATCAAATAATCTATAGAACATGGTGCCAAGTCCCTTTGAGAGTTAAACGTTTGAAAATACTGGAATTTCCTTCAATGACAACATTTCAATTTTAGCACTGGAGGAAGTATGGTCCCTGTAGCGAATTAAAACAACTTCTGTGGATCCCTATGAGTGAATGACTACTCTAAATAAGTCTTGATTTGTGTAGTTACTATACTTTTCTTTCAACCATAATTACAAAATGTGAAACTATAGCATTTTTTGTGGTATATGATGGACCATATGATTAGGCCTTTAAAAAATATTAGTTCAGTGTCTTTGAAACTCTATCTTATGTGCCTTGGTTATATATTTTTATTACTGACTGAATTTTATCTCTTCCAGACAAGAAGGAAACTTGACAGAGTTGAACCAGAGCAAGTTCTTGGTGGCCAGGATTCTACCATTCATCAAGTTGGGAATTCACAACTCAACCATTCTGGCAATGGGGAGAAGGCCTCAATAGCTAAACTCTTTGAACAAGGTAGTGGCTGCCGGTTGCTTTACATTTTCAAGACTTTTTGGTGATCTGTTCTTGATGTTGATGGATCCACTTTCCTTTTACTTGTTTCCTAACAAAATTTAGTATCCTCTAAGTGGGACTGCAGAAGATCCTGTCACTTCTTGAAGCAGAAGATCCTGATGTGCGGGTCCACGCTGTGAAAGTGGTGGCAAATTTAGCTGCTGAAGGTGTTGAAATTGTTTCTTCTATTGCATTTCTTTAACATTTATCCATTGCATGATCTTGTTTTTCAGGATTTCCCTAGCATTCTGTATTTCAGTGGGGATGGGCTCATGGATTTGATGAGTGCCAGAACATAGTATGTGGTTGTTATGTTCTATTAAACATGGTTAAGATGTGATGGAAGCTTGTTATCTGAAATGCCTGGCAGGGAATTAACTCAACAATTTCTTATTGCTAGTGCTTCATAGATTCTCTCTGAGAATAGCTTCAAATTCTTTTGGCGTTGGCAATGTTATTGCTTCTGATATGATTCCCAGATCAAAAAAATTTATTATTTTATGTTTACGGTTGTCCTAACTCATTTAAGTAAAATGGAGATTTGTGAGTTCTACAGTTATGGAACAAATTATTAGTCATAAGAAGCAGAAGTTGAATTTTGCTTGGAAGGGGATGTTCAGATGTGAAGTTGTATTAACTTTTTTTTTTTTGAAAAAGGAAAGCTGTATTAATTAATTTAATAAGCCTCTAATGGGAATTAGAAATTTTATTATTACAAGTATTGGCATTAGTTACATTGTGAAATCTCTAGATTCTTTCTATTGGCTTTGATAGCTTAGGGTTGATAGATGCTGCCAACCTCTGTTCTTATGTCAGATGTGAATTTATTTTTTTGCTTGATTCTTGACTTGTGTGACAATTTACGGCGTGCTCTGGCAAAAAAATATACCACCATACATATCCATTAGTCACTTGTAAGGTATTTTGTCCCAATTGCTGGCTTCATTAATGATGTAAAATTTCCAACTAACTTACAGAAACTAATCAAGGGAAGATTGTGAAAGCTGGTGGTCTTAAGTCTTTACTGATGCTGCTTAGGAGCTCTGGAAACGAGTCAATACAAAGAGTTGCAGCAGGTGCAATTGCCAATCTAGCAATGAATGGTAAGTTGTTGCATCTGTTGTTTTATGACCTTTAGGTCATTTAGAAATGTTGTTGACATGGTTGGTTCATTGCATTTGATTTATCACGTTAACACTTATTGTGTACAATCAGAAACCAATCAAGAGCTCATAATGGCTCAAGGTGGCATTCAGCTGCTATCTATGACAGCTTCCAATGCAGAGGATCCTCAGACACTTCGAATGGTTGCTGGGGCAATTGCTAATCTTTGTGGAAATGGTAAACTTGCCCACCTCATGTTAGTGTTCATTCTGCTAAAAATTTTATTTTTCTGTATTATTCAAATTTGAGTATGGGAATCAGATCAGCGTTTTTTATAAAATTGTTATGGAAGAATGAGAAGCAAAATGAGCAAAAATGCTAAATATTCTGTTATTATAGTTTGGACATGCAAGCAATCGAGAAGAGACATTGCTGATGCTGCAACTTTATTTTTTAGATGAGAATGCTATTATGCTTTTAGATGGCTTATATGTTATGATACTCGATTGAATGGAATCTTTATTGTCAGCTGCATGTGTTTTTTCTGTAATTGACATAGATTATGGAATCAAAATGTGTCCAGAACTTTGGTAGCTCATGTTTCTGTAGGTAAATGATACCATCAAGGCCTTAGTCATGTGTTGTTTCTTACAAGCTGAGATTTAGATGTTGCTCACGAGATGTACATAATTATGATCTTTTAGTTCAACTATCCTGATAAATAACAGTATAAATTTTACATTACTGTTATACTAGGAATTAAGTTAAATATTTTTGGGCAAGCAATAATTTATTAACTGATTAACAGTGAACTCCACAAATAACTATGGATCTAAAATAATGTCAAAGGTCCCTATGAAAAAAATATTTTGTCATAACTTTTTAGTCACCCTTTTGTAAATTGTATATAGTATCTTCAGATGGTTTTGGAGATTAGTATAGTTCACCTGAGATCTAAAAGGCAAACTTACTTTTATAGGTGGCGGTGCATTACAAGTTGCCCTTTTCAAGCTGATAACTAACGTTATGATCTATTGTTTTGCAGATAAGTTGCAGATGAAGCTGAGAGAAGAGGGTGGCATTAAGGCTTTGCTGGGAATGGTCAGATCTGGGCACCAAGATGTTCTTGCTCAAGTTGCCAGAGGGATAGCAAATTTTGCCAAGTGTGAATCAAAATCATCGACTCAAGGTAAATAATTCTTGACGTTTGTTGTAGAGGCGGTGATAAACCCTATTAAGTATTTGCTTGTCATTTCCTGAAATCATTTTCTTCCTCAAGCAGAGATCTTATGATTGTCTGCCAATTTATGGTGACATCTTTTCACGTTTAAATATCTTTCCTTTTGATGGAGCAGGAGCTAAATCTGGAAAGTCACTACTGATTGAGGATGGTGTGCTTCCATGGATTGTGCACAGTGCAAATAGTGAAGCCTCATCAATCAGTCGCCACATAGAGCTTGCGCTTTGCCACTTGGCTCAGCATGGTAAATTTTCTTCTTCGTCCTTGTTTTTGCTGTGAAGTCTAGCCTCTTGTTCAGTGTCAGTCCAAAAGGTCTTAACATTCATACACTACAGAGGTGAATGCAAAAGACATGGTAAATGGAGGTGCACTAACGGAGCTAGTTCGAATCTCACGAGATTGTTCACGGGATGATATAAGGGCTCTTGCACATCGAATCCTGACAGCCAGTCCTACTTTTCAAACTGAGTTGAGAAGACTACATGTAGATTATTGAGGGGTTTAGTTGAAAATGGTTTGAATCTGTTGATAGATGCAAGGTTGCTGAGCTTTCCTGTCAAATTTTTGTTTAAGCTGGAGTGTGATTCCCTTTGTAGTTAGTTTAGAACGTGGAGAAAAATAGAGGAGCTACTGATTGATTGATTTAATTGTTCTAACGCTGCCTACGAGATCACCTTTACTGCATAGGTGTAGTTACTGCGGGATTTGTCCGTAACTGAATAGAACACGAATTTTGAAGTACTCACGTGTAAAAATGGTTCACAAAATCAACCACAGTTGTCGACTTAAACTTCAAAATTACTTTTCTCGTGTGTCTACTTTATCTTAGCATTATATATATATAAACTGCCGGTTATATTATTACTAATAACCTATATATATATATATAGATATATATGTACCATAATTTGATAAGGAGTAAAATTTCATGAAAATTATTCGTAATATGTATGAAATAATTTAGATTTGCAAAGTTAAAATCAATCCATAAATTTTATTGATTATTTAAATTTTTATATTTTGAATTTGTATATATAAAATATTATTTTATATAACTAAAGTTATTTAAATTTCTAAATATATGAACAAAACATTATGTAGAATTAGTATATATATGTACATGTATTGTAAGTAAAAGTAAGTTTACATATATCAAAATATTTTTATCAATTTTGGAATATATATCAAATATTACTTTACATTATTTTTCATCACGACATGATGCGTAAGGATGAAAATAAATTCTATTTCATATTCATTTAAAAATAAAATATTATAAATTTCTGAATATATATTACAATCAATTCATAATATAAATTTTTTTATGAATTTATAAATCAAGATACACTACATATTTTTCTAACTAAATGCATTTATAAAATAAAAAATAACTTTAGTGGGTTTATAAAATCACACCATAATTCAAATTTACCAAAAATTAACAAATGGTAAGTTTTGGTGAAAAATAACTTTACCTTAAAAATGTATTAATTAATATTAAATTTTAAAATAATAATTATGTATTTTATAAAATCAAAACTAATTTACAATCAATGATGTTTAATTAATAATACATTTATTAATTATAAGCATATAAATAAAGCATTATATATATATATATATATATATGAAATTAAAATATTCTTGATTTTTAAAACATTCATTTGTGCATAATCATTTTATATTAATATAAGAAAGAGATATTTTCATAGCTCCTTAAAAATAACATATACATTTATATTTATTTAAAATAGGATATTTTTAAAAAATTATTAAGAGAAATTTATACTTATTATATCAAGAATTATCCTTTTTAATTAAATAAATTTATAAAATCAAGATATAGCAAAAATTGTAAATAAATGCATTTCTAAAATTAAAATAATTTTATTGAATTTATAAAATGAAACCATAACTTACGTTTGTATAAATATATGTATTGTATTTTAAAACATGTAGTTATTTTACTTTTAAGGCGACAAATATCTATTTACAAAATCAACATCAATTTAAATATTGAAAGTTGTTAACTTTTACATACTTTAATCATTTTGAAATTTTTTACACGTTACGTATCATTAGATAATATTAAAGTTAAATATTTAATAATTCTAAACATATAAATAAAGCATTATGCTGAACTAAACCATATATGCATTAGATGTGAAAGCAAATTAACATACACATATGTAAATCAAATTTTAATAATACAATATTAAATTATATATTTGGTAACGTTATACAAATAAATAAAGATGCCAAGAATTGCAATTGTCAATTACTATCGCTTAAAGATTTAAGATGAGCTCAAATTCAAGCATGAAAAGTTCTTTTCCCCCCGATTTGATATAATATAAGGTTACTTTTACATTTGCTTCTAATCATTCAAGGACACTAACTAATGCAAAGGCCATGACATGTTTCGATACAAAATTTGTTTCTTGACCTTGTAAGTCATGTTTTAGTGTTAATAAGTAATCGATAGAGTAATTATAGTATAATTAATGGATGATCACTGAATCTTTGCAAGTGATTTATACAGAGGACTTGAATAGGAACCAACCTTCCATCTGCGGGGATTGACGGTAGTAGTTAACAATTGTCAACGTACTGATAAAAAATAAGTTTAGAGCTTACAAAGAGACTGAAAAAACATAAAATGGGAGATTGGATGTTGTTATTTACTAACTAGGGATAGCAATTATATGAACAAATTAAAAGGATAAACTAAAAAACTTATCCTTAATTTTTTTACCAGCTAGTATTAGCTAAAACAATTAGTATTAGCCAATGCTATAACCCAATATTGTATCCATAATTTTCTTACCGTTTTTCCAGCTAATACAAAGTATATCAACCAGAATGACACAAGCTTGACCGACATAACGCATTGTAAAACTACACAAAATAAATTAGACCTATAATTATAGCAGTGGTGAGTCTCTAGGTCGATTCCACAGAGAATATTCAGTTAGCTTTTGTTATAAAAATAATTGGTGTTTAGGTTATAGGGGGTTAGTTTGGTTTTCAAATCAGAAAATAAGATAAAACTAAATTAATAAAAACAAATTAAAAAACATGCAAAAATAATGAAAGTGATGAATTCGTTAGGAATCTGGTTCTTTGGTTCAATCTCAGCCTACAGCCAATTAAACATATTTCATTGATTTGTTGTTCTTCTACCTCTCCTTGAACTATTGGTCGTAGATTAATAACAAGCTCTGTTAAACCCAGTTTTTTTAGGCCGTGTTTAATTAAGAGATGTTTTTTAATTAAACCTAGTCATCGAATAACTTAAGATATGATCTCTAGATTTAATTGGACAGTCGCATTACGAATTAAGAAAACATATCAATATAGGCAACAACCACATACACTCGGGTCATTTAACCTCAATTATGCTATCTCTAATAATTATGAACCGTTAGTCACTACAAATGAATCTCAAATATAACAATTACAGATTATATTGAAATTCAAGTTATGGGTTCATACACAAATAATAAAATGATAACGAGAATACGATTATTCATACACAAAACCCAAATCCATACACATAAGATAACACAATCAATTCTTAAAGAGAGAAAGAAACAATAAATATAAAGAAGAAATGCTTAACTAAGTCGTTGGCATCAATGTCATCTTTGAGCTGACGTTGGGATGCTGGCTCTCCATAGGTCTCCAAATAGATGGAGCTTTGCCCTTTCTCCTCATCTTCTCCTGAAGCTTCATTCTCAGTTTTCTCGTAGCTAAAAACACTAAACTATTCATAACCCTCGGCCAGCACCAAAATGTTCCTTTTATATGAAAACTTAGGGTTAATGGATAGCTGACCCTTCTTATACTAATGAGTGGCTTCTCATAGTGAGCAACTTCTCATGGCTGTGAAAGGCTACTCACGACCGTGAGAAGCATTACATGGGTGCATGAGACACTTTCATGCCTATGCAACCTTATGCAAATCGTGAGCAGCTCTCTTCACTCTTCATTCTTCATGTTCTTTATTTTTTTTGTAGTTTCTTGTCTTCTTCTTGCTTTAATATTCTTCTTCTTGTTCCATGAAGACAAGTGAGTATGATTGTTTGGAAAACGGCCCAAATATAGTGCTTTTGACTCATTTTAGCTCCTTCACTTCTATATCGTACCTAAAACCATATATACACTAAAGTGAGTATCTTAAGTACTTTAAAGCATTAATCACTAAGTGTAATGGATTAAATGTATCAACGATTAAGCATATATCACTGACCCTCTTAAAAGGTAGCCCAAACCTAACCTAAGGCCTAATTGGGACAAGCTCATGCTGAATGAGCTTGAGCTTAATCATGTTTAAGTAGTCTAAAGCCTGTTGAAAACTCAAACTCAGCCAACTCCCACCCAATTCAACCGACTTAGCCCGACCTAAATGTTTGCCTCAACTTCAACTTCAACCTTAACTTCTTTCTCTCTTCATCTAAATTTTGCCTTAAACACCATCTGGAATGTCTATTGCTTTACTAGAAAGAATCCATTCACACCTATACACTTGTTACGTAAAAATTATGAGTATAGGCACAAAGACCTAAATAAGTTGAGATTTTGTTTGGGAGAAACCGTGAAATAGAAAAGAATATAAATAGAAGAAAAGAAGACATGGAGATAGAGACAAAAAAAAGAAATATTTAGAAAATGGTTATAGTCACTTTCTCTCCTTTAAAAGCAAAGCTAAATTTTGTCAAACAATGAAATAGAGAAGAATAGAAGACATATGGTGATATGATAGGATTGATGAACTAGGGTCTGTTCACTCTCAAAAGTCTCACTATAAAAGAAGAACATATATGGGATAGATGAACATAAACTAAGGTTTCTTTAACTATATATACTAAAGCTTCAGGCCTATCTGGGTCCTAAATGTTAAGCCCAAATCCAAGCCTAGCTTGAAACCTATATTTTTTTAGAAAAAGCTCAAACTTGGTTTGAAACCCAGTCAACTTGGGTCAATCCTATTTAATTCAATTCAGACTAGACTAGGTCAGACCATACCCAAATTGAGCTTGTTGTACCTAATCACGTTAACTCATTGTACATGTATCTTTAGTAGATAATAAGTACATAACATAATCACATGAGTAGGGATTTCAACATATAATTGTTTATGCATATATACTAGATTTCATATAACATTCAAGGTATATGCATTTATGAATTTAGTAATTGACTTTAAATTTGTATTAAAGCTTTTTTTGTATAGTTGGCTTTATTTATTATAATATAGATATGTAATTTTATTTACTTTCTTTGATACATAGGCATTTCATGTTTACTATTTTCATAAAAAAGACATTTAAAAGAAAGACAATCTCAATTTTCTCTTATCAATCATTAAACATAAAAATTTTAAGTATATGTATGACTCTAACTAAATGGTAGGGAGGGTCATTTATATACCTCTTATTTTCATAGCTTTATAATTCTTTATATACTTTCTCCTCCTTCATCCTTCAATCTATACATAACATGCATATCTTATTTCATAACCAATTTAAGTAATTAATTATATTTATAGTCACCATATGCTTATACCTTTAAATCTTTAACTTTTTTATAATTATCTAACGATTTTTATATCATTTAAATATAATTTTATAGGTTAAATATAATGGAGGGATATTTTTATTAAAAAAATTTATGGTGATGAATTTATTTTGAAAGCATATACCTATAGCCTTACATTGCATCAATGTTGAACCAATGGATGTCATAGTCCATGTTTTAATGATAATATAATATAATTAATGTTAATAATTTATTTTATGCCTTAAAAAAGCAAAGTAAAATAAAAATAAGAGGTATCTCAAGGAAACCATAGAGAAAAGTGGAAATTATAAACTTCACAACCATTATAAGTGATGAAAAGAAAAGGAAGATCAAAGAATAACAAGTATACAAATACATATGTAATTTTTATTGATTTCCCTACTTGGTTACTTTAATACTTCAGGGGCTCATCATGCATAAGCGTATCATCTTTTTAACTTAATACATAATTTATTTCTTTTTTGAAGAAATAATGCACAATTTTTTTCAATTGTCAAAAGGAATTAAGGTTTTTGATTTCAAAGAAAATCTTCTAGATCCTTAACATATTCTTTGAGGAATCTTTTGAAAAGTGTTTGAATTAAAATTTTATTAAGAGAATGAATTTGAAACTTTGAATAACTTGAAAAATCTTTGAAAACATATTTTCAAGTACATTAGTTGACCAATTTAGATTAGTGGTTCACCAATGTATGACTTTTAGATATATTGATTGAACAATGTAACTATTATTCCTAAAGGGAACCTAAGAGAGGGTGAATTTGGTTTTTTCAAGATTTTAATGAAATGATATTAACTTACAAATAATTATAAGGATTTATAATGAATACATGTATGGAATAAAAATAAAAGGATTAACCGATGCTTGTAAACAATTAAGTGAAAAAGTAAGGAAAGAGAAATACAAATTGATTTATAGTGATTCATTCAACAATCGTTACTTACATGTACTCCTAAGACTCTTATTAGATTTTTACTATAATTCTTTTTTCAACCTGAATAATAACTTTTTTACAATCTTTTGTTTTAGCAAAGAGGAGCCTTTTTTTCAATTTTTCATTAAGACGAAGAAGAATCTCAAAACCAATTTAAAAACACTTAAATAGAATGAACAAAAACCCCAATGAGAGCTCACACATCAAATTTGCTCACTTGATTATTTTGATAATCTAAAAAAGGCTTACACTCACAATTTGATAATAAATGCTCAAATGATTAAAAATACTTAGGAATGAGAGTAAAAGGAACTTAAATGCTTGTTAATTCTAAAGCCAATGAGAAAATGTCTATTTATAGTATTTCGGGACCCTTCTTAGTTGTTGGAGCAAAAAATTAGCCTTTATAATGGCTACTTACAGTGAACTAGTCAAACAGTATATAGTAGAGGTACCGAATTCACTAGTCATCGAGACACTGGTCGATTAGTAGAAATATTGGTCAACCAATATGAAACATTAGTTGATTAATACATCAACAAGTGTTACAATAAACTCTCCATACATCAATTTTAATAACTTTAACCTATACTGGTTTACCACTAACTCATATAAGTTGATCAATCACCTCAAAAAAATAATTTTAACTACTTTAAATGCTCAAACTTAATTTGATTAATGCAATTATGAATTAAACACTTCTCAAAACGCACCTTAAAGTTTGTTTGAAAGATCAAGAGGCTTTCATATTAAAAGCAAAAGCTTTCCGTTCCTCTTAATGAATGTAAAGGCGTTTACAATGAAGTGAGGTGTATCCCATTTTTCCCTTCTCTTCGTTATTCCTCTCCCAGCCGTCACATATATCCTTTTTGATTACTCTCTCCATTATTCTCCTCTCTTCCCAACCTTCGCATGCTTTTCTCCTTATAATAAAAACTAAGTTTAAGTAAATGGGACAGGTGGCTCAAAACCAAAGAGTGGAATTACTATTTTCCCCCTCCACACTGCTGTCACACATACACATCTTTTTTATCTTTCCAAAAGCTAGGTTTTTAAGGAAATGGGACAGATGGCTTCTGGGTAATGTGATGCATGTGACTTTTGTCCTCCATGTTACAACCATCCCACATTCTTTTCTTTATAATCAAAACTAGGTTTTAAAGTGACATGTAATTCATGTAACATTTTAATTGTTACAGTCGTGAGTCACAATACCTCACTCTCCATTTTAAAGCTTTATCTCTTTTTGTAATCAGCTTCTTCTTCTTGCTCCTTAAAGACAAGAGAGTATAAATATTGAGAAGATGACCCAATGAGTGTGCTTTCGACTCAATTTAGTTGTTATGCTTCCAAATCGTACCTAAAATCAAATATGAACTAAAGTGAGTGTCTTAAACATTTTAAGACATTAATAACTAAGTGTAATGAATTACATGTATCAACAATTAAGAACATATCATAACACATATTGCGTCATTTTAAAAATTTTCAAAGCCATTAAAAAATTAAAAGCAATATAAGCCCACACAATTAAAGTATTTTCAACATAGATGTAGCTTATACATTATAAAAGTTAGAGAAAACAATTTACAAGTTAATAAAAATGAAAAGTTTGTAACTTTTACGCTACATTCTAAATATATATTTATTCTGTCTATATGTATATATACAATTAAATATAAGTGACCTTCTATATAACTATAAAATAATAACTAAACAATACAATAATTTCAATTTTTAACATTAGAAAAACCTAAAAATCACTATAATAGCAAAAATGAATAGGAGTAGGACATAAAAGTGACAGATTGATTTTGGTATGAGTCACTTTTAGCCATATAACCTTAAGGAGAATAAACTTTTTATATGTTTGTCATGGTTGGATTATGATCTTAACTTAAATTAAACATAATTTTCTCCTTAATATAAACTATAAAACAAATTATTATTTTAAAAGGAAAAGTGAGGATTATATGTAGTGTTAATGTTAATGTAATGAACCAAATTGTTGATATTTTTTGCATTCAGATCCAAACTGTGTACTACAATGAATTAAACAGAAAAGAGGATGCTCTTTCATGCCTTGTAGTTAGTGAAATCTACATCAAGTAATCATGTACGCATAATATATAAACATGGTAGCATATGAAAATAAGGTAAAAGCATTCTTAATATATTTTCACCTGTTATTTAACTTGTTGCTATTATTCTTACATTTTTTGTTTATATTTGTTTGCTTTCATTTAACCTCTTTTCATGCCTCCTCAACATCCTATCATGCCTAAAAAAGACCATTAAAAATTAAAATAATGAAACTTACTACTGTTGGTATATATTTGAACATCTAGATTTTGTTTATGTTTAGTCCATTATGAAATGTTGAAACATTTAAAGGAACCAGATAGTGTTGTGATCATATTAGATATTACAAACTAAAAGGAGTGACAACGTATTATTATCTAACATTTTCAACGTATCAAGACCACTGAGATATCTAAGTTGTTCTTCTCAACGGAAATTAGTATTAATTATAGTAATTGGAACGGTTACTGATTGAACATCTATTGTAAGTATCATTAGTAGCAATCATACTAACAAACACATAACGTCAAAAATATTGTTGTGTTTGGAATTAAAATTAATGTAGCGACAACATGGTTCAAGTCGGAGCTTGCATTCTTCCAATTGTTGGTTAAAATATCATATTTTTTAAGTTAGATCATGAAAAAAATATAAAAATGTAGCTAGCAAAGGGAGGATAATATTGCCTTAATTCCAATAGAAACAAAGGGATTTTTAAATAATTAAGGAAATGCAAACAAAGGTACCATATAAAACAGACAACAATAAAATACATATAGTAGGCATAAAGACATAAGGAACTTTATAAAGTAGACAAAGACTAAGACATAATGGAAAACACAACCTACCATGATTCTCTCCATTTGTTTCTACCATCATTGTGATGGATAGAGATTGAGAAGTGGAAGGAGGAGCTAGTGCGAGAGAATCTAGAGAAAAAAATAAAGGAAGGCATGAGCATAAAGGAAGGCATGAGCAAAAGAAACTAGAGAGAGGAGAGACATGATTCGGGATTTTAGATTCAATTAGGGTTTGACCAACATTAGGGAATTGGGTTTTCTAGTTCAATTAAGTTTATTAGGGATTTTAGATAGATATAACAAAAATAACTAACAAACATAATTTTAGTTACCAATTGATTGGCCCCTATACAGCTAAATGACATACATGTGGTAATGGGCGCTATCAAATGATTTAAAAAATATAAAATAATTATCATGTGATGACAAGGCTCATAATGAACGAAAACTTAACCTTGTTTAATTTTTTGTCCACATAGGGTTTATTTTGAACATTTTAAAAATGTTATAATGAAAATTGAACGCTCTGGAACGTTAAGGTTCAACTTGTATTTTAATGAAAATGATAAGGTTTAAAATGCACTTTTAGCCAAAATTCTAGTTCATACTCATCATTTGATACAAAACATATTAGTATGGCCTTTTTATCATATAGTTGACACATAATGTGTTTAACTTATAATGAAATGTACGCTTCATCGTGTATGATTAAAAATATTATTAGTGAAAGACCTTAGATAAAGGAAAATTTATTCATGTTTTAACATAAAAGAATATCACATCTCCAAAGAGTTAAAAGATTGATAAAAGAAAAACATTCTTCTAACTCTTGATTTTATTAATCTAAACACATGTATTAATTTTAACATAGATTAGTTGATCAAGATCAAGAAAACAAGTCAACTCAAGTTTTAATTTTTTATAAATAATTTAAACTGATATACATGATCCTTATTCACCCACTATTTATAATTCTAGATATATTTTGGCTTTTATTGAATATTTTCCCATTATAGTTATATCTTCTTAATTAAAGAAATGTTTGAAGTTCTTAACAAGTTTGAGATTCTTAAGACTAAAGTTGAGAACTAATTAAATTATAATTTGATTATTTTTCAAAATGCATCTATAAAAGCTAATACCAATAATAAATAGAATCCAAAGAAGCAAATTGTTGATTACACCTTTTCGGGAAGAGATTATAACTCAGACACCTAATTAACCCTCTCTCGTGACTGACATTTGTCGTGGATTGTTATGTTCTAGAGCTATTTGTGTTCATTTTGATGGAGGTCATCTTCTATTCGTTCAAAATATCTTAGAAGAGGGAAAGAGCCATAAATTCACCTAAGTGTCGTGCCCTAGCTCCTTAATTTTGCACTTCAGGTTATTACTATTTGAATTTTGGGTTTGATTTTTAATCACTAGCATTTGAGGGTGGTTGAGAAGTTTGGGATAAATTGAATTTTGGTGGGTTATGAATGGAGATTAGGTCATTTTTTGTGGGATGAGTGTGTGTTCCCTGCTTTTGTGGTTTCACTTGGTGTTTCTTGCTTGACTGATTATTTTTCTGCAACTTTTAAGTTCTTCCTAAGCATGTAAATTGAACGTACTAAAAGTATGCTTCGTTCTTCTTTATAGAGAAACCTTCTTAGCTTATAGGTATGCGTTTCATATTGTATGATCATCAATTACAATTTGTAGACATTGCTCTAGTTGCTGACATGTGTTATCGATTTTTAAACACTAGCATTTGGTGGTAGTTGGGAGGTTTGGGGGTGCAATGTTGAATAAATTGAAATTTTATAGGTTATGAGTGGAGATTAGGTTCTTTTTGATTCGTGGGATGAGTGTGTGTTCCCTGCTTTTTATGGTTTCACTTCGTGCTTCTAGGCTGACCACTTGTTTTTCTGTGGCTCTCAAGTTCTTCCTGAGCATGCAAATTGAACGTACTAAAAGTATGCTTTGTTCTTCTTTATAGAGAAACCTTCTTAGTTTATAGTTACGTTTTTCATATTGTACAATCATCAATTACCGTTTGCAGACACTGCTCCCATTGCTAACATGTGTCATCGATGATGCATTTGCCTAGTTAAAAACTTGAGTTATTTGAGTTCCACTGTTATTTGGAGTGCTATTATGAGCTTTTGCAATGCTTCACAGCATTGCAGTTTGTGTAATTTTCTTATGTGTTTTTAGTCTTTAATAAAGAATATAAAGATAGTATCTGAGCTGCTTAAATCTTCATCAAGTGATTGTGCCTTCGATGCTTGTGGAAAGCTGTTCAATTTTTTGTCGATTGAGTAAGCACCATATTAAACTTTTTAGGATTTGGTAAAAAAAGTTGTGAAATCTGGGGAACAGTTGGAAGGTGATTCTGGTAGTTTTGACGCTATTGTCCAACAGGTAGTTGGGATCTAGCATTCCAAATGAATTTACTGTATGATATACATATTTATTGAATGTTTCTATAATTTTTCTTGATAGATTGTTTAGCTGGACCAATACGTATGATGCTTGTGCATCGTTTCACTACTTTTTGTTCCCCCAATTACTTTCTTTATCTATTTTTTTAATTCATGTGGGTCATTAAAAACAACCTCTCTACTAATTAGAGGTATGACTGCGTATTATTAGTCCTCTCCAGATCCTGCTTATCAGCAGAATTTTAACTGGGTTGCTGTTGTTGATGATGATGATGATGATGATGGTGATGTTTGCTAGGCCAAGGAATAGTATCTAAAATATGCTTCATTTACTTTTTTCTAGAAATATATGCTTGGGAGTTATTAAAGTGGGAAACTGGCTGTGAGAAAGTTCTCTAAGTCTTTTACGATGATAACCCTATGGCTTTTTGATTATCTTATTACATAACACTTTGTTTTTTGTAATAGAACTTTCTTTTGGGCCTATTGGGGAATTTTGACTTCGTTTATTTAGATATTGAGAGATGTACCTATTGTGTTCTATAATGTGTCTACAGGAAAGAATGTTCAGATTCATATAAGTTGCTCTTTAGAAACAATTCACGTTATCTTTTGTTTGTTAAAATTGAACCATAATTATTGGTTTACAGTGTCAGACACTTGTAATTGTGTTTGAAAAGAGTGTAATAATATGAATTGAAGTTTTTTGTCATAAGAAATAATCAAGGAGCTAAGAGAAAAGAGAGTAACAATATGAACTGAAGTTTTTTGTCATAAGAAATAATCAAGGAGCTAAGTTTAGTACCATTTTCTGGTCGTTACGTACCTTCTGGCCAGTATTAACCAGAACAGTACGAAACTCAACATTATTTAAGATGCATACGAGATATAAGGCTCACAAAAACAATAAGTAATATGATATTAAGTCGGGATTCTTTTTGAATATTTATATAAAAGCGTTAAGGTTTAAATTAAATTTTGTTTAAAATGTTATATTTTAATTTGATATTTTTCAAAATACATCTATAAAAACTAATAGCAATAGAAAAGAAACCAAAGAACCAAATTGGTGATTACACCTTTTTAAGAAGAGATTGGAACTCGAACACCAAATTAACACTCTCTCTTAATTGACATTTGTTGCGGACTGTTATAGTGTAGGGTTATTTGTGATCTTTTTGATTAAGGACGATGTTTGTCCATTTAAAATATCCTGGAAGAGCGAAAAAGCCACAAAATCACCTGAGTGGTCATTCCTACTCTGTCTATGCTTCATGCCCTAGCTCCCCAAATTTGCACTTCAGGTTATTATTATTTGAATTTCGAGTTTGATTTTTAAACACTACCATTTGGGGTTAGTTAAGAGGTTTGGGGTGCAATGTTGAATAAACTGAAATTTTGTTGTTTATAAGTGGAGATTAGGTTCTTTTTGATTCTTGGAATGAGTGTGTGCTCCCTGCTTTTTTGTTTTCACTTCATGCTTCTTGGTTGACCGCTTGTTTTTCTATGGCTCTCAAGTTCTTTCTGAGCAAGCAAATTGAACGTACTAAAAGTAAGCTTTGTTCTTCTTTATAGAGAAACCTTCTTATTGTACTTTTTTTTATATTGTACAATCATCAATTACTATCTGCAGACACTGCTCCTATTGTTGACATGTGTTATCGATGATGCATTTGCCTACTTAGAAACTAAGTTGTTTGAGCTCCAATGTTGTTTGGAGTGTTATTATGAGCTTTTTTAGTGCTTTACTGCCTTGCTGTTTCTATAATTTTCTTATGTGTTTTTGGTCTTCCAAAAAGAATATAAAAATAGTATCTCAGCTGCTTAAATCTGCATAAGGTGATGGTGCTTGCATTGATTATGGAAAGTTGTTCGATTATTTTTCAATTGAGTGAGCACTAAATTAAGTTGTTCAGGATTTGGTAAGAAAAGTTGAGAAATCAGCGGAACAGTTGGAAGGTTATTTTAGGAGTTTGACACTATTGTCCAACAGGTAATTGAGATCTAGCATTCCAAATGAATTTATTGTCTGATATACATATTTATTTAATATTTATGTAATCTTTCTTGATAAATTGTTTAGCTGGACTAATACGCATGATGCTTGCGCATTGTTTCATTACTTTTTGTCCCCCCAATTACTTTCTTTATGTATTTTTCTTGTACATATAAGTCATTCAGAAACAGCCTGTCTATTAGTTAGTTGTAAGGTTGTATACTATTAGACCTTTTAAGATCCTGCATGTCAACGAAATTTCGACCGGGTTGTTGTTGATATTTGCTAGGCAAAAGAATAGTATCTAAAATATGCTTCATTTAATTTTTTTAGAAATATATGCTTGGGAGTTATTAAAGTGGGAAATTCAGTGTGAGATGGTCCTCATAATCTTTTACGATGATAACTTTATGGCTTTTTAATTATTTTATTGCGTAACATTTTTTTGTAGTAGAACTTTCTTTTGGATTTGTTGGAGAATTTTGACTTTGTTTAGATATTGAGAGATGTACCTACTGTGTTTCATAATGTGTCCATAGGGGAGAATGTAAACAATTCATGTTATCTTTTGTTTGTTAAAATTAAACCATAATTACTAGTTTACATTGTGAGACACTTGTATGTTTGAAAAGAGAGTGACACTGTAAACTAAAATTTGTTGTCATAAGAAATAATAAAGATATTAGTCATTTGAATGTGTCATTAGGATTAGATTATTTGGTAAATCAATTTTTCATTAGGTCATAATGAAATTTTAACTAAAAATAGTTGGCACCATATTTAGTGACTTTCAACTTATTAAATGCAGGGATAATTCTTACCCTATAATTCATACTAATAATTATACACTCCATTTTCTAAATGATTAAGCTGCAATAATTTCATGTTTTAGGCTTAATTTCCAATCCTAAACACTCCCTATGTATAGTCTGCTTCCAACAATCACCTACTAAAGAACATTCTGTGGTATGATGACTCTACATTATGACTATTAAGAACAATGTTATGAATACGGTATAGACATTTGTACCAAATTTGATTCCGATATAGTATTGTATTAATACCAGTCAATACCAGGTAATGTTTTACGTAATTTTTAAAATTTATAAAATAATTCTTAAATTTTTCAAAAATTACAAAATAGTTGAACAACATATCATACTATATAATTTATAATTTTATATCAACTCTAGCTCTAAAAATTATAATAATAGAAATTTATAATAACATCAATTTATTAATTTTCATTAATATTATTTCCACATATTTTACATATAAATAATATTTTTTTGAAGAAAATTTTAACATTTCTTTAAAAAAATTACTTAAAATGATTTTTTTTAACCATAAAATTACAAAAGATGTCATCTTACAATTGAAAGGAGAGTAGAGAGCATCAAACCGATCCCTACATATGGTTAAGTTAGGCCCAAGTCGTTTTATGAGGTTCTTGGTAAATTGAAGAACTCTTTAACCGTTTAACAAGCCTATCCAAATCCCCATACGAGGTTCAACCATCTCTTACGGCGTCCGATGCTTTATCCTTCAACTCTTTAGCGCTCACTCACTCTTGCACAACCTTACCACTCAGTGACTCTGTAATCATCCTCGCCAACTCAACTAAGTCAGGCACCGTGTTAGTACCCTGACACACTCTCACTCCCACACCCAACTCGTCCACCAAAAGCTTATCGTCGATGAACTGATCTGCTTCCATTGGCCAACCCAATATCATAAATAATCGACTCGCAGCGGGTGGTGACGAGGAGAGAGAGCAAAGATGATGGCTGGGGCTGCCTACAGAGGAGAGAGACAGCAGATTAAGCGAAAATGAGAGGGCGCAGACGGGGGATTATTTTGTTAGGTATAAATTTCCTTTCTTTTTTTGCAAATAAGTCTTTAAAAATTTTTAAACTTTACGGTATCTTCCTGTACTGGACGAAAACGCCGGTATCGGCTGGTGCCTACGAGCGGTAACGAGCACTTGTGTTTTGTACCGTTTTATGGTACGAAATTTAATTCTTTGATTAAGAGGCAATAATGATCGTGTAAACTTTTTTTTTTTCTGTTTTTTGTTTACCTTCCACTGAAATGCACGTTTCATATAATCTACGTAATGACACAGTTTGGGAGCTAGATTCCACTTCATTCATTGGACAACTAACAATAGATGCAGTGATCTTGATGATGTGTTTCAGCAAGGGCATTGACATGACTCGATCAGTAGAAGGCTAATAATTAAGCTTTTCTTGAAATCAATCCCCTTATATCATTTGCCTTCTTCTCCTCTGTAGGAAACTATGTCCAAGATTTCCTCCTTCTTGCCTTATCATTTGGTTTCATTATTGAGATGGACGTGAATCAAGTAAGTTGGAAATACTAACATTTTTTCTAATTTCATCAGATCCAGAAATGATGTATACGAGATATCAACGATTAAGACGAATTTCAACGCTTTTGCCTCATGTTTTCCAAGGTTATGATTTTTCTGATTGTTGTGGATATTGAACGTATTAAACGATTATTGCTTCAATTTTGTATATTTTTGGTTCCAGGTAGTCATCATTTAAAGCCATATAGAGCCATTATAAACCTCTCAGTTCTCTGTGTGATGCCTCTAGCCAGCTCAATTGATAATGGGTTTAGTGATTTGAAGAGAGTGATTCAGTCTCAGAGGTAACTAGTAGATTTATAGTTGTTGCTCTTTGCTTACTGTGTTTGTTTAGTTCTTTGAAAAGAAAATTTGTTCAAAAGAATATTTTGTAGTACTTTTGGGCTTTGAATTGTGCATAGTTGTGACTTTCAGGTACTCTACAAGAATGGAGGTTTCAAATGAGTCTTGTCTTAAAGAAGCCAGTGGCATATTATCTTTCATTGAGTCCACCTTACATGAGATTCAAGGTTATTTATTTTGAAATTAATGAATATTTATATTTAATGTTGCTTCTTTTTGCTATTTTTGTTTTTAGTCTTTTGAGTGTTAGAGTTGCACTTGAAAGGCTATTAAACTTTTATCTCTTTGTGCTCTTCAAATGATTTCACAGGGCTAAATCACCATTGGTTTAATTTAGCTGAGGAAAGAATTGATTCTTTAAAAAAAGGAGGTGCATTTTTAGTTCTTGCCGGGCAGTTGCTTGAGAATCCTCGTATAGTTGCTATGCTTGAGAAAGTGAAGTCAGTTCAGCAAAAGTAGTAAATTGTTCTTACTTCTCCTTGGTTGTACTTGGACAAGTTAGTTACAAAAATTGTTTCTCCTTCATGATGATGTTTCTCTTGTCCCAGATTTCCTCAACTTAATGTTATAGGCTTTCATTCTGGAAGTTCAACTAGCTCTGCTGGTGATCAAGCTCTCCTGCTTCCCTTGATAATGTCGGAATTTATCACGTTTCCTATTTTGTGGTCTAACAAGAACTTTTCAAAGGTGAGCTATTGATGAATTAAGTGTTGTTAGCTTTGGACTTTGGATCTTCTTTTGGAACATGAAGATCTTTAGATAGGTAGGCAGGCTTGGGATTGGTTGGATATCAATATTGATTGATGGGGTGTTTTTGATGTTTCTGTTAAGAGAATTCACTTTTTTTTGATCGCTTGTTGTATAAGTCACTTTGTTATTGGAAAATTATGTTTTTACAATATTCATTCACCTGGTTATTCCTTAAGTGTCTTAGTAATGAACTCTGTAGCCATATATTGTTCTTGTATCGTAAATTTGCACTGTTTTTGCAATTTTGCTAATTAGTATTTTATGGATTCAGATAGAAAATGGGGCATTCTATGTGTTGTTCAGAGATTTTAGGAATCCAGCTATTTTCAATGAGAACTTAGAGCTTGAAATGCTTAATAAAGGTAATTCTTGTTTATATTGTTCTCTTGTAGAAGTAATTCCCCTGGAAACATTCTAATTTCTCTTTTCTTACAACTGCATACACTTTGTTGTGAATGTTCTGTCATACACTGGTATGTCCTTGTTACCACCACTTAAGAAGTTAATCTAGTGGATAGGTCTGTGCTGTTATTTTGGAAATTTAGTGACTGGATTATCCAATCTACCTATTCCAAAATGAAATTTGCTTCCTCTTTTGTTGGGTTTGGGTCTCGGTGCAGTTAGGCAATTTCTGTTGGAGGACCTAATATCTGCATCTCCACTTGCGCAAGCATATCTTTCCAGGTTTTTAACTTTAGCTTAATATTATTTTGCAGCCATTTTGAAGCTAAATGAGCAAGTAGATGGGAACCTTGATGAGGAAAATCCTAGTTTGCGCTGCTTAAAAGGCACTTGGTCTAAACAGTCAGAAACCATAAAAGAACCAAATTCATGCTCATTGTTGCAGAACTTGTTTCTCTACTTCCCAGGTATGAGCTTGATTATGATTTTTTGAGTTGTACTGTTGTGTTTTACATTTGTTGCAAAATAACAGATATTTAAAATTTTTCTTAAGACTTTTCAAGACTGAATGCCAATTCTGTGCTTTAAATCAAGTACAGACTATAGAATGCATCTTTAACTGTTAAATGACTATATGTTGATGGTTGTACAGTTTGTGTGGAATTCATGTTCTTATAGGTCTGAATGATCAGAAAACTGTTGCACTCATTTATGTATATGCCTTATTTGGATGTTCACTAGCTAGCAAGTCATATTCTAGAACTGAGATTAAGAGCAAAGCTCAAGATAAAAGGCTTTTTGAAGTAAATAAAGGACTTGCTCATTGTCTATCTTTAAGCCCATTAATAATGGAAAATGCACATTATGCTATTCTACTTCATAGAAAATTTTACTGCTAATCCTAGACCAAGCTCTTCAGTATGGAATTAGCATGTAGTAGGTCCTTGTTGTTATATCTATTTGGAAAAAGCAAGTGCTCAAATGCCATTTATCTGCTTTTAGTATTTTGATACGTAGAAGAATATGTTTTGCACATCATTTCCATCTTGATATGGACAGGTTGCATCTCTGCTGATGAAAATGGGAACAGGTTGTTCATCTCTGACAGCAATCATCATCGTGTCATCATACTTGACGGCAATGGAAAGATCCTAGATTGTGTATGTATGATAAATCATATGAGTTCAATCGAAATGAGCGGTATTTTTTTTATATAAGTTGAGAGTGGAATTGTGTGGTGTCTTTGAGAAGTATTCTTTAAAAGCATTGAGAGTGTTTGATACTTCACTGGAAATATAAACTAAGTAGAATTGACCAATGATTAAAAAATTCAACCGGCTTAGCTGGTTCAACCGTAAAAATCTTGAATCGTTTAACTTTTCAGTTTGGTTTTTAACTTTCTAGTTTGATTTAATTTAATAATTCTTATTGTTAAAACTGATCAGTTTATTAATTAATTGGTCAATTTTTATAAATTAGTAAGTTTTTATAAACTAAAATTAAAATAAATTAATTAATTTCATTTAATAATCTCTTTTAACAATTAAATTTCAAATTCTTCGATAGATAAGGACAATGTCTTTCAATCATATTTTAAATTCTTTAATTTTATTCAATCTTTAATCGGTTTTATGATGGTCTAATATCGGTTGAACCTTTTAAATCTTCAACTTCATGTTTTATTGGTTTAACTTATGTTCTAGTTTTTAAAACATTGAATTTTACAAATAAACATAGGAAGAACAATCTTAAGAAATATAATTCATTGTGTACCGTGAGGTTATATCATTCAACATGTTTGCTACCTTATTTCTAGTGCCCACTAGGTGTGAGACTTTAAGGATGCAGGAGCATTCTACAATTTGAATAGTTTTATTAAGTTTTCCTTGTTTAACACGCTTATGTTATCTTTTTTCTATTAAGTGCTATATGGTTGATGGCTAGGGTTGTAAGGAGTTGACGATCCTAGTGCAATTAGGAGTTTTATTTTAAATAATACAAATAATTAGCACCTGCTCAATCACGGTTTGTTAAAAGTTTCAATATTAGTTTTTGTTTCGAACCTAACTCTTATTTCTGTTCCATCTGAAAAATTGCTTGTATTCCAGCCCTAGTTTGTTAAAAGTTGTTGCTCTAAATGTTTCTCTACATCATTTAATTTGGATCCTGTTTAACGGGGATTTAACCAAAGTTATTTGGCTTTCCTTTTGCTTCTATAGTCATTACAGCTTCTCAAAAAGTTAAATTTAGGTAATACACTAGATTTTGACTTATTTTATCTATATGTCAGATTGGTTCTTCCCCTGGGTTCGAGGATGGAGACTTTGAGTCAGCCAAGCTAATTCGTCCAGCAGCTTCATTTTACAGTGATACCGAAGATTGCCTATATGTTGTTGACTCAGAGGTGGACATCTAAAGTTATGTGTCAATATAGAAATGCTTGAATGTTCGAATAATCAATTTTTTCTGTTTTTCCCGTAATACAGTGTGAACTGTAAGCTTTTTGGTAGTTGAGGTGGATTTCATTTTATTGAGTGGTTTCTGAACTTATAGTATAGCACTGACAGGAATTTTAATTAGATGCGCTTGCGTTTATCTAGCTGCTTAAAGTTTAAGAATCAAATTGCGTGTCAAGTATGAATGTTGGTAGTTGTCAACTACATATTCTACAGACGCATTCTCGAAGGTGTGTGCTGGCAGTAATTTTGAAATTCTTTGTCTGATACAACATTCACTGTTCTGACTTCTCCATTCTCTTGTGGATATGCATGCTACTGTTAGTTTTCTGTCTTAACTTTCAATCAATGAAAGAAAATTAAACATTATTTATTTTCCTGATGATCATCTTTCAGCTGATTGCTTGAACCTCTTTGTATTATTATTCTCTGGAAACTTTTTGAAATGAAGTTATTTATATTGTAGTGGAGGATAGCTACATTCTTCTTTGTTTTGACATTATTTCAATATTGTGCTTGAATTGGAGCTCACCCTTTTATTAATTTGCCTATCACTGATTTTGCTGTGTGACCCTCATCCCAGAACCATGCCATCAGGAGAGCTGATATGGAGAGACGAGTTTTAGAGACAGTTTATCCTTCTAGCATCAGAAAAAAACAGAAGAGTGTATGGACTTGGATTGCAAATAAGATGGGGTTTGGGAAGAAGTCCAATGCTGAATTTGAAGAGTTCAGCTCCCAATCACTGGTTTTTCCTTGGCATCTCTTGAAATCGGTGGATAATGATTTCCTAATCATCAGCCGCAGGTGAAGAATTCGTTTTGTCTTGATGATCTTTAAAGATGTTTTGTAGTTTTTTTTTGTTTTTACTTATGAAACTTATTTAAAGAGTTCATTTTTAAAATTATTGACTTGGGGTTACCGATGAAAAGATGGACTTGGTTTCCTCAATTTCAGAATATAATACCGTCATGCATCTTTTATTTATTCTCTTTTGAGCATGCCAGAGGATGAATAAGATGGTCATTTTTCTTGAGGTAAAGACTAGACCTAGATCCTGATAATATTTCTCTGATCACTCATTCAATACATTGTTAATGTTATTTTGTTGGAGGCTCAAGTAGTTATTGACTGCCTCTTGCACTTATTCCTCAAATCCCACCAAACTCCACAAGTCAAGGGAAAAGGTTCTGGCCCATGGAATCTCAGTGTGTTTAAAGAGGCGAACATTATCCCAATAATGCATGACATCAAAAAACTCACTCTTCCTTAAAAACTTCAGTTCTTCATTGTTAATTGAACAGTTAAGTAATTACTATTGGTCAGCTTTAACAATCTTGATTGATTTTAAAAGAGTGAATTCGGGATCAGTTATAGAGCAGCAAATCTCAGAATCCAAGACCTTTTCTCTTTAAGAAAACCCAATCATAGAAAATTCTATAGATGTCCTTGGCTCTACTCAAAGCAGATAGGAAAGGAGCAAAAAGTCTAAAATGACATGGAGGGCTAATGAACAAGGATTTTTGATTTACTAGATTATTCTGATTTTTGACCTAAATGAGAATATTGAAGGAGGATTCATGGAGGGGTAATGAACAAGGATTTGTTAGCTACTAGATTATTCTGATTTTTCACCTAAAACAGAATATTGAAAAAGGATTCATGTAATGAACCCCAACAAACTTGAAATGACATTTTAAAATGAAAATCTGTCACTTGAGATGACTGGAACTAAGAAGGAAGAGCCAATATTCTAATTGATTTAAGCTTTAGGAGCCAAAGTTCTCGGATTTTCTGTAGGTTGTGGGGAATGGCTTTGTATTGAATGCATTCAGTTCCTTCTGGATGTGTTCAATTTCTGACCCTGTTTGAAGGTGCTGTGAGTTTGAATGATTAATATCTTGTTCTCACCTTGATACCTTGTTAATATTTTTTTAGCATTATTGTCAGAATATCAGGATTTTTACTTCTATTGGCAGCTTTGAAACTCTATGGATTATGGATTTGGCTTCAGGAGAGATTAAAGAAAAAATTGAAGGTTTGGAATTGCTTCCTTTCCTTTGTTTCCAATATTGGTCAATCATTAATGTTTAGCATTTGCTTTCATATTCTGGAAAGGACACTCGAACATTATGGAGATTTGTGGACTGTTGATCATGGAAAAAGAATCCATATTGACACAGATGCCAAGAAATTGGTTCCAAGTGCAAACTGATGCCAACTGTTCACTAAAATGGCTTTCATATGCTAGTCTCTTACCATCCCTAACAACTTTTCAAGATCACATAGTGATGTGTGACACAGGTAGGAAATAGGCAAACTTATTTTCCTTTTTCCTTTTTTATTCATCCATATTTCTGGTTTATGTCTATTCCTCATCTCTCCGATTCTTTCTACAAGTTTTTTTTGAGAAAGATTCTTTCTATAAGTTGCACAGAGGGTACTGAAGCTAAGTAGAGAAGATGGAGCCTGTTCAACCATCCCGTTTTCAAATTTTGGGATCCTTGGCTTTCCTTATTGGATATCCTTTCCTTTAGAGAGAGTTTATTATGTGTGAGTATGTGTAGTTTATTGTTTCAAATTGGTAGGTAGTTCTTTGACAAGCAATAAATTCCCTCCAAATAGTCCATGAATTGGCCGCTGCTATTCTGGCTGTGGTGGGAGTTTTATGTAGACTTGTGTAATTTTTAGAACCTTCACATGCAAGTTGGTTTGGGTGTTTTTACAGCGCTGGAGCCGGCAAAACATTCATCGATAACATTCAATGTTTCACCTTGTTGCCAGGTAGCATATGCTTTTTCTGCATTATTATAAGGAGTAATTTTGGTTCTTTTACTTTCATATGTAGTTTCATTGCTAATGATTCCTCTGAAAATCTTGAAATATTTTGCCTTTCTTCTGTAACAGGCAGGATTGACATACGGTTGAACATAGATATCCCTATTGGTACCAAGCTTGTTGAACCATTAAGCGAAGAATGTATACGGCGGCAAGCAAGAGGGGCTGCTACTGAAGTCCAAGGAGCAGAGGGCATAGTAGGATCCTCGAATAAGGTTTAATATTGCATTCATTTCTTTCCATCATTTGATGTTTTTTACTTTTGATTTCTGTTAAGCTTTTTTATTACTGCAACTTACATGCATTGTATACATTTGCAGGTTGGTGCTGCTCAGCAGTGGTATGATGAACTGGATAATCTCGCTTTTGAAACACCTGAACCAGAAATAAATGTTGAGGAGGAACATACAACTTTGGATGTGAAATCTCAAGATGGGCGATTGCACATTGATTCTGCTGTAAATACTAGTCCAGGAGCTAGCGAGGTAGGCTTGATCTAATTGGTCTTCCAAGCTTGTAGAATTTTATGTTTTTCATTTGGATCTAGATTTCAGTGCGAAGAATAATTCGTTGGACAGTGTTAAAATTTTGTGTCCTATCCTCCTAATGTCGGATGCATTTGACCATGGACCAAAGAGGAGTTGAATGGATGAATCTATTCAACTATATTGGTCAACTACATTGGTTTTCAGATTAGATTTCTTTCATTAATAATTATATGTTTTGAGATATATACATAAAAGCCATATTTCCTTTTAGCTGCTGGTGAGGAAGGCTGCAGCTTTATGTTGGTTTGTCTGTCTGCTTGCCTTTCCCTTCTTTTGCATATTTGAATATAGCCACATAACATTCAAACAGGTCCTGATGATTCTTCTTTTGAAATTCACAGTTTAAAAGATTGCTGATTTCTTCTTTTGGTTTGTTTTATAACAATAGGTGGTTGTTTATGCGGCTCTGTATCTGAAACTTGTAACACATCCAGAGTATGAAGAGACTCGGGAGAAGTATGCAGCTAGGATAGCTGATATCTTGAACCCAGCGAGAAGTGGGGAAATGGAAAGAGATTCATGTATTCAACTCTTGTTACAGTCACATGGTGATTTGAGGGATCTCATATTTATGAGACCTTTACATGTCAGGGTAAAACTAGAAACTCTTGACCACCCAAAGGCTGATAATACGAAAAACATTGTCTTAACCAACTCGGCTGTTGAAGTTAATGTATCACTTTAGGCATGATAGAGGAGATAATAATGTTTCGGATTTGTTCCAATGCCAATGTTGGACAGGATCTCTTGTGAGAGTTGAATACGCCTGTTGATGTTTCAATGCCGATGAAATTCGTTTTGGTGAGGTTCATTAAGGTAACAATTGACCTACATTTTGATTCAAATTTTAAGATTGGATTGAATATGCCTATTGTTGGATGGGAGTTGGAGAAACAGAAACTGGATATCAATTAGATGCAAAAATAAAATGAGAAAGAAGAAAAATTGCAAAGGAAGAGAGAAAAAGCCAGAGGGCGTGGAAATTGAAAAAAATCGTTCCTTTCCCCTTGCACATTGTTATTGTATGCATATCGTGTCTTGTGAAGTCTTTACGTTCTCCTTTGTTTTGAAAATCTGAAGGACATGGCAGAAGAAAAGGGCGAGGGCCAAACTTGGAAGTTCACTTTGATCATTTCTAGGTAGATTACAGATCTTGAAATAGCTGTGATTCCATAGAACACAGCATTCATGAGCCTCTAGATATATACTAAAGTAGCCCTTTGGGCCATTAGCATCCATCATATGTTGAGAAAGTAGGTTCTGTTTAACAGAACCACTTTGTGATTTCTTACCATTCTTGGAAGTTCTTTCAGATCAGTCGAGTTTCTTTTCTTCTACAAATGACTTCTTAACTTTTTCTTTTTTGGTTTGGCTGATTGAAATGTCCGTCACTGTTTATTGATAAAATGTTAACAGCTCTAGTCTCATGCTGACCATAGTTCAGCGCACGTTTGCTATATCCAACGCATCTTGGTTACGTAGTTGCCAATGCATGAGCTCCCATCCTTTTTGGAACTGTTTTGACGTGTTACTGCTGATCGTGGGAAGCGCCAATACAGGGATATTGTAGTTGGAGAGAAATAATCGTCTTTCATAGCTTCCGCACATGTCAATGGATTTACCAGCACAGATATACATTGTTTTTTCTCCAATTTCAACGCTTAATATATCCATTTTTTAATTTTACTGACGGAATGCCCTCCTTGAACCGTTTGCTTTCCAAGTTCTTTTTCTTTTCGTTTCCATTTTGTTGGGATTCCTCTAAACTTTGTTGGTTTTTACCTCTGGGTTGAGTAAGGTTGATGTTTGTTAACAGTTATTAATTCTCATATTCGTAACCAACACCATTATCGTGTAGCCGGATTGGAAGCATCATGCCCATTGTTATTAATCGAGTGAATTCGTAGTCTTCTAACGTTCATTATACTCTTCCAACATATATATACAAGCCATGGCTTTTGATGACGTTTATATATTTACCTTCTTCTGGATTCTGATATCTGCTAAAAGGCCTTCGAGTTAAGCATATGAACAATTCCATATGTTTATATCAGATTTCAGCTTGTTGAACTTGAGGGGTCGAAGTCGGCCGTTGTTGGACGTAAATTTCATTTGGCCGCGTAAGGGTTTCTGGGGTATTGGAAAGTATTTTGTAATTATCTTTTCCTTTGTGTAAATTATCGCCATAATAGCTACCATGTATAGATAATCTTTACCATTTATTAGATAGATTTTTTTGGCATTATTTAAGGAGAAGTTGTGTTGTAATCTTATTATATATATGTATCAGCCGAGATCAATAAAATAATTCACTGCCAATTCTTTTCTATAGTTTTTCTTAGGGACTTGCACAAACTATATTCTTGAATCAAAGAACGTAATATAATTTTTAAAAAATGAGTTGCTTTCCATGTTTTTCATCTCATGATATCAAATCTGTCCGGAGGACTCGTAGCAACGGGTGAGCAATAAAGAACAAAACAATGCTCCCGAGCCTTGGCCTGGTACGTACATTTGCAGCACTGCCTTTTTGACGCTTGTATGCATTCTCATGTTTTCAAGTTCCATTGTTTTTTGTACAAAAAACCTCATATTTGACGTGTTTTTGATTGATATTTGATACTTTGTTGTATATTTGATACTTAATATGCTCCAAGTATGTTTATAAGTTATAATTGCCTTCACGGACTAAAAAGAAAAGAATTCGGATGAAAATACGACATAAAATTAATAAAAACAAAGCGTAGAAGTAATTTGCAGCCTCACACTTCTCTCAGGCCATGCAATTTCACGATTTTTAGGCATTTTGATTATTCACTGTTTGATGCACGGTCATGCATTAGCCTTTGTAACTAAACGTCCGATTAGTATTTAAATTAGATGAACCTTATGCCTATACTTTGATATAATTTGATATTTTTATTATTACCATTGGTTTGATTGTTATATTAGATCTGAGTATGTGTTTTATTTATGTTCTAATTTTGTAGAGACTGAGAAATTCCAAGTTTGAATAGATCTTTCGTAATTGGAAACAGTTTATCACAGCCCTAGAGATAAGATGACATAAATTTTCCAGATTAGGGTTAAACTTAATAGAGGGTCTTAAATCAGTAACGCAATCTTATAAACTTTAACTTGAGTAATTCAGTTGGAAACCTTAGGATTAGTTGTTAGTAGACTTAAGGTCAGCTATTAGCATATCATAAGAGTCTCCACGATCTAATACATCAATAAAACAATTGCATAATAAAAGATCAATCTTTTAAGGGTTTTGGAGAATTCGAAACCTAGATACTAAGTCTCAATATTAATAATTTCCTAAGTGCTTCCTTAATTCTCTGTTCAATTTCATTACCTATTTTATTTTGGTTGCCTTAGTTTTATTTTCTTTTAATTAAAAATCTAAAATCAATCCTTAGGCTAGATAATAGGGAAAGGGTAATTATTAATATTCATAGTCTTTGTGGGATCAACATGGACTTGTTAGTATTAGCTACAGCTATACCATGCACTTGCAGTTATTATAATATTGACCGTAAAAAAATTAGTCAATCAAATCCTATATCTACAAATCATATATGCCATACAATTCCTTTTTGACCATAAAATAACATTTTCCTATGTAAATACCAAAATGGGGTCTTTACATTATTGTAACACCTACTTT
>JAOTJB010000210.1:33718078-33728742 GCA_027123815.1 Erythroxylum minutifolium
TGTGATGCCATGTGGAGTTCTGTAGTGATTGCACGTAGCGCTCCCTTATCTTAGGATATGTGTCGGAATGACCTACGGGCGTCCCGGTACTTACCCTAGGGTAATGGGGTGTTACATATCCACTACGTGGGCCAGATAAGCCTCACATCCACCTCTAATCAATCTTAGTGCACTCATGAATGAAATCAATCTAGCTGGCACTACTTGACTAACACTTCGGAATACTACTCTCGGCTGATTAGGAGATTCTAGTATTACCTTTTTAGTATAGTAATTCATGATAGCCCTATGAGCAGTGAGTCAATCCATGTCTAAAATAATATCTATTTCTCTTAACTATAATACAATCAAATCTGCTTCTAACTCTGCCTCGTCAATTCGAATTAAACACCTCTTACAAACCTCTCCTATTAATGTCGTACTACCTATCGGTGTACTCACCTTTAAACCACAATTTAATAATTCTCTATCACAATACAGTTTAGATACTAGATGCAGTGTGATAAAAGAATGCATAGATCTAGGATCTAGCAATGCAAAAGCTTCACAAGTAAAGATATGCAACACACCTACAATGACATCTGGGGAGTTCTAAGCCTCCTGCTGGGTCGTCGCATAGATTCTGGCCTACGACTGCGGTTAGTTGCTCTGCACCTCAGTCCTGACAGTAGGACTCCCTGAGCTCACTCTACGTCTACCTCTGCCTCCCTGTCCAGTTCCACTAGCTCATCTCTGTTGGATAGTAGTTTCAGTTACCACTCCTCCTCTCATTCTCGACTGTACCCTAAAGACTACGGGATAGTATCTATTCTAATGATCAAAAGAACTGCATCAAAGGCAAGCTCCAGACAATTTCCAACATTCTCCACTATGCTTCTTCACATAATGTTCACAATTAGCTAGTTGTCCCGATACTACACCTCTTCCATTGCTAGACTACACAACACTACCCCTCTATCTGAACCCATACTACCTCGATCTAACCGGTGGTCGAAAAGATTTATTTTGGCGCTTACTAAACCTTCTGCTAGAACTACCCTGAGATTCACTAGGCCTCTTCATACCAGACTTTTGTCTGTATTCCCCTTGACTATCCCTTAACAGTTGTTTTATCTAGATTGAGGCTGCTCTCAACTCGGAGAAGCTGCTCATATTCGTTATAGCTAGCCCTAATCTCCATATTCAACCCATCTTTGAACCTCCTACACTTTTCTTCTTTTGTAGGAATCAAGGCAATAGCATAACCCATCAACTCATTAAATCGTATTTCATATTTTGTTGCAATGAGGCTACCTTGCTTCAGATCTAGAAACTCTTTCATCTTGCTGTCCAGGTAGATCTTTGGCATATAGTTCTCTTTAAAGATCTTCATAAAGTCTTCCCACTTTAATCTGCAAGGTCTAGTGGTACTACCGAGAACAATCTTCCATCATTGGTATGCCGGACCTTACAATAATGAAACTGTATTGTTGAACTTCTCATCTGACTAGCAATCTATCTGATCAAAAACTCTCTCCATTCTCTCTGACCATCCTTCGACCTCTGCAAGGTCTGTACTTTCGTAAAAGTCTACAGGCTCTTATTTTCTCAATTTATCATACCTTTTTCCCTTCTCTTAGGAATCCTTGGAGGCATTCTCTTTAGTCGAGATATAAAAGAACTCTACTGGCTCCTACTGATTCTAGGTCAGCTGATTGTCCAACTTGATCACCTATAACTAATGACCTATAATAGACAATAATAACGATTACTATTCGAGTTTCTTACTATATAACATGTCTATATGCTTATATCTGTCCATATAGATGCCAAACCATGCTTTGATATCAAAACTTGTAGCACCCCACTCTCATCTAACACGTGCCCGTACGTTCATCAGACATTCAAGCACATGTTTGGTAGAAGTTTTATGCTAGAGCAGTCACATCACTTATATCATGGCATCATAATTTAAAACACAATATGGATACTCAAAAGATCCAATTCCTCATTCCATTTATAAAACATAGTTACACTGTAGCATTACACTCCAAAATGCATATAGACAGTTTCACCAACATCTAAGACCATACTGCTCTTTTACAAAACATTCTATATGGAATGAGAAACTATACAAAAGATTCTATCTAGATCTTTCTGTCTTAGCTGACCGACCTTTGAGCCATTTCTTGAGTCCAAATGTAGTACTAGACTTCCTCTAGATCGTTTTAGTAACTAAGTCTCCTCTATCGTACTTAAAAGTCAATGTGACAATTTTAGTGAGTTTTGAGAACTCAGTGAGCTGACCATTATCAATGGCTCACTCAAACCAAACATAGAATAATTCACAATTCACATTCACTTTGCAAATAAGTAATAGCACATATTGGACATCACTTCACCAATCATCATATAGCATCAAATATCACTTTGTTTACTTACTTCACATTTCACATTTAAAAAAGTTCAAACAATTTATTTCAATCATTTAAAACATACATATCACATATATATGCAATGTGTATGTGACACACATTCAATTATTACGTTATTGTGATAGAGTGTCTTTCTAACTGTCCTGTATCCATTGCAGATATCGGGCTTATTAATAATTGTCTCGTATTTGTTGGGGATATCAGGCTCATTATACAAAGTGAGCCAGAGGCTCTTACCACATTCTGAGCTTTAAGCTCTTTTTTGCTGGCGACTCTAGTGACAACTACCTTTATCTTATCATGCATATCTATAATGAATGCATCACATCATATAATTTCAATCAGTCTCTCTGTTACAGTATGCATATTCACTTTCACATATCATCAGACCTAAGTTTGGCATTGAACAAGTATATTGACTACACTTACTTCTGTCATATTCACATACAATGAGCGCTTCTAATGTGATTTTTATGTATCAAACGCCTCAGACAATCAATGTCTAGAATTAACACATTCATATCAATAATAGTTCAATATAGAAATTTAAACAAAACAATTAATCAATGTGAGACCATCTAGGTTACTCACTGTACATTCCAGTTAGCTATTGCCTTAACGTCCCGACAATGTCTGGATGCGGTCTTCTGATTTGCTCTTCTATATATCATGCAAAATATACACATTTACACATTACTAATTTGCATAATCACATTAATACTCATTTATACACATATGTATATGTGTTATGTATAATGCATGCTCAATTTGACTATTCCAGGTATGTATCCTTAAATCACTTCTCATATTCATTTAACATCATCAATCCATTATTCATTTATACTTAATACACCTTACTCACTTTAATCATCTAATCCATCATCAACTAGGTTCATTCTAGGCCTCATTCGAGCCTAAATACATCATAAGGAAGTACCCTTTCATTAATCGTCTCAAACATCACTTAAAAGGCAACATTCCTTCCTTTATACCTACCCACAATCGTGGTGGTCCTTCCCATGAGCGTGACAGAAGCTCGTGGAGCTAGCCATTCTACCACAAATGTGACAGAACAAAAATTTCAGCAGGCCATGATCATGGGGTTAGGGCCACTATCGTGCCCTGAATTTTCTTCCTTCATTTCTCCACGAATTCAACGTATATAAAACATCACTTACATTCCAAAATTTCCAGAATTTATACTCACTAATGCAACTTCATTTCATACAAATCTAACTACCATATTGATTGAATTAAGACTCCCAAAACTCTACTCAATTGATCAATTATCCATTTACTTAATCCTATTATTAATGTAATCCTAACTCTTTCCCATATTCTTTACTTTGCCATCCTAAATCCATTTAAAATACATTCAACAAGTCATCTCCATAATTCATCAATTAGACTACATAACCCTATCATCTTTACCTCAGTTTCATGTCAATGCCATTTATAAGATAAATTCATAACTTAAGATTCAACAATCATACAAAAACAAAACATATCGTCATCATTCTTTATCAATCACTATCATCTTAGTTCTTATCATTTTAAGAATACTATATTAGTCTTTTCTTTAACTTCCAATCTCAATCTATTTCCTCATTTAACAGCCTACATCTATGGTTTCATATTCTCTCAAAAACAGAACATAATCATATATATTTACTCATTAAATTTCCATACTCATTCATTTACACAAAATATGTCATAAACATTTCTCTTCATTTATTGACTTTCAACACCATTTTAATGACCATTCTACCTCAAAAACATATCTATAACAATCTCTATGAATTAATTAGCATCATAACACTCTATGAATTAATTAGCATCATAACACAAAAGCAAGACATGAATATGTCCATTTATTCATTCACGATACACACATATTCAACACTATTTACACTATCAATCATCCCTTAGACTATCATCAAAACATTTCTATTTAAGCAACCCATGAAGAACCATTAATACACTAAAAATAGAACATAAACCTCATTATTTTTACACCCATTTTACAATATATATGTAACTTCATGATCATGATCATGATCATTCAATCTCAAAATAATCACCATATTTATCTCATTTACATAAACCCATAAAGAACAAAGTGCTACTTACTTGATTAAGCTCCAATATTCTTCAAAATCTCATAAACCCTATCTTTCCTTATATCACACGATCATCAACTTTCATGGAAGAATGGGTGGGTCTTTTTGTAATAAGATGAAGAAGACAAAGATATCAAAGTAGCTAGTGATGAAAGATGAGAGCAAAGATCAACGTGGTGAGGGTGAGAAGAGAGTGCCGTAGAGAAGAAAAGAAAAAATGAAGATGAAAGCTTGAAATAAACAAAAGACAATGAAGAAGATCTTTCAAATGAGCATGTCATGGGATGGGTTAAAAAATAACAAGGTGCAAAATGCTTGGTAAGTGTCATGACACTTACCTCTTAATTAATAATGCTAACCATAATAATAATATCTTCTAATATTGTAGCCCACATCTTTTAACCTCTAGTCCATTTGTCTCCAATTCTCAATGAAAATTTTCAATAAATCTTAATACCACATATCAATTATTTCTACTATTATTTGACATTTTTTTCTACTACCATAAATCATTTGTCTTGCCACTTGACATTTTTCCTAGTCCAAAAATACCCTAAACTTAAAATTTTCCCAATTTTTCACCAAAAATTCTGAATCAATAATTAGCCTCACCAAATCAATTTCCAAGACATATAATCCACAATTCGTATCATAATCATTTAAAAATCAATAATACCTAGAAATTGTCAATTGAGTGCATGAACAGTCATTGTGATATGTACAAAATTCAAATTCACATATGTGTATGCTAATATTGTGCATGAGCATGAAAAGCATTTCCTAATTTCTCAATAATATCTCTCATGTACATTATTCTAGGGTTCTAACCCTTAGCATAGGAAAAACGTGATACTACAAAGCACTTTTCACGCTCATGACAAGTGTGTCACAATCATAACCTTTGAAAAATTCCTTCTAGCCCTATCATAATTGTGACTTTTGAAATTTTCCTTCTGGAACAATAGTGACAAAGGCGTTATGATCATGACCATGGGATGTTGTCTTCTCTACGACTGTGATAGGGACATCACGATCATGACGTTGGCTCTTCGTCTATACTTTCTCCAACTTCATTCAATCTTTTTCTTTTGATTTCATACACTAACAAACATATCAAAATACCTTAAGCACATAAAATTAAAGTTCAATATCATGCTCTAAACCATATAACACTCAAAAACAAAAACATATAGTCACATGGACATAATTCTAAACCTATATATGCACAATTCATCTAATCAACAGCTAAAAGCACACTAAAACGCCTACCAAAACATAATGTAAACTACCATTATCAACACCCCAGCACTTAAAATTTTGCTTGTCCTCAAACAAAAACAAAAAAACTACAAACTCAACATACCAAACACTAACACATATATTCACACATATGTAATAATGATACAATTGTATAGAACTTCACAAATCTAATTTAACTTCAAACACAATCCTTTAAGTTGTTCTAACTTATTAATTTATGCAATTTGTAACCAAGCACTTTGGACTAAATATACACACGAATTAAGAACTTGACTTTATATTTGTTCACCCTCAGCATTTGCACACACACATTGATAATTAGTTAGTCAATCGAAGTTGCAACTATACCTGCGTAGTTTTTTATGAAAATTCATGTTATTCTCAAAGATTGATAGGATTTATTTATCAAGACACTATTTTGTTAATTTTCTTAACATAAATCGAGCCTTTTGATGTGAATAAAAACATTTGTGATGAATGTCCCCTAGTTACTAAACTAGGTCATGTTTTATTAATTAGCTTGGTTGAAATTTTATTCTGGTCTTTTGACGTGAAGGCAAACATTTATAATGAATGTCCCCTAGTTACTTATCTATATCACATTCTCAACTGGCTACTAGCTCTATTCATAACTCAAAGGCCAGCGAAATAGTTAATTTTTAAAGATATACACTTTTTTCACATTTTGTATAGCCTACCTCATTTCTTTAGCTAATCATCCTCATAAAAAGATACTAACGATGCTACTTATTAAATTGAACTATAATTACAAATGTATGTGCCAAATTTACTAAGGTCATATCCTAATTAACTTGCCTATTTAACTAGAGATATCTAGAACACGAATTGTACAAGCTAATAAATCCTTACAACTTAGAAGAATATGTTCAAAGTTAAGCTAATTCTATTAATTCCTAGTCATTGACATGTTCATAAAATTCACACCTTGAAAACCTAAGCTAAAACTGACGTACAAAATGCAAAATTCATACTTATGATTAAAAAAATACAATGCACACCTCCCCATACATGGACAGCACACTGTCCTCAATATGAGAAGAACATACAACACGTAAAGGGGGAATAAAACAAAATGACAAGAAGGACATAAAAATAAAAGGAAAAGATAAAGGAGAGAGCATAAACATGTCATAAGGATTGAGGTGATGATGGTGTCAGAGGTGGTATTGGAATACCTTGAGCCTTAAAGTATTTGTAGGTGTTGTTCATTTGTTATCTCCTTTAGCATATTGTTAGTTACAGAAATCGCGTTCAACACCTTCTCCCATATGTCAACTTCTTCTTCTTTAGATTCCTCACTAGTTGATTCTTCAATTAGTTGCTGCTGTGGTGTCAAGCTAGAACTGGCTTGTCCTACCCTGCTCTTCACCTGTGATTTCAAGATGACATCTTGGAGTTCCATATAGTGGACCTGCAAGATCTTAGCCCTCTTAGATGATGATGGTTAAGAAACTCAAGAAAACACACAATTAGTTATTCACAATCAACACCATAGTAAGCAATAATAACAGTAACCAAATATCCCATGCCAAGATTATTGCTTCTCTTTTTTGAAGTAGCAATAATGGTGCTAAAAATATGGGTGGTTGTGCAAACTTGAATGTTATGATCCATGCACCACAAAATAAATAACTCATTGACTGAACACTTGTTGCTTTCACTCTATCAAAAATGGTTTGGCACATAAATTTATTTAACAACAAATCTTTGGGACTGTGAATGATATTGTTATGTGAATTTTTAGGATTAAAGTTGTAAAACCCCGTCAATTGGTCCCAATACTGTTTAGCACGAAGATCGTGTTGATCACACAATGGTCGACCCCATAATCAAAACCATAATTACTTAGGGCTACTTTGCTCAAATTGAAGAGATGTAAAGAATTCAAGGGTTAATTCCTCATATACAACAAAGTTAAAGTTCAATAATTTTTCCCATTGAAGTCGTCGACCTAAATTATCAACCTTATCTCTTAGTTTAAGGGTTTCCAAGATAAGTATTTTTGCACAACTACACTTTTAGCATGAAGAGTTTGGAAACAAGTACCTTCCTCTTCTGATTAAATTAGAAACGATGTCCCATAATCCACAGCTTGATTCCGTTAACCACGCCCCTATACTTGCATGTGGCCTTTCAGTTGCATTTGCTTTACCGTCTGCTTAATCCTTGGGCCCATTTGGAGTGAGTACCTTGTGGTTGAAGAATTAAAAGAAAGAAAGAAAATGGGTGTAGAGAGAAGTTAGAGAATTTGAGAGTTTTGGTTCTAAAGAGTGGAGAGAGTGTTGTGGGTAAGAAAAATGAGGGTAAGGGTGAATATATAGGTTTGTGGGAGAAAGGAGGGATAAAATGGGAAAGAAAGCTTGCAAATCCCATGTTCCATCTTTGCCCCATCGTAGGTCACCATCATGACCATATGTGTCATGATCATGACAGCAACTTTCAACACTGGGTTATAATCGTGACCAAGGAGTCACGATTATGACAGAGCAAATTTTTATACTCTTACTCGTTTTTTATTTTGCTTCTTCGCATCACCCACAAATTTTTTCCCTCACTTACATTTTCATCAACACCTCATTGTTTTTCCATCCATACCATTCCCATATATTGTGATAAAAAGAGAGGGAAAAAACTAATTCTAGAATTCCAAAGAAACTTAACTACTAAATATGCTAAGTTCTGGTTATTAGCTTGACCTTCATCATTGGAAGCACATTTTAATTTTTTAAAACAAAAGTGGTTACTTCCTTTTCTTTGAAGACCACTCTTATGAGATACAGTTTACAATGTTGCCTATTTACCTTAAAGGTTTCTTCATTCAAATTTTCTAATTCGAGGACTTCATAAATAAATACTCGAGTGACTATAAAAGGTCTACTCCATCGCAATTTAAGATTTCCTGGAAACAGCTTCAGTCTCGAATTGAATAGAAAAATCACATCTCTACCTTAAACTCTTTTTGCTTTAGATGAGAATCATGCCACCTCTTCAGCTTTTCCTTATAGAGTTTAGCATTTTCACACGCATTGTGGCAAAACTCATCAAATTCATTTAGTTGCAAAAGTTCCAATAAAAATTTAAAACTTTCATTGCCTAATATGCTTGATGCTCTAGTTCTACAAGAAAATGACAAGCTTTACCATATACGAGCCTAAAGGGAGTTGTTTCAATCAAAGTTTTTAAAGCAGTTAGATAAGCCCACAGGGCATCATCCAACTTTAATGCCCAATCCTTCCTTAAACTATTCACCATCTTTTCTAAAATACATTTTAGCTCCCGATTCATGACTTCCACTGGTCCAATCATTTTTAGGTGATAAGGAGTGGAAACATGATATTGAACTCCATATCTTTTAAGGAGATCATTAAAAGATCTATTACAAAAGTGTGCTCCTCCATCACTTATAATTACCCTTGGCACTCCAAATCGGTTGAATAATCGTTTAATGAATTTTTCAATAACCTTTTTGTCATTTGTCAGAGTTGCCACAGCTTTATCCCATCTTGATACGTATTATACTTATAGAAAAATGTATATGTTTCCATTGGAGGATAGGAAAGGACCCATGAAGTTGATGCCTCACACATCAAAAATTTTGACTTCCAAAATGTTAGATAAGGGCATCTCATCTCTTTTCGAGATGTTGCCCACTTTTTAACATCTATCACACTGCACCATGAATGCCTGAGTTTATTTAAACAGATGTGGCCAATAGAATCCACATTCAAGTACTCGAGTCACCATCTTATTTTCATCATAATTTTCAGCATATAGAGCTTCGTGACACTGTGTCAATATGTCTGACATCTCCTCTTCCAGAACACACCTTCTTATGATTCCATCAACACATATCCGATATAAGATCATCCCATAAGTAGCGGGTGCACTCGTACAAGAATTGCTTCCTCTATTGACATGATAAATCAGAAGGAAGATTACTGTCGATGACATAATTCGTTATGTTAGTGAACCATGGTGTCGCTATGCTATTGAGTAGCATCAGGGTTTCATCAAGAAATTTTTCATTAATGTCTTCCCTTTGCTTGAATTCCCCTCCTTTTAGACGAGATAAACGGTCTGTAACCAAATTCTCTACGCCTTTCTTATCTCTCACTTTAATGTTAAACTCTTGTAAAAGTAGAACCCATCGAATGAGTCTTGGCTTTGCATCCTTTTTAGCAAAAAGACATTTTAGTGTAACATGATCGGTAAATATGATCACCATATAACCCAAGAGGTACGAACAAAACTTATCGTATGCATACACCACTACGAGTAATTCCTTTTCCATGGTGGTGTAATTCAGTTGAGGTCCCTTAAGTTTCTTATTAAACTACATCGTATGCAACTTCTTATCCTTTCGTTGACCTAATACACAACCTACAGCTTGGTCGCTAACATCACACTTGACCTCGAATAAGAGTGTCCAATCAGTTGCTGTTAAAATTGGGGCTGATGTGAGTGCTTCCTTTAATTGATTAAATGCAGATAGACAATCATCATCAAAATGGAAAGGCACTTCTTTGACTAATAAGTTTGTCAAAGGTCTTATAATCTACAAAAAATCCTTAATAAAATGACAGTAAACCCAGGAATACTCGCACGCCTTTAACATTGATGGGAGGTGGGAGTTTCTCTATGACTCCATTTTACCCTGTCCACTTCAATTCCTTGGTGCGAAATCCTATGCCCTAGCACTATCCTTGTTGGAGTTATGTAAATATAGTGCCCTACAAAGAAAGTGTATTTACATGTACCTTAATCTTTTTCAATTACAGTTTTGTAATGGAAATATTTATTATTAATAAAATAAAAGAGTTTGGTTTTAATGAGCATTATATATCTAGTC
>JAOTJB010000210.1:33776661-33790497 GCA_027123815.1 Erythroxylum minutifolium
ACCCTTACTTCTTGATTTATATACTGATTTATCAAAAAAAATTATTCTTTAAATCATTAAATTTCTATCTATCTATCTATCTATATATAAGTAAATATATTCAAGTTTTATATTATGCAGTTCTTATATGTTTTTTAACATTAAATAAATATGTATTTATGAATTAATTTTGGCATAATGTTTTATATATGTATTTAGAGTTATTAAATATATCTTTAATTCTTTATAATGCTTTATTTATGCATTTGGAATTATTAATGTATAACTTCAGTATTATATAGTAAATTAATATATATGTGTAAAAATTTCATAATAATGGGAGTTTAATAATCTACAATTTCAAATTTGTTTATAAACAAATATTTATTATCTTAAAAATTATAATTAATGAATTATTTCTTTAAATTAGAGTTAGTTTTATTGAATTTGACAAGTAGTGAATGAGGAAATTCACAATAATTAAAATTCATTAAAAATTAAAAACTTTATACACTAATTTATATCACATATATATAATAGATATACGTATATGCATTAATTATGGATAACATTTTACGTATACTTTTAGAATTTAATAAATGTATAAAATTAATATTATATTATAGGGTAACATTTTAAGGTTCACAAATTTTAAAATGTTTAAAATATTCTAATCATTAACTAAATTTTAATTTTTTAAATTGATCTTAATCTTGTAAATAAATATTTTCTATCTTAAAAATTATTATTTATGTAATATATATTTTAAATTAGATTTAATTTTATTTTAACTAACACTTCTTTCAATAACTTCATTTAATTAATTAGTAAGAAGTTGTAGTGGTTGGTAATTAGATATTTGTCACATTTCCTGACATTGCGGTGTCCACTTAGTACTTCATCTGTTGTTTGCAGTCAAAACCTTGCATCCACAACCTACGGGCAACATTTATTTTTTGCGTCTTTAACTTATATTTCAAAACGTTTGTCTAATGTGGATTGTGGACCAAACATACGTTTGTACGAACTTGGTTTGGATCATGAAACAAAGGGAGACCCAAGTGTATGTTAGCATTCCTCTCTTACATCTATACAGAGCGACTAGATTACAAGAAGCATCGTTAAGGATGTGTAGCAATTATGCACCAGTAATTAAGATGTAATATTACGCATAGTTCTCCCTGCTATTTTAAAACTATTTCCACTTAATTATTTATTATCCTATAAGGACTATGGTGTGAAATGATCAATCTGGATGCATTGCCAAAATGGTTAAACTACAGATATTTTTGCATAAAAGATGACTGGCTTCATCCATTAGGTTGCAGAACTACGGATTGATATTCCTGTAATCACCGACTAGAAAGATGTTTCCCCGTGAAAAAATAAAAAAATAGATAGAGATGGGATAGGATAAAGTTGGCTATTTGTACGCGTAGAAGAAGAATCAAAAGATTGAAGACGAATCAGTAGCAGCAATTGCCTGGAACCCCATTAAAAATCTTAGCAAAAGGAACCAACAATATTTTGGAAATTAATGGACGTAAATTGGTCATTCATTTGGATGGTAAAAAGGTAGAAGAATTTCTCATGAATGTCCAGGAAAAGGAATTGTATGAAAAAGAAACTTCAACGAGTTCATGAAATAAAAGTCGAAGTTGAAAAACGTGATTTACAAAACTTATCTAAGTCGAAATTCTGTACTCCTGGTTTCACAAACACTCAAACTCAAGAAATCATGCAATTTTGAAGGAAGAAGAATAAGATCAAGTGCCTTACGTTTCTGCAAACTATGTTCATCACTACAAAAATTAAAATTGTCGAAGTTGCTAACAATGGAGTTGGTACAGACCGATCTAAACGAGTGAAAATTGAACTTAGAACAGCAAGTCAAGGTTAGCCGTAAAAAAGAGTTGATGATGAACAAAAAAAGAGAAGAGAAAAGGAGCTCAGAAACCTAACAATAATGCAAGAGATAGGAAAGCAAAAGTGCATGTAGGATGAGTACCTCCAGAGTGAAGTACTTAAGTGTATACAACTACTGTACAAGCTTTTAGAATAAAGCAAACCTAAAGGCAATTAATATATGAAATGGGATAGTTTCAGTGCAGAGAATGTGAGCATGTCCTCACTTCATCTTTGAAACTTTGAACAGCTAACTGCCCAATCGCCTATTCTTTGAATCCACGAGAGAGAGGGAGAGTTTCTATGCGAGTGGCTAGCTTTTTGCGGTAAGTGTTATGGTTTGCCTCGAAAAGGAGCTAGTTCAGAGCAGTGCACGTGTAAAGCAGTACCCAAATATTTTCGTGTCTCCATTATACTCAATAAATTCACATGTATATATATATATATTTAAAGCCCTAGCTGTGTATCTAGCAACTAAATCCTTGATAAATAAAGAAAATATATTTATAAATGGAAAGAAATAGAAAATGCAAGGCCCATACCGCTTTGCTCCTCCTAAAAGTGCTTAACGCCTCCTTGCCTCACTTCGGAACTATAGTATAAGGTTTACCTTTGGCCAGCTTTTACCTGTCAACTTCGTTTGACCTTATCATCAGCTTCTCAATACTCTCAACAGCAAAAAGAACCTACTCAATTTTATTATAGTTATCATGATGCAGTAATTACTTCAAGCATTACGTTATTTTTCGCCCTTTAGGTGGCTAGTTCTAGTACTTATGGAAGTCAATGTGTTTCATAAAAAGAGATTTAAGGTAGTATTTCAGGAAGAAATGCATCAACTGTCTAAGAATGTACTTCGGATTGGAAAAGGAACATAACAGTTTGTTTTTTGACATGGGGGAGAAGGGAGTTCTTCCCCTCATAAGGGAAGAAAATAACATGAATTTCTGGGAAGAAAAGAATTAAGTTATAGACGAGTATGGACAGTCATGGAGTTTCGAAAGCTGCAAAAAAGAAATCAGATTTGACGAGAAAGAGTTCACTCCTATTGTCTGTGCTTCTTCTTGTTGTTGTTGTTGAATTTAGACCAATTTGGAGCACTTACTAACATGAAATCTCACACGTGCAGGAGAGGAGGATCCTTAAAATTTTTGCAGTCATTCAATCAATAATCAGGCATATAAAGCTAATCATCATCTTTTTCAAATGCGAAACAAATAACAACAAGAGAAAAGAGAAACACAAGCCTGAAAATACTCAATCAACACCGATCTCTAGCTACAAAGTCTTGTCACCTCTGTGGGTATAAGCTGAAGAAGGTGAGATGACGGGAAACTGAAGTAATTAACATAACCTTGAATCAATCTCTTAGTTAGTAAGGAGGTCGACCAGTAGCCCAATAAGCCTCAGCTGGTAACTGAATAGAATTGAGGAGATTGGGAGGCAATCCATGAAACATTGGCGCATTATGCTCTGACAAGACCTGTTGTTGCTGCTGTTGCTGTTGCTGACCCACCGTACCCGGCGAGCCTATTGCACCACCTTGCATAGACATTTGCTGATCCTCCTCCTCTAGTGGGAGCCTCTCATAAGCAGCATTACTGAAAGAAGCTGCCATAATTACAACCGGACCGGAAGCGGTAAGTGTTCCCACAACACTGCCGCCCACCACTTGCCCTTGTCCTCCAGCTAAGTATATGGTCAATCCTGTAGCTGCAGGGGGTGCTGGCGGTGGCAGAAACGATCCGGCGAGTGACAATATCTCGAATCTGCCATGTAAGTTCACAATTGCACCTGGAGAAGCCGGTTGCCTGAGAGTTACATTTGTTACAGTTCCAGTTCCACTCATAATGCAAACCCCCCTCTGCCTCCTCCTAGCGAATGTGGCAACACTCTCAACAATGTCACAACCATCAGCAACCTCCATTAGGTGGGTTCGAAGAGCATTGGCACTGTCTCTGGTGATAATGATTGGGGGCTTAGGTTTGTTCTTGGATCCAGCAGGCCTACCTCTTGGTCTTCTGATGATTTCTCCACCAGGGCCTGTGGGGATTAGCTCTTTTCCCTCAGTATTGTCGTTTTCGTCGCGTTCGCGTTTCTGAGGCTTGTTCTGGCCACTGCTACTTCCACTTTGCTCGTCTTCTGAGCTCTGTTGTTGGTGAAATTGATGCTGCTGCTGCTGTTGCTGTTGTTGATGATGATAGTGTAACTGGAAATCTCGGGTGTGAAAAGGAGGTGGCAGTGAATGGCCATGAGCCGTTACTGGATCCATGTTTTACAAGTTTTCTTCTCTCTCGCTCAACTCTGTTTGTTCTTTTTCTCTTTCCTTCTTTTGACTTAATGCCTTTGTTCTCGTATTACAAATATAAGCCAAGAAACAATATTTCACTCTTGAGTCTCTTGACATGAACAAGCAGGAAACCAAGGGGCAAGACTAAAGAGAAACTAAGAAATTCGAAGGACAATTAAGGAAAGGTGATTAAGAGAAAGAGAAAGGAAAGGAAATAAAAGTACAAGAAGAAGAAGAAGAAGAAGAAGAAGAAGATACTAATAAGAGCTTTCTTCTTTCTTTCTTATCCTTTGGTGTTTAGGATATAATTTAGCTAGACCTCACCAGAAAAGAGAAGATGAGTGGAAATAGGGTGTCAGCCACCAAAGAATGAGCTAAATTCACCATCTTTACACTCACAAAACAATTAAACACCGCTTAGGTAAAATGTAGAATTTGTGTCTTTTCTCTGGGTTTTGTTGGTGAGAGTTTAGGAGAGAAAGGGATAGAAACATGGGATGGGATGTGAAGGTTTTAGGGTAAGTTTCGTGTTTTTTGTGAGTGAGGCCTTCTGGTGCAGCGTGTATAGGTTGTGTTGTGAGTTTGGGGTTTTAACCAAATAGTTAGATCATCAGATTAATTGATGGATGGGATTGGTTTAGGTAAGAATCTGGGCGGTGGATGGGTCCCCCCCTCCCCATCCATCTCTCTCTCTTGTCCCCTCTCACCACTCCACGTTCTATCTCCAGCATTTATATTAGTATTATTATTATTATAAATGCATTAAGGTTGTTCATCTCTCCTTTGCCTCATCCAACTTTTTTCCTTTCTTTCCCTTCCATCAATGCGTGTGTTTGTGTATGTGAGAGAGAGGCTTCAGTTCTCCTAGTCCCCACGGGCACCACTAAGTACTGAAATTCCAGTGTCTTTTTCTATACAGACTTCAGATAAATAGAGACGTGTCAATTCCCTCGCACCTTCTGGGTCTATTCAACACTATATACATCTTCACCTTAACTTGCCAAGGACATATATGAGGTTTAATTTTCTACTCATTATTCTGTGTCTTCTAGCTCCATTGAGAACGTTATACTTCAAATCAATGCAGAAAATGACTTTTAAACCACGATTTTCCAGTACTTCTTTAGTTGCATGGCTTCCACATTTATGTCTTTATGGTAACAAATTCACCTGAAACAAATTAAGGTTGAATTTAGGAAGTGATATGATTTTGAACTCCATATCTGATTTTTTTATTTTTTAAAGATAAATTGTTCATCTGAGTCTTACGATTTAAACCAAAGGCTTATCAAATCAATAAATATTATATTTTGCATGTTGTTCCTTTTCCCTTTCATACCAACTAATTGTTTCGTTGTAGCAACTGACAAATATTTCCAGGAGAAAGTCTCCACGTTGACTTATTGCTTTTCCAACCAACGGTCACAAAATGTCCTTATCAACCATATAAATAAAAACCGGAAGAGTTTAAAAGTAGAATAAAAGAAAATAACTTGTAAAATATTGTTTTTCATTTATCTGTCGCGAGGGATATGCGTTACATCTTTGCTGTTGGAGTTTGGCAAGCGCAACATCGTAATAGAGCATTGACCAATGGACCAATAACAGTGAAAGATGAGAACAGACAGGGTGTAAGTAAGTGGGGTAGGTGGAGGATGCAACCGGGGGGTTTGAGCGCATAAGCAAATAATGACAGTACAGATCATCATCATCGTCACTCTTCTTCATTCTTAACCAAACACAAAACTTATTAAGATGAAAGAGAGAAAGAGGATGGAGAGGGAGAGGCTGTTGGCCTTGGGGAACCCGAGAGATCAGGAACTAAAGACGCGTTGGTGACGCTGACACTATTCACTACACCGGCGCCGCAGATACTGCTGCCTTTGCCTTTCTCTTACTATTTTAGTATTCTCTTACAAATTATAATTTTAATAATAATCGCAATCGAGACAAAAGCTGCTATTTTGTGAAGTCCCCAAATAGTACTACTTAGAACTTTGAATGTAAATCATGTAAACACATTTGGATTCATATACGGTGGTTGTCATGATATCAGAAATACTTCATCTATAATAAAATTTCAGTATATTCTTTTGTCAATAACATATAAAACCTCTGTATGAAATCTTAAAATATTAACCTCTGTATGAAAAGACATTACCTTTCTTACTCTCTAAATTAATTTAACCATTAGATCAAATAGTTGACATAGTCAAGAAACTAACAAGCATACCCTACGTTCTCATTTCTTAAGCCTCAAAAGATGCTCTTTGTCGGCTTCTTCTCTATTTTGATTTCAGCTCAAGGTCATGATATGGCCCACCAGTCATTTTTGTCTTTCTCACCATCAGGGTCGGAGATTAGCTAGTTCCTTCCTTTCTCGATCATATCTTCCTCAAGCTGTGGCAATCACGATTCACGATGGCTTAACAACTCTCATGTATGTGTCGTAATTTTTTGTCAAGTTGGTGTTGTCATATATTTACAATTAGGTTTTACATTTCTTTATTATCGGGGAGACAACATCTTCAATAGTGTTCCGTTCCTGGCTACTATTGTTTTCTTGAAACTCGACTCTTAGTTCGTGAGATTATTTCTGGAGATGAAAGCAATTTACGTCAGTTCCTAATTAACATGATGAGCTAGTCAACTTCAATGCACTGTCAAGACAACGTATGTCGTAGGTTGGTTATGTATGAGGTCGTATCATCTCCATCGAATCACGTACCTAGCTATCTTCGCTCGACTATATGTATGTGTATATGGTAGTGACGTTGGATTGTCCATTAAGAATAACTTCATCTTTTATTAAATCTCACATCACCAACATTTTTAGAAATTATAACCTGAAATTCTGAAAGAGAATAATTAAAGTCCTTCTAACAATCATTTTATTCCCATTATTCTTGCGGTTATAACTTATGAGTGTCATTAGAGTTTGATACAGTTTCGAGTTAACTACTTGCTATCTTTTCGTAACATGTTCCAAGATTAGTTTATATCTTCTAGTCAGATGCTGTGTTCACAGATTTGTTCAAGCTGTTAGCTAGGAATTATTCACGATAGAAAGATGGCCTCCAAAACACATGACATATCAAAGCATATTGTGATCTTTCCACACAGTCACTATGATTATAAGGAAAGGGCTTCAAGTACTTTAAAATTATTAGGTCATTAAACTATATTGCCTTTTGAGGGAAAAAAGAAAAAGCGTTACGGTTTTATTATGTGTCTCAGTACTTTCCGATCGAGCTGACCTTTTGTTACATTAGAGAAAACTCAAATGTCAAAACTCTACTTATTTTTCAGGGACACATTTTTAGTATTGTGATAACTTTGTCAAATTAATCTATTAATAATGCTGTCCAATTCAAAAAGGTGGAACATCAAAGCTGTTTCTTTGAGATAACAATACTTTGCAACTATGTTTAAAAGCCCCAAGGCATACATCTAACCTTTATCCCATGCCAATGAGTAAAATAATCGGTACGGGAAATGCAGCCAAAATTTTGAATGCATCATTGACTCCCGAACTCTTTAAAATCCGCTGCCGTTTTATCCATATACATCGATCTCAAAAGTTTCAGTAGGAAACCTACCTTGATTGGTTATCGTACAACCCACACGTATAGGATTCCATGTCTCCAATCATGCTTTTCCTCGTCCTTAAAACTTCTATCTTTCCTCGATTAGTTTGGTTCCTGGCTCATATCTTGTCATGATCACATAATCTTGGACCGATAACGGGCATGGATAATAATATAATCAAAGTCATCGCATAGCTGTTGACATTAACGCAAATTTAAGGACAATGATATATATAATAAAGGACTTGTCTATTTGCTTTTTAAAAAAATCCATAGTACATAGGTACAACGGGGATTCATGACTTTCACCTTTCATCTTGTAATTGGGAACCTTTTCATGAGTTCATTAATGAAGACTGTTCAGAAGAACTGTTTAATTTCCCACTCTCTGACTAGGAGTCTAAGTTTAAATAACTTAGTCACCATATATCTGCTTTACATGGTTTGTGCGCAGAAAAAGTGAATCAAAAGGTCCCTGAAATTGAATGTCAACGAATCCTGTATAGACCACAATGCCACTGCTTTTGTCCTTCTCGCTAGGTCCAGCCGGTCTTTTATATAAATTCATGTTGGGAAACAAACAAACGGTAACTAAATCCAAAACCAACCATTACTCTCATGAGTCACCACCTGTTGTTTAAGTACGTAATTATGTATGTCATCAAATATGCCCTTGGTTAAGTCGTTTGAAATAAAATGATCAAGGAATTGATAAGAGAAATGAGGAAACTAAAGGGCAGCTACTCTTCTTGTCTTAAGTGTCACCCTTTCGGTTAGGAGTATATACGAAACTCGAGGGATTTCCCAGCATGCGGAGTAGAAGTTTTCTGGCTATAAAATTATTAGGTATTTCATCTTTTGGAGCGACTTTTGGCATGTTTAGTTGTATTATTTAAGGAATTTTGAGCTATAGATTGTTGTCATTATTGGCTGGATTTAATTGATGCTAATCTAAATAAGCAGCCATGAACGTCAATGTAAAAGAACACGTTCCAGAATTTCTTTACAATTTCCAATGTAAGAAAAGACATAAGGGTAAGGTAAAGTGTGTATTTATATAAAGAAACTAAAGTTCTCATTTGATTCTAAATAGAAATAGAATTGAAATACAATTTCAATTTCAGTTAATTAATTCATAGCTAATTATATTATGTTTATAGTAGTTCTGTACAACCGAAATCTTGAATTTTAAACTAATAATTAAAATTCTTAAATAAATATGTCTGAAATTTTAAACGAGGTGAAATTAAAATCTGAAATTTATATAAATATTAACAACAGAATTGAGATTGATAATCGACCGAACTCATAAACATAACCTAAGAACGATTTCGTGAGTTCAGTTTGTTGAGAGAAGGACCATCCTTTGAGATTTATGACTTGGTTTGAAATCAAGAGCCTAAAAAATTGCCACCAAGATTAGAATTCCGTGGTCCGGCTTTTGAACCGGTAAACATGATGGCTTTTGATGGCTAGTTGACCTTCCCAAGAGCGAGCCTATTTAAGCTCATAAGAAAAAGCATGTTCTTTTCTCCTTCGTATAGGACCAAAGGGCCTCTGTTTCATGCATCAAAGTGGTCCCAACAACAACAACGACGAGTTCACAGACTCTTAGGAAAATGGTTCTTCGAGGGAATTCATCAACTCATCAGTAATTATTGACTCCTCAAATTAATTTGGTGACCTTAATAACGGGGGGAGGACATGTAACAAATGAGTATTTATTCTTGGGTAAATAGATAAGCAAATATATGTATTTAGGGCATTAATATGATAATATTTTCTTATTAATTCATTCCTGTGCTCTTGGCCTGACTCTTTTTCAGGATAAAACCTAGAAAAGAGAAGTTTGTGAGTGTAGGGAAGAGTTGGGAGTTAATAATTTATGGTCTACTATATCCAAACAAGCCCTTTCACAGATAATGCAGTTAATTTTACTGACATGGGGTTTCCAAGAAAGGTAGACTCTTACCTTGAGAAAGAAGGGATTAGCAGTAAATGATGAAAAAGTTGAGAAACTATCACAGACTTTAATTCTAGTGAACACTTTTTTTTTTTCTTGTTCAACTAATATTTAAAAAAATATGTCCATTTCCTTAAACTAATCAACCCCGTTACCATCTACTCTGATAAAGAATCATATCTTAATTAATTCCAGATCGATTAAACAATTCAGTCCCATGTGAAAGGCACCTATTGCCTCGAATCTGGATTCTCGTGTGCACGTTTCTGCTTTCTTATAAGTCCCTCTCCTCCGAGTTCCAGGACGTTGTTTCCCATTTGCTTACCCCATCCAAGAAGGTCCTTGCACATGTGGGTTACCTACTTAATTGCAGATTATTTACCGTTTTAACATTGATAAAGACTTGCATTAAAGACTAAGCAAACGACAAATGAGGCGTTCACATGACCGATGGTTAACAATGACCAATCTTGTTTGTCATTTCTCGATCCAATGTTAATTAATCTAATTAGGATTTCACATTTGACAATTTTTAAAATTTTATTTGTCTATAATTCTAGTCTAGTCCTACATGTTTTAGTCGTAGATTCGAGAAGAGACAAATTTGGACAAATCGTTTCCATATGTTGATAGAAATATTAAGACCACTGAAGTTTAATTGATAGTTAATAATTATTAGATCATATATACTCTATAAGTAAGTGAATATCAAAAAAAGGGAAAGATATTAAATAACTAAATTGCAACATCTTTGTTTCATTAATTAGTTTTCTTTTCATCTTTATGTGTTCTATGGTATCTTCTTTGTCTCATTATTCTGATTTTGTAGCACAGGATATATGCTATAAAAGAGCAACTTATATCGATGGAGTTCCACATTAAACAAAAGAACCATGCATTAGTTGATTTTAGAAGGATTGAGAATTTGTATCTCTCCAACATATATAATGGCATATAGTTGCTAAGATAAAATTGTTTTGCCAATCGCCCAAAAGCTATAGTTGATCATCACCAAGAAGTTTGTTTTCGTTTTTCAGAAAGGTTCAAATTTTATATCTCCTTAAAATAGTTTAAACCTAATCTCTCTATTAATGTCATCCGTCTCCCAACTACATTTCGTGGACTCAAATTTTAATTCTTGCTCTATAATCTATTCTTCAATTTCTCAATAAAAAACTACAACTATAAGGTGATATAAATATTTTTTTTAACTAACAACATATGCAAAGTCTAGGTTCTAAAAGAAGATCACTGCATTCTATAATTCAACATATACATATCCTATAGCATTTTTGTGGATCTCCTTAAAAATTGTCCTCAACATAAACCTCTTTTATACGTTTGTATGTTTCTGTGGAAGGAGTTGAATACCCTACCTTACTCTCAAAATTTTCACCCAAAATAATTAGTGTGTAAGAACACAGTAAATTATATGAGATTAGTAATTTAACCTAATCATCACATTATATATTTTCTAATGTAAAAATATAGTTATTATTGGGTGAAATAAAGAATTAAATTGAACATAGATAATATTATTATAGGTCAAAATTACTGTTGGAATAATATTATCTGTAGCAATTTCATAATGAGAAATTGTTAGTAAACGAAATAGCAACTGATTATGAGAGTAATTAGAGAGAGAGACAACAACTTATATATTTTGACATTGAAGCGACCAATCACATTTATTTTATTTCATTTTGTACAGTTTGCTTATTCTTGATTCTATCCTGAATTGGATTCGTTATGAGTTTGATGAACTTCTAAACAAAACCGAATGTATGAAATACTGGAGAAGCTAATTGATTATAGTTGTCAGTACAGAGACATCACTAGAAAAACAAGGATTCGGAAAGCGGATCTGTTTTACATAGTATGAGATATAAGATTACAGGATAATGCGCCTATATATAGAGAGAGACCAGTTTAGATTTCTCTGTATTTTGTGCTTGAAGCAAGAATAATATGCGAGTGTCACATACCTTGGAACTAACCAAGCTATTATTTAGACACTAATCATGTATTCCTCCAGTCTTTTTGGAGTAGATGTTTATAAACTAACAAATCCTTATAAATAAGTCAGATCTGCATCCAAGATTATTAAAAGTGTCTAATGTCGTCCTATCCTATTTCGCAAGGAACTAAATATCAAATATGTTGGAGTTATTTATTTAATGGCCTCAATTCAATTGGAGCTGTGATTAGAGTATGTTTTTGCACTACCAAACACATCTTGGCGATTAGTGATACCTATAAAAAGTAACTTTCAGTTTTCCTATGGGTTTGGTCAGTTCAATAAATGATTATAATTATAATCAGAGATCTAGTGAAATCATTGACAACATTGATGACAACAAATGGTAATTGAGGACAAGAATAGTTTTATTTAACGCTTAACTTACGAACTTCACCAATATGGATTTTACATGTCAGGATGTAAAAGGTATAATAAAAGGAATTCTCTTAGCAAAATAAATAAGGGGTGTAAACATGAAGGAAAACAACTTGCACAGAAACAAGGTTATTTCTGTAAGAAAATTTAAACATAAAATTTAGGAATGGAAATGCATCACTATTAATATCACTTAATCTACTTTCACATGTCAAAGACTTTCTGTATAGAGAGAAAAAAAATTCTCTTTATTCTTCCTTTATCCAATTTTAATGTTATTTTATTTGATAACTTGTTCATTTTGAATTAAACTAAAACCTTATATAGTTTAATTCAAAACTATAATTGCCCTTAGCAATTGGAACATAAATAACTAATAACGTGATAATAATAATCTATCTATGGTTGTATATTATGAATATCATCAACCACTCACATATGATGAGTTTAGTCTATTGAAATTCTGTAGTTCTCATATTTATCCAATAACTCGTGCGACTACAATACAATGAGAGCTTATTGTCATATATCTGTTAGAAATATATGACATCTCAATTAATGAATCAATCCTAGAGTAGATTTTAGTATGTTATATCCTAGGTCTTGTTTTCCATTTTAATCTCGTTTAACCTCATTTATTTCATCGTATCATAAATATATTATTCTCTTATTAAGAGTTGGTGGTCACTTCTTGAATTCTTACTTTTTTTTATATGTAACTTATCAATCAAAATAACCTAATTTTGTTCTAAATTCTCTTGAATTAAACTTAATTTGCTTTCCTAGAATGTTCCGTAAGATCATATCACGCATGATCTTCTATTAACATTTTAAACTAGCAAACTATAAATTTAATTATTAAATATTAAACAAGAGCCATAAGGGTACATTATAAGACTTATTTTGTAACACACCACCATCATAGAGCACATGCCCGAACATCCCGAGGATATTCGAGAACATACCCTATGAAAGCGGCATGTTAGGACAATTAAAACAATTCAATTGCAGAATTTTTTTAAAGCATCAAACACATCTTAAGCAAACCAATATTCATTCTAGCTCATTTCCTTTACAAACATGCCCAGTCATAAATGTCATTACATTTCAGAATTCACAAATACATTGTACATGGTTTAAAAATGCAATTCTTGATACAAAAAAAATTGAAGACATGTGTATACCTACAACTAATCCCAACTATTAACTCATGTCCAAATGCAGTAGCTATCCTCCAAAAAGTCTAACTTGATCTTTTCTGAACTTAAAAATCAACAATGCAATTTTGATGAATTTTGCAAACTCAGTGAGTAAACCATCTTTGATGTGCTCACTCATATTAAATCACAAAGACAATTATCATTTCAATTTATAGACAAAATGTATAATCAAATATTGCATATCATGTCACATTTCATCATACTTCGAGAAGGACAATTTATGTACACATTTTGCATTTCCATTTCAGAACAATTCAATTAATTCATTTCAATTATTCATATAATACATATCAATTTGTCTATGCAAATGCACATGTGACTTCATTTTTATTGTTACTTTGTTATGACTGAGTGTCTTTTTACTGTCTCGTTTTCGTTGCAGATATTGGGCTCATTCATAACTGTCTCGTATCTATTGTGGATACCAAGCTCATTTTATATACTGATCCTGTGGCTCTTTATGGGCATTTATGAGCTTTAAGCTCTTTTCACTGGTC
>JAOTJB010000210.1:33801388-33814542 GCA_027123815.1 Erythroxylum minutifolium
ACTTTGATTGTAATAAATACCCAACTAATTCATAATTAGCTACATTATCTGTAATAAAATGTACAACGTTCTTTAGTCCAACCCACTCGACAATTTTAGATAAAGCATTAGCACTTTTTACCATATTAAAAGTGTCAAATCACTTGATAAAAGTTGTTTTAATATTACAATAAACCAAGAAATTAATCAAGGCTATTTGTCTTTGATCAGTCCACTCATCTGCCATAATAGTGCATCTTGTTGATTCCTAACTAACTTTTATGTATCCACAATTAATTGACATTCCTTTTTCTTTAAATCTTGAAGCAAAGGCATACATATCTCATAATAATAAGGTACCTTAAATCCTGGACCTATCGTTGTTATAGCATCTATAGCTTCTTGAAAATATGGTGAATTTAAAGAACTTAATGGAATACATTAAAGGAATACATGAATGATAGAACCATCTAGCCTATGCTCTTTTACATCGCAAAATAACATCCTTATCAGTCAGAACACTTTTTAGACTAGATTAAGAACTAGTTGTAGTTCTTGGAGGAAAATAAGAATTATATCAATAGCAGCTTTCCTTTTTCCTTTATTTAATACTTGTGATACTTCATCTTCTCTAAAAGATATATCACGAGCCTCTTTATTTTCCTTTTTCTTTTTTATTTATTACTGCAAATAATTTCCAATCTTATCATATAATTTAAATGGTACTTTTTTTCACGAAGTAATATTACCGTTAATACCAGTAAGATGTTCTTCCATTCTATAAATTCCTCTCCCTTTAAATATTCTACCGCAAAACATACATTTACATTGGATATTCCCATTAGATGCTTTAGAAGAAGAAAAACAATTTCATGCTGGATCAGACTTGCCATAAGTAGAGGAAGTGATGTTCATTGAATCTTTTTCTGATGATTCTATATTCTTCATTATGATTCAACCTAAAAAGCATAAAAAAGATTTATACCTGAAAATGTTACCAAGTATGCAAATAATATTTTCTTCAACAACAACATAAAGATGATATGTATATATTAATTAGGAAGGAAGAAAATAGTCTGAAGATATTTGACAATTATATTAGGATGAATTAAGACAATACATTGTAAAATTATTATTATTTTAAACATATTAGTTACTTCTTTATAGTGCAATAAATTTATACTATTTATAAACTCTCTTCTTGGTTAATGATTTATATAATCAAGCTTAAAGTAAAAGTCAGGGTAAGAATTAATTACCAGTTGAGAGAAGGAGCTTCAACTTCTTTTTAGTATGATAATTGGTCAACTGAAAACCCTTAACTGAAATTAGCATGCATTCCTCGCTAAGGAATTTTATTGCTAACAATACTACAATTGAAGATGTTCTATTATTAAACTACTTCAAATTAGTACACTCCTTAAATTTAAGTTATCAACTCAGATATAATATTTGTGAACACATAAGGAACAATGAATCAAATCCAAGAACAGCAAGAAACGAGAATCAATTTGAAAAAAGAAGTCAAGCTGAAACTATCATAATCCATATATACACACAGAAACTAACAGCAGAATGGTGACTATAACAGAAATAAATCAATAGCGGAATGGTGACCATAACAAAAACAAACCAATAGAAGAATGGTACTTACATACTTACTTATTAAACTTTGCTCCAACAAATAGTCATGTTATCTTGTTGAAATATTTTCAATTTTGGGGTTTTAGATCAAAAATTCAATACTTCAAAGAATATACGTAAAAATATCAAAATTAGATATTGAAATGAAATAAAGGTCTAACTGTTACAGAAAACTAATTAATCAAGAAGTATGAATGAAAAAGAAAATTCATAAACTGTCTGTCTTATCCTTATCTCCTTATCTTCAGAACAAGTTGGAACTCCTAAAGAAAATTGAAAACCTACTACCCATGAGTACACTTAGTAGAATAGAAATCAATACCTTCATATAGAGAGTCTATTCCCATCATTATCTGTGAAGTAGAGGATAAAGTCCTCTTGGCCATCTCACAAGCAGTCCTCATCCTTCTCAAAGCCTTTATGTTGTTAGTAATATCTTTCTTATGCTTCCTCTTAAAGGTTATAACAAAATGATTCGCAAGCCTGTTATCAAAGTCCTCGCCACTAAGATGAGTGTCACCAACTATGGCTTTGACCTAAAAAATCCCCTCCTCAAACATCAACAAAGAAACATCAAAAGTTCCTCTATCTAAATCAAAGATGAGCACATTAGATAGTCCTTTGGAAGGGGATGGTTAGACCACAACTACTATCTAGTAAGGAATGGGGTGTACTCTAGTTCAGGAGTTCTAAACCTCGCAACTATAGCTACAACTCTTAGCTCAACCATCTTCACAATCAAGAAGACACAAGTAAAGTGTCACCACAAAATCCATGCTCAGGTTGTTCTAGAAATTAACTCCAGTTAACACCACCTACTTTGGAAAAAGATGGAGAAACATGAAGTTGGTATATTCCTGGCATTTAGATTTAGACTGGAAAGTGGATAATTAGTATTTGGATATGGGGAAGCCCTATAAACCTACGGGAGGGACTGAGATGGTAGAAAAAAGATCTCTTTTCCTTAACGCTTTTTTGTCCAAACCATATGCAATAGTAACAGTTATGATTAGATTTGAGAAGAGAGAAGATGGTGGAGGCAAGGAGAGAGTTTGATTTGGAAAATATGAAGTTTAGGTATTACGTATATTGACTGGTCGGTTTGACTGGTTACTTGAAAAGCTAACCAGTTCTCTGATAAACCAATTGGTTGTTCTATATAAAGATTATTAAATGAAACCGAAGTGGATAACTAGCCATCTCAGAATATTTTTGTTCAGACCGATTTTTAAAACCTTGGATATTATCGTTACCAACTATACGCCCTTTAGATTAGCCAAATCTAAATTCAAGAGCATGCTTAATAAGTCACTTTCTTTTTATGGTAATATTAGGAGTAAAGCCATGTACTTCACTTCAAAATCTGTGAAAGCCAAACAACCTTTAAAATACATCTATTGTATTAAGCTATTAACAGTAACAATATGTAATATTAGATCTTCTTTAGGTAGGTATCACATTCAGAATAATTACACTAAGATGATGATGATTTGTCTCATTTGTGCCACAGTTCCCAAAAATTTGGGTGTCCATATCATAATGAGCTCTTTGTTGAAAGTAAAATTTCAGGAATTATATGTTGCTTATAAAACCCAATATCATAAAATAAATGATTTGTCTAATATAATGATGAACTTATGCTTGTAGTCTAATGAAATTTATTATAATTTACTCAAAATCTCATTTGCAATTATTTTTAAACTAATCAAATTACCAATTATAATTATTTTGTTTTAGCGAGAAAACTATTTCTAATTATTATTGAACCAATCAAATTAAATTAGAAAATATTTTCAATTATTATCAAATTAAAAATTCAATTTAATTAGAAACTTATTTATAATTATTTTTGAATTAATTAAATTAAATAATAAATTTTAATTTTATTAAAAACAAGTTTCTGATTATTATTTGGTTCATGAACTCAATAATTTCAATTTAGTTAGAAAATTATTTTTATTTATGATTGAACTAAACAATCTTAATTATTGTAAATTTATAGTTTAATAAAATCTTAAACTAAGCATTATTAAATTTTTTAAATTCATAATGTAACTAAATTTATAAACTTGTTTTTAGTGTAGATCTATCAATATGTTCTTCCACTTCTATTGACTTGGGCTAATCCTAAGTGACTTTTAAAATTTCATGGTAATTCTCTTGTCTTCTTATTTCTGTTGAAGATTCTTACCATACAACTAGTGGAAGTAGCAGCAGTGATGTTTCAAATGTGGCTTGCTTGCCGTAGAAATAGAAGAAATGGTGACAAATCTCTGATTTTCAGGCAATAGCAAAAGTGGTGTGTATGGTATGGTTACTACGACGGGAAATTTGTGTAGGCTAGATGGAAGAATGATTGAGATGGATTCTATCAACGGTGAAAAATGACAACATTTTAGAAAGGGAAAGAAAAAAAGGTGAGCAAAAAAGGAAGAGAAAAGATGTGAAAATAAAGAAGGGGAAAATATGCAGATAGGTTTCTTGATTTCACTATATGGTTTTTAATATGTAATTACATGCTTTTATATGAAAATCCCTAATATAATATGTTCCATAAAATAGGCGATTCTTTGGCTAGCATTCACCACATTAGCCACTAATAGTGTACATCCTCTTGCCCATTTTTTGATTTATGCTTCGTAATCTTGTGGTTAATTTTTTTCATGTAGATTATTTGAAAATATCCTCTTTACTAGTTAGGGGTTAAGTTATATACTATTAGATCTTTCCAAACTTCATACTTTCGTGAGATTTCTACTATAGTTATTGTTGTTGTTGATTTTGTGATTATTGTTGTTGTTGATCTTGTGATTTGTAAACAATTTTTTCCCGCTTCTGTTAACACCAAATGGTTATGCATATATTGTAAATCTAGTGTACGTGATGATGTATGTATGATGTGGTATGAAATATGTGACATCACCCTCCTTTTGATTCATTCCTTATCCTCAAGGTCCAAAATTAAGGATCCTACACCTAAGGGTAGCATAATCTTCCCATATAGCCTCTGACGGGTCTAGTAAGGACTAAATGACTAATACATTAGTCTCTGATTTCTTGTCCTTTTTTCAATGGCCACTAGTTCAAGTATAATCTCCCTATCCTTATCCATAATAGGTAACTTAGATGTGGTAATGATATCTGGACTCACCAGCTTCTTTAGTTAAGAAACATGAAAGAATATGTGAATGCTAGACCCTTCTGGCAGCTCTAAGTGATACGCAGCTTGACCTAACTTTGCTAACACTCTAGAGGTCCATAGTATTTTGATACTAGCTTCTGGTTAGGTCTTCGAGCAATTGATACTTGTTTATAGGGTGATAACTTAAAATAAACTTGATCTCCAACTCAGAATTCTCTCTTTATTCGTCCTTTTTCATTATAGTGTTTCATCCTTTCTTGAACCCATCTTAAATTTTCCTTAAGAAATTGTAGAGTCAATCCTTTATCCTTGATAAATTATGAGACAACTTCATTTTAAGATTGGCCTAAACATTAAAACCATATTAGGGTGATAGAAACTTGTATAATACCTAGTATAGTATAGTGTCAATGGAAGAGTCATATTTGGTATTATACCACCACTATGCTAAAGGTAGCCATGCTACCTATTTCCTTGGCTTTTCTCTATTCATGAATTGTAGGTATCATTCAATATATTGGTTTAATTTTTCAGTTTGATCATCTATTTGTGGGTGGCAAGTTGTACTGAGTTTAAGCTTGACTTCAATTGCCTTGAAAAGTAGACTTCAATTGCCTTGAAAAGTTCAACCTGCTAATGAAAATTTTGTCCCTATCACTTAGAATATTGTGAGGTAAACTGTATAACTTATAAATATGATTCATAAATACCTGAGTGACTTAATGATTTGTGAACGGGTGAGACAAAGTAATGAAGTGAGCATAATTTGTAAATCTATAAACTACCACCATGATGACATCCTTCCTATCTAACTTCAGTAATCCCTCAACAAAATCCATACTTATTTCCTTCCAAAAAAATTCAGGGATTGAAAGTGGATAAAGCAAACTAGGAGTACGCGCATGCTCCATTGGTTCCCTTGGCATATATCACATTATGCCACTACCTTTTTAAAATTCTGTTTTAAACCCTACTGATTCAAAATTAAATTGCCATGCTTGTAAGTTCCATATGCTCTAAAATGCATACAACGGAATCCTTATATATGCCCTTAAGTAGTTTCCATATAATCTGAGCACTAAATCCCATATACACCTATCCATCATGCTTTTGTTTGCTAGTTTTATGCTATATTATAAGTATACGAGTTGAATATTGTAGTCAAATTGATATCAGTCCTATAAGGATTGAATATAACCACCTAACAATTTGAATTACACTTTGTCAATGGTAACAAAATATTTAATTAACTAAAAATTAAAGTAAACTAATAAAACCTGATGATTGAATAACTAAAAGATGACAATAAAATTAAAGTTACTCAATAATGGAAACTTAGTGATTATTCTATTATTGTTTTGTTTTCCCTTTACCTTATGAATTCAACTATGCTTGATCCTAGATATCCATAGGTTTTAATTACCGTATCTCCAGATCTAATCAAGTAATCCTAATTAAAATAGATAAAAGTGGAGTTGCAATCTCTCGATTTCTTAAAACTACTCCTAACTACTCAGTTAGATTTAAAGTAATCCTAAGGATAATTAACTCACAATTAAGATCTCTCTTCAATTGCTTATTAATCTTATATTTGTAATTCTATTAAGGTCCCAAGTCTCGTTGTGCAACCTAATATAAATAACTTGATTCAATCTCTCGATTCAAACCAAGTATGATCACAAAAAATATCATACAACAATAATATATTGAATTTAACAAGTTAAGATTTATATAAAAATTTATGAATAACACACTAATATAGATTTAACAATCCATAATTATGTTAAAAACGTAACTATTCAGATTAGGCATATAAGGCAATGAAATAGAAAAAGAGAATATAATGAAATCAGCTTGAAGGCTTGATCTGGAAAATCTGGAAAGCTGGAGTTGATATTGATGTTTCCACTTTTTGATCTTCTTCCTTGTGTTGTGTTTTTTCTTTCCTCTTATGGTGTCTCTCAGAACTCTCAAGTCTGTAATCTTTTTGTAGCCTTCATAATATCCTTTTATATCAAAAACTAGGTTTTCTAGAGCATACACGAACACTTATATAACCACGTAGGTGACTATGTATCTCCAAAAACCTCTCAATTGTGAATTTACAAAGGTATAAAAGCTTACAAAGGCATATATAAGGTCATTAGGTAAAGAATCACTTATGGCATATGGAAAGATCTCCTTACTCACTTTCATCAAGAATAATGTAATTACAGTCAATAACACTCATAGATTTAGTACCATCTGGGAAACCTTTAGTTAGAGGGCACATATGGATAACAAGAACCAAGGTATATGGCATTGTTAGATCACATGAATCGAGAAAGACTTTTCTTGTTTTGACTCATAGACTCGTAGATATTTACCTAGTGACCTTGTTCATCTTCTTCGACTATTTTAGTGACAAAAGTTTCTTCCAATATTAAACGTACTCTTTCCAATAAAATACAAAATCTAGTATAAATTACTAATCTCCTAGAGGAAAATCATATCTATGATGCTTCCTCTCCTATGTTAAGTCCATGTAGTATATATTCTTGCAATCATTCCTGGACCAAAAGTTTTCAAGCCATCCTTACTACAAATCGTTTGAAGGTAAAAGAGATCATCCATAGTTCTCATTTAGAATAATGTAGTTTAAAGGAAATAATAGAAAAATGATATGTCAATAACATTAATGGCTCTAATGCCATCCAGACAACCTTTGGTTAGAGGGCACATGGGGATAATAGAAACCTAAGGTATATGGCATTGTTAGACCACATAAATTAAGAAAGGCTCTTCTTGCTATAACTCTTAGGCTCGTATAGATAACCTTTGGTTACAGGGCACATAGGGATAATAGAAACCTAAGGTATATGGCATTATTAGACCACATGAATTAAGAAAGGCTCTTCTTGCTATGACTCTTAGGCTCGTATAATATTTTACCGATAAACCTCAGGAGAATTGCATTATGGGTTTCTAGTATATATACTAGTCAAGTGGTTTATAGAATAGACTTCCATAAACGATCAAAGATTGGTTGTAGCTTACATTTCAAATGTGTTAGTTAAGACATAAGCCTTTCTTTTATTTTAAGGTAATAACTCTCGAGGCTTGCCTTTTAGAAATCTAAACTGACCAATCTTTTCCTGTATAACTTAGACCTTAAACAAGATCTATAGTATAGAACTTTCTGATACACATGATCCTCATAAATAGGAAAGTGTAAAGGATACTTGTCTTTCTGTATGATTATTGTTTATTTTATTCAAGAATCAAGTTTTCAAGATTGAGAGAACCTAGATATAAGTCATAAAATATAAAGCACATTGTATTTTTACTAAATTCTTGATGTTCTACAGCTGAATAGAAACCTTAAAGAGAAATAAACCAAACAACTTTTGGAAAAAGATTTCCACATAATACAATAATTCAAACTAAAATACAAAATCAAATAATAAAATTAAGAATTATTGGAAACATTGGGTCACAATAACATTTTTAAAAGATAAGAGGGAATCTTTTAATAGGGAGGTGTAGAAAAAGATCAAGGTCTACCATTATCTTCATCAGAAGCTATCATCTTCCATTTTTTCCAATGCTTTAATAAAATAGGCTATTTTGGTGTCAGTCCAAACTGGAGGTCAGGGATCTTGGGCATCTTGGAAATAATCAGGAAATTTGGGCTTAGGAAGTTTAGACTTTGTTTTGAGATTTTATGCAAAATTTTTTGGGCTCAAATCCAGATAGATATGGCAATTCACTTGCCATAATATTGAATCTTATATAAGCAAATTGGTCAACAAAAGATCAATAACTAACAATTGGTGAAATGGGCTCTAGAAGGGAAAAGTCACCTAGGAATGGACCCAAAGATGTATAAGTAGTTAGATTAATATAGTTAGAATAATGGTTAAGGTGGTCTAGAAAATGATACAAATCATACATCAAGTCTTTCTAATTTTTGTGCCAGTTAATGAAAGTTTTCCAAAGTTAAAAATGATTAATGGTGCAAATATAACCATTCTTAGTCAAGCCATATAGACAGTGCACAATGAAGATATAATGGACATTTTTTTCAAACAAATGAATGTCTTAGAGTTGATATCTGTTGAGGACGTATCCAAGCTGAATATGCCATTTAGGTAAAGTTTGGAACCATTTTAGGAATGTCTATAGGAGGGAATTGGCATTGGTCGGATTGGCAACTTGCTTATACATATGCAAGAGAGAGAGATAGCAATTAAACATGCATACAGGGTACATAATACCCATAAATACCACATATTTAGCTTGAAAAGAGAATAGTAAAGATGATGAAGGGTGCGGTCAAGTGTTAGCATATCCAACTGATAAAGGTGTGAAGGTATGTTCAGGGTAGTGAGAAAAAAATAGAGGTAGTAAAAAAGACTTTTTCAAAAGAAAACAATAGTATCATCCATTATTATTACAGGAGATTTGGTGACTGAAGGGAATGATTTCTTTATCCTAGCATGTAGTGGAAATTCCATGATGGGAAGAATGAGAGGAATTGGTTTTCTAAGTATGGGAGAGAGCAATTAGATTAGTTTTCTAGGTTGAGATAGAAAATATACAAGGATGTTGCGGTGACCTTTGATATGGCGAATGGTGAATTTGTAATGAGAAAACCAATCTTGCCAACGAAGTAATTAGCTATCAGACAATATCTTCTTGCTAGGCTTAAGAATCTTTTGAAAATATTTATTGTCCATTTAATCACAAAGTGATAAGGGCTAAGTAGAAATTGAACTTTTTGTTTCTTTTCTTTACGGCCAAGATCTTTATGGGTTTTGAAGTATAAGAGGATTTCATTAATGTAGATCAAGTCACTAGAAAGAATGGCCTCATAAATTTTTGTCATGGCCCTTCGAAATAGTAATGGAGCAAACTTGAGTCTAAATGGCATTGCAGTCCATTATTATTGAGCATTCAGAATACATAAAGTTTTCTCATACCTTTCTTGTAGATCTATACCCAATTTCCAAAATTTTACTTTCAAGTCATATTTTGAAAAGATTGTTGCTTCTTTGAGAAACGAAACTTGAGTATTGATCTTTGACGGTCAGAATTTATCATCTTGAAGGTATGTATTCAAATGTTTATAATTAATTACCAACCTTTTTTTTCTCTCTTTTATTCTACTTTTTTGCTCACATAGAAAGCCTGACATACCAAATCTAATTTTACGATCTCAGTTAATCATTGTTATATTAAAATAGCAAACTCCTCTTTTTCTAACTTTAAATAATCATGATTCATGCCAGGATAGGTAGCTTTGGTAAGATCAATGTCTCCACTCTTCTCGAATGATAGATAAATGAAGAATTGTAGATTTTTCCAAAGAGGATTGGGGTATGCGAATTATGTATGGGTCTTAGGAAAATTCTTTAAAAATTAACCTTGTAGTGCTTCATATGGAGCAGGTACTTGGGTGAGTTCAAACAGGTTACATATATCTTTGTGGGCACTGAATTTTACTCAACATTTGATTTCTTTGGGCAAGATTTGTAGTGTAGATGCTTTGCACTAGACATCCATACCAATTAGGATACTTGGGCTAGGTAGATGGCTACCAAAAATTTTTATCTGCACAATAAAATCAGGGAAAAATCTTATCCTTATTTTCCTTTTAGTGATAAACCTAATTTTAAATGAGTTACTATTAGCAACAGTGAAATATTCATCATGTGATATCTAGGCTTCATGAGGTAAGTTATTGATCTTCATAATAATTCAACAGGATCCATTATCCATATATCCAATAGCTTTGATTGGCTTATCATATTTATCCTATTGTAATAAATGTATGTAGACATAAGGATGAGAAACAGAGATAGTTTTTGAGTCTACCTTCAAACATGTTTGTTGTAGTGTGTATAAGTAATCATCCTTAGTATCTGCATCAATCAGGTTATAAGAGGATTCAAACTCCTCATAAGAAGAGTTGATTAGAATACCAAATTTTGTTTCCTCATCTTCACTGGATTGTTCTTCAATGAAGTCTTTAATATTACGACTATCATAGATAGGCATTATGGCCTTAATGGATTCCAAAAGTTTTAAATCCTTTTTTCTTATTAGGAAATTGGTGAGTATAATGTCCTGGTTTATCACAAATGAAACAACAGTATGCCTTTTTTTAGGAGTTCTTTATTTAAAGAATTAGAAAATTTTGCATCATTTTCATCTTCTAAATGGCTTCTAATAACCTTCATTTGAAATTTGGGATTTGTGAAACTTTTTATATGAGAACTTCTTGTGATGATACTTTTTTCTAGTATGACATGCACAATCCTTTTTCTCCTTAAACTTGATCTTTATATAAGGTTTTTTGTAAGCCTTTTTCAACAAAAGACTATGGTTTATCGTGTTCTTGAAAAGCATTTGTTGATCACAAAGTTTATTAAGAAAAGCTAAGGTAAGCTAATAAATTTCATTAAGAGATATTTCTCTCATATCTCTTTATAGAGCTACAATATGTTTGATTAGGGAGTAGGTCGAAATTGAACCAAAGAATCAGGTCCTTACCAAATTCCCCATTTTTATCATTTTTGCATGTTTTTTAATTTTTTATTATGTTAATTTTATTTATTTTCTTATTCCAAAATCCAAAGCCCCCTTTTTCTTAGACAATGATTAATTTCATTTCAACAACCTTTCACACACTCTTTATGGGATTGACCTAGACTCACCACTGTTATAGTAGTAGTCTGGTTATTTTATTTTGACTAACTGTAACATCCTGTTTCCATATTAAGGGTTAGAACCCTAGATTTCTGTAAATGAGAAATAACAATGAGAAATTAGAAAATGCATTTCATGTTCATGCATAATATTAGCATACACACACTCACACGTGAATTTGATTATTGCACACATTACAATGACTGTTCATGCACTCATTTGACATTTTCCTGGTATAAATGATTTTAATGTGATTATGATGTGAATTATGATTATTATGTCTTGAATTCTTGTTAATAAATGATGATTGATGATATAGGAATTTATTTGTTAAATTGAGAGATTTCTAAAATTAAGGCTATTTTTGGACTAGAAAAAATGCTAAGTGGCAAGACAAATTGATTGTGGTAGTAAAAATAAGTGACAACTAGTAGTAAAAATTATTGATAAGTGGCTTTAGGATTTATTGATAATTGGCATTGAAAATTAGAAGACAATTAGGTTGAAAATGGAGAGATAAATGGACTAATTCTTAAAAGAACAGTTATAAGGAGGTGACAAGTGGTAAGTGAGAAGTGTCACTACCACTCACCACTTATCACCCACGAAATTCACAAAAAATTAAAAGACCAAATTCATTGTCTTTCATTTTCACCAAATGTTCTATTTCTTCATCTTGTTCATTCTCTTACTCCATTCACGACACTCTCTTGTCACCCTTTTAACATGAGCTTTACTGTTGTCTTCTTCTTGAAGAAGAACCCAACCTATTTCTCTTTGATGAGATGATGATCATGTGATGCTTGGAGAATTAGGTTAAACCATGATCTTAAGTTTCTATCTCCATCTTTTATCTTATCTCTACAACAACTTGTTGTCCTCTTCACATTGATAAAAACCCAACATATTCAACCTTAATTTGTGAAGATCGTGTATGCTTGGAGCTAGAGTTACTTGATGATTGAAAAAGGCTTTGAGCTAAGACAAGTAAGTTTATTATTATTAATCTTCATGGCTTTGTTAAATGAAGCATATTTGATGATAGTTTAGTGGTAAATGATCATGATAAAGGAGTTGAGTATATGCTAAAATGTTGGTGAAGAAATGAATATATATTGATGTTTTTTTGGTATAAATGTTAAATAATAGGTTATGAGGTGTCTTATGGATGATTGGTGATGTAAATGGTGTAAGAAAGAGTCCAAAAACATTAGTGAATAATAGATATATTTATACCCTATTTTTGAATATTCGATGAGAAATAAATTATGAAATGTTATAGGAATGATTGATAGTGTAAATTGTATATGAAAGTGTACAAAAATATTGATGAACGTTGATGAATGTAATGTTTGATGTTTTATTTTGTGGTTATGATCAATAATAAATTATAAGTTATGTTAAAGATATTTTTGAGATAGATTGGTTATGAAATGGTGTTTGAATGAGAGTTGAAAGTTGATGAATGAAGAGATGAATTTATGTCCTATTTTTATACTAATGATGAGTGCAGAAAATTGATGAATAAATGCATGTGATTGTATTCTGTTCTGGAGGGTATGAAAACCTTGAATTTTAAGTTGTTATGTAGATGAAATAGATTGGGATTTAAGGTAAAAGAGAGGTGAATTTATGTTAAAGGAAAGACTAATATAGTGTTCTTAAAATGAGAAGAACTAATATGATAGTGAATCATAAA
>JAOTJB010000210.1:33834191-33848256 GCA_027123815.1 Erythroxylum minutifolium
GGAAAAGTCATGTATGCATGTACAAACAATTCATGTGCAACATTCACTTATCTACTATGCATGTGCATATGTGAATGCATGCATATATCACTATTCACTTATCCACTCTTATTCATGGCAATAGGTGAGGGGATGTTACATTTTCAATCATAAATATGCAAATTATCAAATTAGCATACAATTTATTATCACTTAATGTCTCAAACATTCTTCTAAGATGCTGATTATGCTCAACAAAAGATTTGCTATATATAAGGATATCATTAAAATAAACTATAATAAATTTACTTATGAAAGATTGTAGCACTTGGTTCATAAAGCGTATGAAAGTACTGAGTACATCAGTTAACTCAAATGACACAACAAACTATTCATATCATCCACCCCTTATTTGAATGCAGTTTTCTATTTATCCTAGACTTTATACTTATTTGGTAATAACTGCTTCTAAGGTCAATTTTAGGAAAAAAAAATATCTACGCCACTCAATAGATCTAACATATCACCTTAGGATAGGAAACTTTGAACCCAATAGTAATTTCCTTGACTATACTATTATCAACACACATACTCCAATTACCATCTTTCTTTAGTGTAAGTATAGCAAAAACTACACATGGACTCATGCTCTCCCTAATATGATACTTTTTAATTAATTGTTCCACCTTCCCCTTTAATGTTTCTTTTTTTTTTTAATACAGTAGTAATGTAAGTTAGGTAAACTAGTCTCAGGAACATGGCCAATAGGTATTGGATACTGATCGCTAAGTTACTTATGCTAAGTTTTAATATTTATAACCTCAATATTTCTGCAAGCAGATGTGTCGTTCTCGTAGTACCTAAGGTATCGTTCTCACGAGGAGAGTTAATATAATCCTAAAATCTACTACTTGACTAAATTTTGCAATAAGTCAAAATAAACAACTAAAGCAGAAATTGACCAATCAAATAATCAATATAAAAAATTGAACTCATAAAATATAAACAAAATAGCAATTTTGCACAACCAAATCCAAAATCAACCTAGAAACTACAATTGAGAGAAAGGGGGTTTCAATCCAAATTTAATAAAATCTAATTGATTTTGCAATTATCGAATTACTGGGTCTAGTCAGTCCTAGAGTGGATTACTCTCTCTCGAGTTATAATCTTTAACCTTAATTTATAATCCCTAGTTTAAATTATGAAATTGTAATCTCTCGATTTTCAATTTACCCAAAACCTAAATTAGTTCTGAATCTGTCTAATAACCTACTGAAAATCTATACTCGATCTCTCATTATATGATTTCACTAATTTGATTCAATTATTATCTATCAAACTACCTAACTCTCGTTAGCTCAATTTGATGATATTCACTCGGTTCACCCACTCAGTTTATTACTAAACTATTAAGCACAGATATTGAATCACAAATAACTCAATGAAAACACAATAAATCAAACTTCATTAATCTCAAAGATCAAAACTTCGAAGGTGAGTTTAGACAAAAATTGACATTCAACAACAACTATTTTCAACGATTATCCCAATTCTATACATCAATAAAGTTGAAATAAAGACGAAAAATACTATCGGAATGGACTAGTGAGGGTAGCGACGGTGGGAAACTACCTATTCTGGAAAGTACTTCACATCAAGCTTCTTCTCCGAATCTCTCTTCCTTCGTCTCCTTCCTCAAATCTCTCGGTATGGTCTCTAGGGTTTCTGATTTGACTGATGAAAAAAGGCTTCAAAGATTGCTTTCTCTATCTTTTAATGTTCTATTTATATCTTAGAAACTCTAGGGTTAATTTAGAGTCAAAACGGTCTAAAAAGTCCCGCAAAACTTGACATTTTCAGTTGTTTTCATGTCTACCTGACGCCTGCCTTTGGCCAACGCCTAACCCTCTCTGTCATGATCATGGCCCAAAGTGTACGATTGTGGCCTGGTCTAGAGCTCTCTATCACGATCGTGACCAAAATGGCACGATCGTGGCCTGGGTCCTATTAGCTCGCCTCTTTCTGTCACGATCATGGTGTGGGCCGTGTTTTGGCTCGATACTTCCCCGTTCTTTGCCGTTTACTTGAAATACTAATAAACATATCAAAATACTTAAAAAAATATAGCAGTTAAGCTCAGAGACTCATACTAACCCATAAAAATACTTAAAAATATAAACTAACATAATTAAAACACAAATACACACTAAACACTCAAAATAACACTAAACATCTAACAAATTGACCCTAAAATATAATGCAAATCACAACTATCAAATCCCATGCATAAGAGGGAATTCATTGGGTAAATCTTCATGAACCACATTCCTGAACTACTCTAAAATAAGTTGGATTTTTAAAGAAATTTTATTTTCTTATTTTCTCTCACCTCGTCCCTTTTTTAAAACCAATAAATGCATCTTTCTTATTTCTTTTATCTCACTTTTAATTCTTTTTTATTATTTTCTACTTGCAATAAAGGCCTTTTACCTTCCTTGTTGGGTTTCGCATGCTTTTTTCACTTATAGGTACTAAGGTATATTTCACCTATCTTTCATAAATTGGTAAATATTTTTCTAACCAAATGCATTACATCAGCATCATATTGTCATGGTCTACCTAAAAGTATTCGGTATGCATCCATATCAATAACATCACAATATTTACCAATTGATAATGGTACCTTATAACATTCATTGACAAAGATTTCTCCAACCTTCTTAATTCATCCAATGTTATAAGGTTTAGGATGTGGTTCGATTTTCAACTTCAATTTCTTCACTATTTTCTTACATATAATATTTTCTTGACTATCTCTTGAAATAATCAACTCACATAAGCTTCCTTGTTTCATAAATCATGTTCAAAAAAAATTATATCTTTGCAAATCATCTTGCTCCTTGTAGGATATTATCAACCTTCTATTCACTCTTACAAAAACACCATCATCCTTTTCTTCTTATTTCTCCCATTCATCTCCTTTAGGTGTATATACTTCTTTCTTATCATCATCTTCTTATTGTTCCAATATATTTATCACTTTCTTCTCTGGGCAATCATTAGATTTATGGCCTAGTTTGTTGCATCTACAACACTTAGGAATGGTAGACTTGGCATAATGATTGGTAGATTTTGGGGCCATTGGAGATAGCCTTAATTGAACATTTCTTATTAGTATTACTTTTTCGATCGCCACCATATAAGGGTTGTATTCACCATCTATTTTCCTTTCTCAATAGAAGCCTTTTCATTTCTATACTTCCTAAACTCCCTTGAAATCTCATTAAACATAGATTTTGCTTTCATATCCAAATTTCTAGCATCTTGAACTGTTAGCATCATTTAGATATTAATTTTATCCCTTATACTTTTCTTTAATCCTATTAGGTACCTTGGAATATGTTAGGATTGGGTTTCCAATAATTAACTATAGGTTCCCAATCTTAAATACTCTATAGTATATTCATGAACACACCTATTCCTTTGGTTGTATTATTGGTAATTATCAAGATATATTGTTCATAATCTATCATTAGAAGTCTCCCCCTGAGTAATTATTTTATCCTCCTCCATAAAGAAACAATATTTTAACTCTCTCTCTCTCTCCTATTCTCCTTCAATTGATCCTACTATACTAATGCTCCACTTTTTAATTTACAAGCCATTAACTTTACTTTTATCTCCTCAAGAACCTTAGTATAGTTAAAAAAGCATTCTACCTTTGCTATCCAATCTAAAATGCCTTTGTATCTAAATAAACATTAAAGGATAAGATATCTACCTTTATTTTGTACTCATATTCTTCTCTACCATGTATTTGATGAATAAGTTTTCCTTTATTACTATTTTTTTTTAAAATGTTAAAAAATTAATTAATGTAGTGGAATACCACAGTTATGTTATAAATTTACAAAGGATGTTCAAAAACCTACACCAAGGTAAGATATTTTACATGTACAATAACTTAAAAGGCCTCAATTGTCTTAATTTTATAGTTTTGTTCTAGAAGATGTTCTTAAATGGTATATGTTAGGTTACTCCTTGGACGGTAAGGATGCTTAGTCTTACACTATTATTGTTTGGACATTCTTCCTTTTATGGTTAGTGTAGTCTCCTATTAATTAAACAGTCAAACTCTGCTTGTTATTTTTGCCTTCATTTATGAATTCATATTTTATAGGATATAGATAGAGTTACTTGCAAGCCTCGAGGACATGAATTTAGAAACCCAGACATCTAATCTTCATATTTTATGCTTATATCGAGGTTAGATCTCCATGATGTTGCTAATCGTCCACTGTATGTCTTAGCTTCAGGATTCGTCAACATTTATTCCTACACCTAATAAACTTCCTCTTCTTTAATTTATTCAACAGATCTATTATTTTTCATAAACAATCTGGCATTTCTCTCCTCATACAACTTGTACATAGAGGATCTAAAGATACTTATAAAATTGTTTATCTGTTGTAGGCATCTTAGTGGATTGAAGCCAGGTCATGTATTCCTTGTAGTTATAATTTACTTGACCTCTTATCTAACCAAATATATCTTTCATCCTTCTCTAAATCTTAATTATAGTAAGTAACATATGTAATGATTATACTAGCACATTGTTCCATTGACCCTGCCTTATCTATACTGCCACTTTAGCATTCTTAGGGAGCTTGGTCATTAGTGATTCAAAAACTTGATTTCCTTATAGAGATCTATTCAAACAGTAGTGATTGTAGTATAAAGAGGTTGTTTAGCTATTCCCATTATACTTCTTATGTTCTTTACTATTTTTCCCTTCAATTTCAAAATTTGCAAAAAGAAGTTGGAGTATGTTGGTTTATTCCTGATTTCCCAAAGACTCCTCCCTTCTAATACGTAAGTAAGCATTGACTTCACTTATAGAGATTCCTTATCATTCAACAACCTCCAAAATATCTTCCCTAATTAGATTTTATTAGAGAGACTAACAAAGACTAACCTTAAGCCCTTTTTTTCTAATAAACTGCATACTTCCCTCCATCTTGCCTTTGCTTTGAACTTTTCTTTATTTCCACCTGTCCATAGGAACTTCCTTATTAATTTCTCAATTGATATAATCATTCCTTTTAAAAGGAAAAAGTGGGAAGCCTAATATACATGTAAAGAGGTAAAGACTAACTTAATTAGTTATAGCTTCCCTGTATAAGAAAGATTTCTATTATGCCATAAGTTGATCTTCTTTTGCACCTTATCAATAAGAGGAATGCTTTCTTTATAATTGAGTCTCCTAAAGGCTAGTGGGAAACTTGGGTGTCTGAAAGGAAGTTCTTTCACTTATAAACTAGATATGATTGAAAGCCACAAGTCATATATACTGCACTTATAGAGATAACTATATAACTCTTTTCCTTGTTCAATTCCAATCTAAACGGCCTCCTAAAGGATTATAATGATGTTATGGGCTTGCTTATAAATCCATCATCTGCGTTACACATCATTAATAGGTCATTAGCAAAAGTCAAGCATAAAAGGATAAGTTTTTTGGAATTATTATGGAACCTAAAGAACTAATCATTCTTCATACTGAAGTTAACAAGTCTTATTAATGTTTAAATACACAGTAAAATAGGTAAAGGAAAATAGGGTCCCCCTAACTTAAGTCCTCTATCTCCCTTGAAAAGGTAGGCTGGTTCTTCATTCTTACGAATGGAATATAAGATAGTAGTGACATATAACATTATCTAGCTTCTGAATCTACCTAGGAACCCAAATACTTCTAGCATTTGAATAATAAACTTCCTATTAATTGAGTCATATGCCTTATTGAAGTCTATCTTCATTAGATAATTTCTAAAGCCTTTTTTCTTTGCATACCCCTAGAAGCTTTTGAGCAAGCAACACGTTATCACCTATTTGTCTCCCTTCTAAAAAAGGACCATTAGATGTGACAACATTTTCTTCAATTTCTTTGGAAAAAATTTAGATAAATATGATTACAACAAATAATTGGTTTGTATTCACTTAACCACTTAGGATTGTTAACCTTAGGAATCAAGTAGAAAAATGTCTTATTTATCTCCAATAGCATCTTACCACTTATGAAAACTTCCATCACTGCTTTTATTACCAAGATTTTGATCTATGGCCAAGCTTTCGAAAAAATATTCATTTAATCCATCTAGCGTAGAAGCTTTATCTGGGCTCATTTAAACACTACATATTCAATCTTTAGGGAAAAGATAGGCAATTTAAGCTTGCTAACTCCTCATTTGAAAAATGATTACTTATGAAGGATGTAAGTGCTTTCACAATTGAATTACTCTTAGTTGTTATACCTATTGACTTTTTCAACTAGTAGAAAGCTTCCTCCTTAAGATCTTACTGAGAGTTAGTATGGGATCTATCCTTTTTTATTATAGAGCATATCTTATTATTGTTTGTCCTTATTAAAATGAGATTGTGGAAATGTCTGGTGTTCATGTCCCTTTTTAACAACCATTTTGATCTTGTTCTTTATTTTAATAAGGAGTAATAAATTGTATTTCAGCTGTAACATTGCTCCTTAATGCTTTTTTCTCTTTATTTAACCAGTCCTAATCTCCTGGATGCTTGTGTATTTCTTTTTGTATGCTTAAGTTTGCTTTTAGTCTCCGTGACTTTTTGGAGAGTGCATCTATTAACGATATTTTTAAGTCTCATGATCTCCTCTTTAATCATAGATAACTTCCTTACATATATATAAGTTCTATACCCCTTAATGGTATAATTCATCCCCCTTTCCATTACTTAGGCAAAAGAATAATCCTCAACCAAATAGTTATTAAATCTAAAATCTAGATTCTTTTCCTGGTAATTAATAAGTCATGCCCCAAAATAGGGGAATGGTCAGAGAATAATAAATTAAGGAATTTAGCCATACTTTTTAGGAATTTGACGCCCATTCTTTATTCATCAATACACGATCTAGCTTCTTCCTAATATACCAAATAGTTTCTTATTTGTTACTACATATGAAGAAATGCCCTTTAGCTTTAGGTTATTGACTCTTATATTATCAACACACTCTTTTAAATCATTTGAAGCCATTCTTATTTTGGAATTCTCTTCTACCTCTGAAGTATATATTACATAATTAAAATATTCTAAGATCTCCCAATGATCCTTGATGTTATAATATAGTTTTTAAAGATTATCTTAAAGAAACATCCTTTGGAATCCATAATTGGATCCATAAACAAAAGTAGTAATAATAGTCATTTTCTCTTATAAGAATCTAATTAAAATGTGAATGTGTTGATTACTAGAATCAATCACTATCACTTCTACCTTGGTAGAGTCAAAAGCCAAAATTGTCTAACCATAGTGATGATTTAGATGATTAGATTCTAGTTTTTGGTGGTTAAAGAAACCCCTTTAAGGCTTGCTATTTTTTAAGGCAGTTGGTATCTGTAGCATTTCATGCTATTAAGGACATATGAGGATGTTATAGTTGAATCTCCCAGCCTAGAATTAGGGTGTAAGCCTCTTAGTCAAGAACTTAATTGTGATTATCCTCTCTTAATAAATTTTTTTGTAAGGTAAGAGTATTATTACTTAAACTTACTCATATCTCTATTGCTAGTTATTCTTTGTGTATTCTCCACTGTCTCTTTCTCAAGTTCCTCCCTATTCTCCTTCTCCTTTGAATTTTCTTGCTCAGTTTCCTTTCTACTTTGTATCTCCTATATTGTCTTAGACTAATTTTCATTTTTATCAAGCCCCATTAATTCCTTATAATTACCTATTTTGAATCTTTTTTTCCAATAGCCCTCTGTTATTAACCTTATTCCTTGAGTGAGGATTTCCATTAATAAGTAATTCTAATGGATTCTTCAACTAGTGTGATACCCTCACCTAATCTCATTGTTGAAATGATATCTAATAGCTCCTTGTGAAGTTCCATATTCACTTATATTCTAGCAAAGCCATCGCTTTTCCTTAAAGTTTTCATCTTATCGATACACACATTTTCCCTACAAAGCTTGCGATCGAGTTTAAACCTTTAGTAGACCAACACTCAAGTGAAAGTTCATAAAAATTAATCCACAATGTAATATTATCTTGCCTAATGTCTTATAATGTGATCCTCGGTCTCCAAGGCTAAAGTAAAAGAGGGATGTTTTGTAAGTGCCAATGACATATCCTAAGGAGTTCTTTAACTCATGCTTTAATGCTAAACTTAAAGAAAGAGGTCATCTTTGATTAACAATACTTCTCCAAGTCGTTTCCCTTTCCACATTCTAAAGCTCTAGTTTTGGACCATGAGGAAAAGGGAGTTTTTACCCCAAAAGAAGCCAACAAGGGTGGATATCCATGGCCTTGCTCTTTCCTATAAAACTTTAATATTAGGGGTAACTATCTATCGACCATTTAGTTTAATGGGTGTAGGTATTGAAGAGTACTTTATGAGCTCTCTTCTACCACCTTTTTCTAAGTAAGTTTTAGATTAACTGCTTGTTGCTTAGAAGCTTGAAGTTCAACATTGGCTACAAGTAGTTTAGAAATAGTAGGTAGAACCTGAGAGGGTGTTTAAGGAAGGTTGGGGCCACAAGGGGATTAAAGGTGATAGGCATTGTTGGAGTAGGCATTTAAGAAAGGTTGGGGGAGGAGGAGCAAGCTAAGGGGGGAAAGTAAAAGAGTCTAACATGGGTGGAGTTGTAGAGTTTGGCATTGCTAAAAAGGAAGAAGTCAAGTTAGACAACTAAAAAAAGGAAATTTCATTATTTGGAATAGTAAGAAAAGGGAGCACGAGAGATAAAAGTATAAGAGAAAAAACCAAGTTGCCTTGGAACCTAAAGGCTAGCTTCGCCTATTAGTGTGTCTAAGAAATGATGAAAAGAGCATTGAAAACAAAAGATAACAACTCTAGAACTGAGGAAGCCTAATCCTGACCCATGATTAAAGAGCTTCGCTAAGGTTAAGATGCTAGAAAAGTTAAAGAGAGGCAAGAGAAACATAGTTGTTCTTATTTGTTATCATACTATCCCATGGTGCAAGATTTTAAATTTAAGGATGTCACATAGCTAGGGCTATCTTCCCATTTAACATGATTTTTAATTCTCTTATTATTATCTCCTTACAACAATACTTGCAAGTGATCTTCTATCTCTGTTAACTACCATTCCATATTGGGATTTGACTTCCTCTTTTCTTTGTTGCTCTCCAAACTTTAGGTAATTCACAAATTTTGTTGTTTTCATTATTGATTATTGTTAGAAGAACAAGCCTTAAATTTTTGAAGTTCTAATACCACTTGATGCATCGCTTAAATTACCTATTCTAATCAAAGAATAAAGAACACACAAAATCTAATATAAGATTTGGAAAAAAAATCTCAAAGATATCAAATTTAATGATAAAATTATAAAAAACAATGAAAGTTAATAATTTATGTCTTCACAGCTATTTAAAATAAAAAATAACACCTTAACTAAAGGTAACTTGAAATAGAAATCTAAAACATGAAATTTATTTAAAATAAAACTCTAAAATATTTGTTTTAAATAGAAATGTAACGACTGAAGACATGAATTCTAGGTCGTTTTCAACTTGAATTTGTGCATTTTAATGCCTCTTCAACTAAAAACCAACTCTTGCTGAAATTTAAGTCACATATGTGTCCAAGGAAGACCTAGTGTCTACTTTTCTGGTTAAATAATAGAATTGCTGAAAAATGATTCTCTCAAATACGAGGTCGTCCTAGGCAGCTCCTACAGCATTGAAATTTAAGTGTGTTCGACGGAATCAATTATATTAAAGTTATATTCCTGAGTTTTACTTAAATATGATTCTTAATCGGGATCTAATTCCTAGTTTCTGAGATTACTTAGTTATGAACTTTATCTAAATAATACCTATCTTCTCGTCATCTGTATGAAAATTCCGGTGCATATACAAATAACTAAAATTCGCATCTTTAGGTGGCTAGATGCGCACTACAGATTGATTCTTTCACACTCGAGAATCGGGTAATATCAAGTTCAATCTCTCCAAATTGTTGATCATCAATCATGGAGAGGCTTGTAAAATGGACAACATTCTACACTAGAATTGAGGTGGATTGGATATGCTTTGCTTTTAAAATGGGAAACAAGTGGACAGCATACTTATTATAAAAAGCAAAAGAATGAAATAAAGATGTCCTAATAAGTGTCACTAACATTTCGTACAACCTGCATATTAAATTCTTCCATCAAGCATAAGTTTGTATCGCTTGGCTTGACGTGTTTCAGCATTGATCATTAAGAGTAGAAACCACTTCTAAATTGTATCAGAGTCTCAGATTTATTTCTAAGCAATAGGATTATGGAATTTAGCGTAGAAAGTAGAAACTTGCTCAGATGTAGAAGACTATTCTCTTTGCAGGCATCTAACTTATTCATTTGGCTTTAAGTTTTCCTTTTGTCTCTAAAAAGACCAAATTGAAGTGCAGAAGTTTGGTGAGCTTGGATAGCCTTAAACGGACATACTTTGGATGTCCTTAGTGGCATTTCAGAGCCGTCACGAAAGAGCCAAATGGGGCAAGACCAAATTTATGATCTTTATGTGACATTAATGCTCTTTCTGACAGGGATTTCCTTTTTCACCATTAATACTTCACGTTCATACGTGAAAAGAAACGAGTTCAATTTTAGTATATTATTCCATAACTTCTAAAAAAGAAATCTCGTGAAGTAATTAACATTGTGAATACCATGCTAAAATTAGTATTAGTTTAATTTGATAACGATCGCGTGACACAATACATTATTGAACTTTATTTTTAGTAATTTTAAAATTATAAAAAATTATTTAATACATTATGTAAATTTTTTTAGTTTCTCAGAAAATCATAATAACATTATTTTTATCACATTTTCACCAAAAATATTTTAAAAAAAGAAGAAAAATATATGTTAAAATGACAATTTACCATCCATTCTTCATGCTGACGAAAATGAGGCCAATAGATATTAAAAACCCACAAAGCTTATCATATTCAAGTTCCACAAAAACAGAGTTTATATGGATATTACAAGTATGGAGAGTAGTAGTCTCGTACGCAGTAAACTTGTGTGTTGGCTCCTTACCATTGTTAATGTGGTTTTGCTTGCAGATAAGCAATAACCGCTTCTTTTTTTTTATAGAACAATAACCAGTTTTTCAATCCAAGTATAACTTTCCCATATTCCAATGAAGCAGAAGCAACCCACAACGTGCTTTTAGGTTTTCATCTTCCAACTTCCAATGCTTTGCTCAATTTAGGCCAAAGTTTTCTCTCCCTTCATTTCTCTTGCACGAGTCCCAGACTATTTTGTATTATTCTGTCTAATTAAAATATATTATCGTTTTCGCTTAAAAATTTTAAGCTGTTGAAGCCATTGTATTATGCACAGGTATGACTCTCGCTTAAAAATTTTAAGCTGCTGAAGCCACTATCTTATGCACGGGCGTGACTCATAAGTGGCACGGGTGTGACTCTTTAAGTCATGCCTGTGCACAAGTGTAGGCTTTTTATTTTTTATTTTTTACTTTTTTTATTTTAATTTTAACTATATTGCTATTACTTAATAAAAAATTAAAGTAAATTTTAATTTTAATTATTACTTTAATAAAAAATTAAATTAAATTATAATTATGTTATTATTAATTTCATAAAAATTAAAATTAAAATGAAAAAAACTTGTGCTACTAAAAGGTCTTTGTTTGTTTGTTTGTTTGTTTTTATTTTTATTTTTAAATAAAATTAAAATTAAAACGAAATTTTTGTCAATTTTCCAATTTTTATTTATTTATTATTTTTAAATTTAATTTTTAAGATAAAAATTTAAAATTTAAAACTTGATTAATTTATTAAAATTATTTAATTAATTTATAAGTTATGGAAAAATATTAAATTAAACTAAAAATCGATTAATGTTATTATTATTATTATTATTATATTGGCACTCATGCGTATTAATGCAATATTAAATATCTTGTATATTTACGATAAATTTTTTTACATAGATTGCTTGTGAAATGCAAATAAATTATACAATATATTATATATGTGGAATAATTTGTTTTGATTTCAACAACTTATTTTAATTGATTAATTTACTAAAATTGTTTAATTAATTTATAAATTATGGAATTTTATACGTAAACAGCTAATACTAAATAACTAATTTTATCAAACATCTTTAATAAATAGCTGATGTTATCTGCTAGTCAAATCAACTGATATAATGAGTTATCAGCTAACCGCTAATGCAATTAGCTGATTGCCAAATAGGCCCTGTTTTCTTTTGAAAATATTAAAAAAATACTAAGATATAATACTTATGTCCTTATAATTTTTTTAAAGTTATGCTCTTATAAGTCATTTTATACATAAACAGCTAATACTAAACAACTAATTTTACTAAACATCTTTAATAAATAGATGATGTTATCTGCTGATCAAATCAGCTGATGACTCATTATATCATATAAGTGTCACACCGGTGACACAAAATTTATTTTTTAATCATTTTAATTTAAAATTTTTATAAAATTGATATTAACATAATTATAATTATAGTTTAATTTAATTTTTTGTTAAAGTAATAGTAGTATAATTAAAATTAAAATGATAAAAAAGTAAACAACAAAAAAGTCACAGGCGTGACTTAAGTGTCACGCCCATGACAATTATGAGTAAATGAGTCTCTTAAAATTTAAGTAAACCAATGACTTATATTAATTTAGACAGAATATGTCACGCATGTGACAATTATAAATAAATGAGTCTCTTAAAATTTAAGAAAAAATGAGGACATATTTCAATTAAGCAGGATAAAACAAAGTAATATTAAAAAAAAGATTGGACTCCATTTAAACGCCCATTAATTAACAGCTGCAGTTTCTACATGCTAACAATTGCCAAAAAAATCAATTCTCTGTCACGACTTCTTTTCTCTTAAAAAAGGATGAAAATTCTCAAATACCAAAACTTCTTGTCAGATTCGATCTTAGATGTGGACAGTATATAGACCGGTTTATTTTCTGACAGTAATTTCAAAGTTTGCAACGGTCAAGTTTAGCTTGGGTTAGATAATATTATGCCCGAATTCAGCGCTAAGTTCAATTAAATTTAAGTGTCAGATCTCCCATTTTAATTATAACATTCTTATCATATGTTATTAAATCTTGGTTACATATTTATATGGACCTTACGTAAATATATAGATAAGATTTAATAAAATAAGGTTGACACATAATAACTGGAATAGAGAATTTGATATGAAATTTAGGTTATTTTGAACTTCAGATGTTCAAACACGATTGGGTTTGTTTGATTTAAAGTTTGATTGGGTTAGGGTTTGATTCTTTTTTTTCAATTTTTAAAATGAGTTGTTTAAAAATTAAAGATTTTAAAATCTATATATAAAAAGCAAATAAAAATTTTGAAATAAACAAGTTCAAAATAAATTTATTTAAAAAATGAACCAAAAAACACTATACTTACATTCATTTAATTAATATAATTCATAATTGATTAATAAAATATTTTTTAATTATATATATTAAATATAAATAAAATTTTAAAATAAATAAGTTAAAAGATAATTTTGTTTTAAAAGAATGTGAACTAAAAAATGATACATGAAAAAAGTCACATTCATTTAATTAATATAATTCATAATTGCTTAAAAACTGTATATATTAAATTAACATAAAATTTTAAAATGAATAAGTTCAAGATAAATTTATTTAAAATAAAGTGAATCAAAAATAGTATATGATACATGCCACATCCATTTAATTAAAACAATTCATAATTGTTTAATAAAAATATTTTTTCAAAAAATTCATATTTATTAAGTGTACATAAAATTTTGAAATGAATAAGTATAAAATAAATTTATTATAAAATAAAGTGAGCCAAAAAAATGGTATATGAGAAATGTCATATTCATTTAATTAACACAATGGAACAATTATCAAGCCATATAAATAATATTAGTTTGGACTTTAAATGTTCTCGATGTTGGTTATACAATCTAAGCATACATATGATAAATACCATAATTTACAAAAAGTCAAAATAAAATTATCAATATAA
>JAOTJB010000210.1:33848356-33859779 GCA_027123815.1 Erythroxylum minutifolium
CTAATTACTTTAGGGTGATGAATCCTATCTTGATCACTCAACTACCTCCATATAGTTCATGCTACATCCAATGACTATCAATTAAACAACCTATTATTAATAGATAATAAGTAGTATCAAAACATAACAATTCCCGTACAAGATAATTTTGGTGATCTCAAGTCAAATGATCACTTATACAATCATTACAATGAGAATTCTATAAACATACAAGTAATATTCCAAATGAATTTTTTATATCAGATCTGTTCAGTGAACTTGTTTTCTAACAAGTACCTACACGTTTGTTTAAATATTTTCTATACTTTAGCCTATGAAATCGACTACTTCCTTCATAAGGAAAAACATAACGTATATTAGGCTTTTTAGGTTATATTAGTATTCGGTCTTAATAAAATAATGACGATAAACAATTTAGGGATAATACATAAATGCAATATAAATCTCATAATTATAATCTCATTATAATTTTATTTGCAATGTACAATTATCCATAGACTTTATCATATACATCTAAACATGTACAAGATAAAGAATGCCTTTAAATAATTGTCACTAAACTACAACCAAAGTAATTGGCTGTAAGGCATAAGCCAATAATCTCTCACTTGCACTAAGCCAATCGTTTAAGTATCTCATACCATATCACCATATTACGATTATTCTATTGCTGGAACAGTGGTTTAATGAGAGAATTCTACAAGATTCTCTATAGTGAGCACTTATTTAAATCTTACAACTCACATCTTAATTATCATCATAATTAAGAAATTTTGCCTAAACACATTCTTGAATCTTTAATGAGACATTGACTCCTTATGCATGCCCAGTAACTCTAATGTTTTACAGTACATTACTATCTTAAACAATGTAAGGAACTATATCAAGTTCACTAAAGAATTTATTGATCTGATTAATCATTTCCACTAAATGAAAAATGTATTATGGATTAATTAGCAACCAATTGCTACATTGAAACCTTTCCAATCCTAAATGATATTGTTCTAAGTAAACAAACTTTGATTAGGATTTACTTCTAAAGGTATATTCTTATCATCTTGAACTCAAATATCATCTTACACATAGAGTAATGGATATCTTTAATACTTCACAAGTATCTGATATCTCAAATACTAAACATCTTTAGTACATTATTTATGTACTTAGACTTAGAATAAGTTAAAAACGTCCAATCTATCTGTATAGATCTAATTCATAGAATTAAGTTGTTACCTTTTTAAATCCAACAAGAATTGTTCTTGGACAATTATGTTTTCGACAATTGAAAGTTAGAATTGTTTTTTGTGAGCAACATGTCTCCACATACTCCCACTGAAGAGGACACATTGACCTTCTTGTAGACGTGATAAATTCACAATCATTTTCAAAACAAATTCTTTGAATTCATAATGAAAATGAATCTTTCAACGTCTCGTACCTTTAAATTATACATCAAATATATCAATAAAGGTAATAGTTGCAGTTAGATGTATTATCATGAGATTTAAACCTTTCAAATTTCATCCTACTCTTATTGCTTATCTTGAGAACCATTCTCCTATAAGCATACATTGAAACAAACAATTTATTCAATAGGTTTGTAAGATTATATCCGACCTTTTGGATATCTCATAAACCTTTATTACTCAATTTAGTTCTAAACTAAATGGATAATATATGCTTCAACTAAGCATTACATCCTTAAATCATTAACTTTGACTCTCTCAAAGATTTAACATTTCATATCTAAAATTAAATCTTGTTAATTGATTCAATTGGAACTATTGAAAGCAAGTCAATCTGCTAGGCATAGTTATAGAAAAATAATATTGTATTTTACTCCTCACATAAATCCATACTCTTATGAATTTAGTTACGAAGGTATTCACTAGAGAATCTCTTTTCTTATAGATAACCAATAATTTCAAACTTACCACAACGATCTCATTGAAATGCTTCAACATTCTCAATGCTTAATTTCTACTTAGATTTAAACAATTTGAAATTTTCAAAATTTTAAATGAACATTTCATTTAACACATATGACTATATCACATAAAATCATTAGTAATATAATGAAATATAAACATTATCCTTTTATGAATTATTATTCTATACAATACATCACATGTATATATTTAACAATTCAATACCATTATCATCCTTTTACTAAAGTTTGATTTTGGTATTCTCCAACTTAACAAGTTTAACAAGTTTCATACGATTCATAATCAAAAGGATATACATATCCTTGTATGTAACTTTGTGATTCACATTATGTTGATTTAACCAACAAGACATGAAAGGATAGTCTTGATTATCCAACATTTTATTCTTGCCACTTATTTTAAGCATAAATCTCATTTGATCCAGCGTATACAAACTCTTTATATAAAATTGGATCAACTATTTTTACTTAACAATTTATTTCTAATCATACATTGAAAATTACAATAATGTTGAATCTCAGTATCAAATACTCATAAGTATGAATTAGAAATACATGTGATCTCTATTATATCACATATAAACAAGAAAAATAATGCAATCATTTTCTTTTAATGATAACTATTATCATTATATAGCAAAACCTTTAATTGTAGTCCACAACTATGCTTATAGTGAGCTAAATTAAGTAGAACAATTCCAAAAAGGTACTATACCTTTCAACCCTACTCCATGCAACCTCTTGCATCTTTCTATCACGGTGTTGACATACATCTTATACGTTGTCATCAAAGGTTATAAGACATTGGTCAAGTCAAAATGTTATTACATTTTGTCATCTATATGACTTTAACATATCTCTAAACATTGTCATCGAATCCTCAATAAGGATTAATAGTAACATTGCATAATGGGCATACAATTTTTCATTTCTATCTTTGAGAACTCTTCTCAGACATAATCCTATGTCCAAAAAATTTAGTTCACTAAGTATCAACTATACTAAATAAGGTACATTTCACTCAGAACAAAATATAAATGTAAGAGAATCAAGTAATTAATTATATGTCTTGACTATCAAATAAGATTAGGACTTTAATCATGCATTTAGTTACTTCCACTATATTGTTCGAAATAATAGCCCTCGTTACTATTCGGAAAGATTACTTTAATCTTTTTAATAGGCTAGGATCCCATTCAAATTTAGTTATTAACTATATTAATTTATATTTATACAATTATTTATTTTTATGAATTTATTTTATTTATAAAAATTAAAATAAAATATTATTCGTAATTAATTAATATATTCTATATTTAACATATAAAATTAATATTGTTATAATTTTAATTTGATTGTAATCTCGAGTTTAGTTGTAGTTGTAATTTATTTTAGTCTAATTGTAATTTCAAGCATTTTCGTTGGGTTTTAATTTTTTTTAAATCAAATTTGTGGTCTATTTTACTTTAAGTTTATGTACCTTTTATTTTAAATTTATTTTTTATTATTAAAATATTTTATTAAAGAATTTATAACACTTTTAAATAAGAATTATAAATAAATATTAAAAATAAATTTAATATTATATTCAATATTAGTGTCATTTTAAAGGTTTCAATGAGATCTTTGTAATGATATATTTTGAGTAAAGTATTACTTAACAAATTATGTGAATATATCAAAATGTGATAAGGGTGTAAAAAGAATATGTAAATAAGAAAATGATCAAACAATTCATTTTATAATTTTTGGTGCATAACATACTAAATTTAGTGTGTTAATATCAAAATGGTGGTCTTGGAAATGTAAATTTAGCGTGTTGGTTGGAATAAGATTTAACACACCAAAACACCGTTTTAAAATACGTTTTATGAACTTTTGATTCACTAAATAGCTTAACTGTCTCGCCACGCCTTTAATTCATACTTTGTCTCATATTAAAGTTACCTATTCATCAATCAAACCTCTTCTAAAAGATTTATCTTCAAGTACCAGTACAATGTGTCTCATTTCACTCCAAAGCCTCTATATAAGGAGACTAGATCCTCTACCTAACATTGCTCGATCTAACTCTGTAAAACGTTGTCGTTAGAGTTTATGCAAGTTAACTTGCACTTGCATGGTCGTGACTTACATGCACGGCCATGCGCTTGTGTCACGCCTGTAATATAAGTGTCACAGGCGTGACATATGAATCTTTTTATTTTTATTTTTTATCATTTTAATTTTAATTATATTACTATTAGTTTAATAAAAAATTAATTTTAATTTTAATTATACTGCTATTAATTTTATAAAAATTAAAATTAAAATGATAAAAATAAAATAATTACATCTATTTTGGTTTGTGTCACGTTTGTGACACAAAATTTTATTTTTTATTATTTTAATTTTAAATAAAACTTATAAGATAAAAATTTTGAATTTATTTAAAATTTTAATTAATTTATAAATTATTTAAAATATTAAATTAAATTTAAAAAATGATTTATACATAAACAGTTAATTTTACCAAACATTTTAATAAACAACTAATGTTATCTACCGGTCAAATTAACTTATATAATCAGCTAACGGCTAATGTAATCAGCCTATTGCTAAACATGGTCTTTGTATATTTATAATAAAGTTTTTTTGGCAGAGAATGCTTGTGAAATGTCAATAAATTATACAATATATTATATATGTGGAATAATTTATTTTGATTTCAACAACTTATTTTAATTGATTAATTTACTAAAATTGTTTAATTGATTTATAAATTATAGAATTTTATACATAAAAGTTAACACTAAATAGCTAATTTTAATAAATATCTTTAATAAACAATTGATGCTATTTGCTGGTTAAGTCAGCGCTAACTTGACCAGCAGATAACATCAGTTGTTTATTAAAAGAATTCCTAAAAGAATTTAAATATAAATCTGATATTTAAAGAGAAATTAATAAAACTCATATTGTTCCAAGCATAAGAATAAGCAAACCAACTATAATTTTCTTTTCCTTTGCTCTTATAAAAAATTGCATTTTGATAAATTTTTTAAAGATAAATTGATATTAATAATTAATGGAGTATAAAGGGTAAAAGGAGAAAAAAAAATAGTGAAGATGTGTGCTGCTGGAGTATCCTTAGGTTTGAGCTTTTCCTTCTTTTTTTTTTTATTTAGTCCACAATCTTTTTAAATTTATAGTTCAATTATAGTAAATTTCACTATTTAAAGTACCGGCCAGTATTCGTAATTAGTACAATACTTATATTTTGGATATTATTTTTTGACTGGTACGGAACAACACCGATAACTAACGTAAAAACATGCAAAAATAATTATAGATTAATTCCTTTGGTGAAATTAAAATTGCAATATAATGAAGCCCATCTTATACATGTTCAAAATCATGCATTTTATATACAACTTATTTAAATGATTACTTCCTCAATTTCATTCCACCGTCAAGTACATGGCATTATTTTGTACTGAAAATCACGCTCCCACTTTGGCCTGAATGGCATAGGGGAACGAAGGCATCATTATTGCTAGCTTTATAGAAATCCTTATACCTTAGCCTTTTCAGGCCTTTATTAGTTGATCGTCTTTAAGACTCTTGTTTCATTTCCTTTTCGCCCTTCTGTCATGACTCGGAGAAAATGAAATTTTTTAAGATTAGGAGTTTTTCAATGGTTTATACTAGAGAATAGTATCTCACCATTAAAATTAGGAGAGTGAGTAATTGGTTTAGTTGTTTTGCGTAGCTTAAATAAGGATTTCATCTTCTCTTAAGACTGCAAAATCCCCTATGGAACCTACAAGAAAATAAGAGGACCAGTATATTCAAGTAACATGAATATTTATGCGATTGTATTACAAGAGATGGAGAGAATGCCATCTCTTTGTAACTTTAATGCTTATTAAATGTCATTTCTAGAAAGAGCAAACTTAAATCCTTGCCACTTAGATAAAAGAAATACTTGCACTTGGTCACACTTCAGCTAATGTCTTTATATAACACTATAAACAATAAAATATTATTTTTATGAAGATAAATATTTTATATTTAGTAACTATTACAAGATGATAACAGTTTTAAGTGAGAATGTCATTTTGTTATGTTGCATAATTAGTTTAATAAATTCAGAATAAACCAAAGTAAATTGTCATAAAGGTTTTGATAACTATGGTTACAAAAGCAAACAAATTTTTAAATGGAATTTGCCTCTAGAATCTGCAACAGTAATAGAAAGTGATTGCTGTTGATTTTGAAAGAAGAGAATCATTTGGCAACAATAAGCACAAACCGAAATCTTTTAGCTTTCCACAACATGATTTTAGTTTCTGACACAAGAATTTAATGGAAATCTGGAAACATGATTCAGCCTTTTGCACTCTCATCACGCACTATAACATCCACCACCGCAACCATCTCTTTCCCCCGCCTTTTTTTGTTGTTACAAAAGCCAGAATTTGCTCAACCCCTCACGAAACCCATGAAATGAACTCCTCAGTAATCAATCTTGTTTAAATTACATCATTCAACATCTTCCACCAACATCAAAGTAGGCGATTGAATTCTACCCCGCTATAATGTCTGTGACATCAAATTCACAGGAGAACCCGGATAACGGAAACTATGAACCTTCTTCAAGACCTCCGTTTGCCACGGACAAATGGCCTTTATACGTCGTAGAACAGGTGTTCATGGAGCTAAAGACTCAACGAAGGATTTCCCTTCCCTTACTAGCTATGAATTTGACATGGTTCGCCAAGATAGCTATTACAACTATATTTCTTGGCAGGCTTGGGAAGCTCCAGTTAGCTGGTGGCGCTCTTGGTTTCACTTTTGCTAATGTCACCGGCTTCTCCGTTTTGAATGGACTGTGCGGTGCTATGGAGCCGATCTGTGGTCAAGCTTATGGAGCTAAAAACTTTAGGCTCCTCCACAAAACACTCCTCATGGCGATCTTCTTGTTACTGCTAGTAACCTTGCCTATATCTTGCCTGTGGCTTAAAGTTGACAAAATTCTAATCCATTTTGGCCAGCAAGAAGACATCTCACTTGTTGCAAAGAATTACCTTTTCTATCTTCTCCCCGACTTGGTAATAACTTCTTTGCTCTCCCCTCTGAAAGCCTACTTGAGCTCAAAAGGTGCGACACTTCCTATAATGTTCAGTTCAGCTTTGGCCATGACCTTTCACGTACCAATCAACATGTTATTAGCTAGAGTCGAGGGTCTCAAGGGTGTGTCCATGGCAACATGGATTACTGATCTTGTAGTGGTGATTTTACTTGCCTTGTATGTTCTGATAGTAGAGAATAGGAAGGGGGGGCACTGGAAGGAGGGAGGGTGGTCAGAACAAGGGGTTGGTGACTGGCTAAGATTGCTGAAGCTTTGTGGACCATGCTGCCTTACGACATGCCTCGAATGGTGGTGTTGGGAGATCTTGGTTCTGCTTACAGGTCGTTTACCAAATGCTAAAGAAGCAGTTGGAGTATTAGCAATTGTCCTCAACTTCGACTACTTGCTCTTCTCTGTGATGTTGTCACTGGCAACTTGTGCTTCAACTCGTGTATCAAATGAGCTCGGCGCAAATAGAGCGAGTCTTGCTAAGCGATCGGCCTACGTGACTCTGGCCTTGAGCGTGCTTTCAGGCTGTATCGGTAGCTTGGTGATGGTAGGGTCCAGGGGTACTTGGGGGTCTCTGTTTACACATGACAAAGGCATCATAAGAGGTGTAAAGAAGATGATGTTATTGATGGGTTTGCTGGAAGTAGTAAACTTTCCATTAGCAGTCTGTGGAGGCATTGTCCGGGGAACAGCTAGGCCATGGCTGGGAACGTACGCCAACGTAGGTGGATTCTACCTTCTGGCATTGCCATTGGCCGTGGTTTTAGCCTTCAGGACTGCGCTAGGACTTGGTGGGTTGTTGATAGGCTTCTTGTTCGGAACTTCTATGTGCTTGATGTTGTTGGTATTTTTCATTGCCAGAATCGATTGGGAAGTGGAAGCCCATAACGCAAAAAAACTTGCCTCCAAATGTAATGGTAATGCTGCAGGGGAGGAGGCTGCCAAGAAAGATGGGAATCAAAGAACCACTGAATCGGTTGATAATTCAAATGTATGACAAATTATATACGTACACATTTACTCGGAAACCTAATTTAATTACCACAAAAATACTACAGGCTCAAACTCCCAAAGGAACAGTCACATTAAGGATCCATGTTTTTCAAGCCATATCTTTCCCTTCAATGTAAATTCAACCAACTACCATTGTAATCAGCTTCCAAATGGATGGCTTGATTTTACCTACTGAAGCAAATACCAGGCTCAAGACTAACGAGCTTCCCCTTGTGTAGAAATGCCTCAGTTCGAGTTCCAAAGGATAACAAGTAGAGGCGGATGAAATCAACCAGATTGCTACTACCTGCTGTCAAGGGCCACTCGAAAAATGGGTTGCAGTAGAAGCTTTTAGCAAATTGTTTGCCATTTTCTGATTTTCAATCAAGTACATATCATATATAATAACCTAAAATTAAACTTATGAATCAAAAGCTAACTTTTGCTTAATTCCTGAAAACACAGCAGATGCATTAGTGTTAGGACATGAAGTTTTAATCCAATCCTGAGATCAGGTTGCATATCTCTGCTTCTATGAATCACATCATTGGTTACTATCAAGATAGGCTTATAGATCATCCTTCCGTAAATTTAGGTCCAGCACTCAAAGATTCCAACTCCTTAGCTTTGTCATCATCGAAGCCAAGATTAGACAAAATCTTGTGACCTGAGGATTCCACGTCTGACCAAATGCCCAAAAGTAGATCACTTGTTGTAACTTCCCCATCATCGCCTGTAAAACAAAGATATATAAAAACATTTAAGTTATTGAAAAGGATAACAGCAAATTCCCATTTTGCTCTATATTTGCGGGGAAGGGGGCCCATAAAAAAAAAATTGAATGCACCACTGACCTAATCACAGACTCGTTTTTATACAACAGCTGATAACTTAGCCCAGGACAAGCTCAAAACAGTAAAACATGATGCAGGTCTACAGAAGTGCAAATTCCTCGCTCTAAAAGTACCACATCTTCAGATCAAACACCAAAAGCTTTATCTAGAAAAGATGGCATGTGTGCGGTTATGGCTTTTTGCCATCTTATACAAACAACTGAACAGATTGAACTCAAACACCCTAATTTAACATAGAAGTGTTGAAAGAAAAAACAGCTCCTAGATGGCAGGAAAGAAGCATTTGTACAAATGACATTAAGAAAACAGTTACCTCTACATTATATAGCACTCATTCAAGGAAAAATCAATTGCAGGCATGAAAACATGTGGTTGAATAACACCAACAAATTCTGAAATGTGTACTTAAGGCCTTGTGAGGATGGCTCCAATCAACTCCATGGTCCATAATACTCCAATAATGAACTAAGCTTAGCCTTAGAATAATCAAATGGGGCACATATCATCATAATAATAATCTTCTTTGCCTTCTATTTGTTATTGAATAGTTAACATAGATCATATTTCGCTGCACAATAACTTCTAGCCATGAAAACATATGAATCAAAAAGAATATTAAACAGCGAGGAATACATGTTCAACAAGCTACCTCTCATAAACTCAATATGCCTGAAAACTAACTGTGTCAATGGATATCAGCATTGAATGTATACAGAACATTTAATGGGTGACAAAATGAGTCACAACACTTGTAAAACACATAAAAATGACCACAATTCCACTTGGACATTCTTTACCATATTATTGAGCTACAAGGAATCTAGTTAAAACATATCACACATAATTCAGGAGACCCATGAGATTCCCAAATAAAATGAGCAAACTTAGCAACCTTGGCTTACTAGTGAGCAATGATCAAGAATTATTTAAATAATCGAACAGAGGCTTCATTTTAAAAAGTTTTGGTCTATATTCACTGTCAGTATCCTGTCAACTTCCTAAAAACTTTGTATACACTTGGCCACATTCAATAAAGAAATTTAGCTTACACAATGAAACCCGAGAAACAACAATCAGAAATAGGATTTACTAGATTTGAGTTTATGATTAACAGCCCAATTGATTCATTCATAACAGCTTAGATGGTAGGAAAGAAGTATATTAGAGGGCATTCAAAAATAGTTACCTCCAATGTATATAGCACTCACCCACAGAAAAATCAAATGTGAGCATCAAAATATCTGGCTCAATAACACCAGACGATCGCAATGAAGAATTTTTACTTAATTCATCCCTTGTGAGGTGGTTCCAATCAACTCCATAATACTCCAAGAATGAAACTAACATTAGCCTTAGTATAATCAAACGGCACACATATCACCATAAATAGTAATACTCTTTAACTTCTAGTTCTTAATGAATAGTTGATATAGACCATTTTTGCTGCAAAATGAATTTTAGCCATTATAACATATGAATCAAAAAGGAAAATATTGAACACTAGGAATCCATTTTCAGCAAGTCATCTCTCATGAAATCAAACATTTGCCTCAGAACTAGCTCTCACATTAGATATCAATGTTGAATGTATACAGAACATTTGATGGCAAACAACATGCGTCACAAAAGCGCATCAGAATTATGTACAGATACTTGTAATGGTCAAGAATAGCTTGGCTTTCTTGACTTATTATCAAGCAACAAGGTATCCACCTACAAAACAAAGTAAAGAATTCAAGGGACACATGAATTGACTAACCCCAAAAACTATCGACCTTACCAACCCTGAATTAATCATTGGAATGGTTTAATAATTATTAAACAATCCAACAATCGCATCATGTTAAACAGTTTTGGTGTGTATTCACTATCAGTATCCTGTCAACTTCATAAAAAGTCATCTAAATTTTGCTACATTCACTAAAGAAATTTATCACACAGTGAAACCCATAAACTTACAACCAGAAACAGGATTTACCAGATTTGAGTTTATGATCAACAGCCCAGTCAAGAGCCCTTTGAGCCGAATCAGTTAAGGGTGGTCGCTCAGGAGGAAAGAAGTACATGTCAGCCTTTCCAAGTATCTTTATAGTTTCTTCGCGAACTTTGAAAACAGTAATTCCATTCTTCCACAAGTACTTAGAAGCTACACTAGTCCCTGCAATCCAAATGAGAAGAATACTTGCACAACCATAATTAATGGGGAGATAGAGCCAATACACAAGGAAGTCACATGCGATTTCTCTTCTCCTTATGCCACCAGAACTAGACATAATCATGCAAGCAGCAACAACAAATCATCATCATCATTATCATCACCCAGTTTGAAATCCCTCAATGAAGTGGGGTCTGGAGAGGTCTGATAGTACGCAGCCTTACCCCTACCTAGTAGAGAGGCTGTTTTCGGTAAACCCACATGCAGGATGTGACAATAAAAAGTGATGCAGATAAAAACTGATATATTAAGAGTGTAGGTAAATAAAATTAAATAAGTACATAAATAAAT
>JAOTJB010000210.1:33964543-33974643 GCA_027123815.1 Erythroxylum minutifolium
CAATAACTATAGAAAGAACTTTGGTTGGTATATATTCCTTTTACCACTGTCATTGTTTTAATTAGGAATTTACATTGCCAAAATTCTTTATTTTTTATCTCAATATTACTTTGTTTTGGAGGAGACACCACCAATAGATATAAATACTAAAATCTAGAGGATGAAACTTTGTTGGGTATATACTTGGCATCACAACCATTGTTTTGATCAAGAATTGACACAACTAAAGTTCCCTTCTCCCCAACCTTAATATTTATATGTTTGCCTTATTACTTACTTCTATACAAATTTATTTGTATTTATAATCTTGGTATTTAGTAAGAGACGGTGTTCTCATTTTAAGGACCATGCATAATGGTGGTATTAAACGTGCTCACTACTGGTATAATTTTAATTACCGCATGATATTCTTTTCATTTAGTCAATGTATTCTATTTAAAAGTGTATGGCTTCCTTATCTGTAATGAATTATGGTAATATATTTTACTTAGACGTGTTATCAAATAAATAGAGTACTACAATAGTTTGCACTTATAAATCATTGAAGTTGTTACTTATTTAAAGTGTATGATGGTAATTTTTGTCGATACTGATGTTATTAAATTAATTGTGTGCTGGTATAGTTTACATTGAGTTATGATCAATATTTTTCATTTAAAATGTTTATCTTGCTTATAATAAATGACAATATTTTTAATATAGACTAGTAATATAAATAAATAGAGTACTAACATATTTAATGGGGAAAAAGGAAAAAAAAAGAATATCAACGATAAAACAATTATACTGAAAAAAAACGATTATCATTTTCAACTTCAAATTTCATCAACTACTGTGAAAATGGAAGAAAGAATAAAATTGGCCGCGAAGCATTTTTTTAATTAGACTGCGGTCTTCATGACAAGAGAGCTAAATGATGGACAGTTGAGAAGAAGCCTATTCCTCGTGAAAAACTCTAAGCTCGGGTCCCTCTCTCGATTTGACTTCAGATTGCAAGGATTTTCCATGTGGTTCTGGTGTTTTGTCACACAAATCCTTTCCCGTCTTTTTGCTCCAGCTGTCTGACTTGATACAACAACTCCCAACACCGAACCCCCTCAATTCACTAGCCGTCCATGTTTTGGAAAAAGCCTAGCCAAAATCATGATGTACGCACGTCTTTTCCCTATAATTGCGAAAATTTCACTTCACTTGTTCCCCCTGCTCTACCAGGGATATACTTTATAGCCAATGGATTTAAGCTTCTTTCTTTCTTATGATTCATTGGAACAAAATCTTCGTAATTGCAAAAGAATGTTTAATTTTTGCGTACTTGAATCAATTTTACATACAGTTCAATCTAAGTGATAAGTGAAAGAGTCTAAGTGATAAGTGAAAGAGTAAACATGCTCCCGGGGCATAGCTCAACTGGCAAAGGCTTAGGTGGTGTGGTGCCTGTCATGCTGGCGATCTGCAGGGTGGAGGTTCGAATCTTGAGGGCAACCTTTAAGATTTGAGCCCTTTGTATGGTGAAATCAGTGAGTAAGTCCAAGTCTCTGGTCAGTTGAAGCACATCCCACGATTTACATCCCCCACCAATCTCGAGGGCATGGGGAGTGAGGGCTCGTAATATTGGAATTCAACATTTAGGTGAAAGAGTAAACATGACATTAGGATTCAAGAGAAAAGATGTTAGGAGCATTCATACACAAAACATGAGAATTATTAACGGTGTATCATGTTAATGTGTGAGATAGAGATTGAGAGACAGGATAACCATTGATGTACTCAATTACAAGCAAATCGTAGTCCCATGATGTTAATAGTAATTTATTCGACTATAATTACCTATTTAAAATTAAACTACCTACCTACACACTCCATCTAAACAAATTAATAATAGCGTGTGATTAAATCAAGCAAAAGTATCACAGCCAATCATATTCCCTTCCTTCGATCATGAAGAAAAGTGCCTAGCATAGTAACCTTACGAGTTCAAGAAAAAGTACCCAATTGGGCAGTTGCTTACTTACGAGGCTTTAGGAAATTTCATTTTCCTACACGACACACTGGTTCAAGAAAAGGGGCCCAATTGGCCAACTCATTAGAAATACTCGTATGCGTCGGTGAGTCGTGAGTTGATTCCATTCCCTTCATAGATTGTTAAAAGAACAGAGCACAGCAGTTGATGACCAAACTTGCAAGGCAAGCCAGCCATGGACAGATCACGCCCCAAGCTAAAAGGCCGAAACCTTGCTTTGCTTTCTACTTACGTTGTAATCTAAGCTATACTCCACCTGCTTGCTCTATAGTGGCAATCATAGCACTCTCGTCGTATCCAAAGGTTACCATGCGGCTCAATCTAACGGGTCAGACGCAATTACAAAATCCTATCCCTCTTTCTAATTTCAACTTCCAAGAACTACGTGGTAATATATATGATTCCATAACCGAGCAAATAATAGGTTCAACTGTTTTTCAATCATTTTCAAGACTTAATCCCAGTCTAGGGGCTTAAGCTATCGATCAATGTTTCATAAATAAAACTAATCCATGTTTTTCTGAGCCAATCAACAATTGGAATTTGTATAAATACAGCCCAAGTAAAAGTTGGTCTGTTTCATGTATCTCGCGTTATTGAGTTCAACAGTATAATTAGTTTGTTTATACAACCGCATTGACCTGTTTTAAACAATGTAAATGCAATGTACATTAGAATTAGTAGCCTTGTGAAAAAATAATCCCATTGAAAAAGATATTTTAGTTCCAGTAGAACAAGCTTAAAGCATTCTTGGTGTAATGCTTAATAAAATATTATGTAGTGGATAGGTTGTGACTAGCGACTGATGTAGTAGTTGAATGCACGAGCCATGTGAGTCCAGTTTTTTGTCCAAGTACTTAATTACGGTAACCCAATTTGACGCCCAGTATCTTCTGACCGAGTAAATACTGATACTCTGATCAAGTACTCCTACGTGGAACCCACAAAAAACATGGAGAAGAATGCGGTGTATTATACACACCCAGAACCATACTACCCGATTCAAAAAGCATATCCGAGGAACCTGCCTAAATTTAAATAGAAATTTACCTATCGCCTTATAGAACACATAGTGATAATGAAGTGCTTACTAATAAATAAATAATGCCAATAATATCTACAGCATGTTTAATCACGTTAGATGGAAACATGCTTCGAGTGTCTCACGGAGAGATATGCGGCGCCGCTGTATGGAATCCACACCCCAGTGCCACAAGTATGGTTCCCGAATGTGAGCCAACAGTTTTCGAATTTGCCGCCAACGGTCAAAAGAAGAAAGTCGGGCGCGATTTCCGAAATGTGGAAAGAAAGAGAATGTATTAGAGCGGGGCCAGTCGTGACCGACGTCTGATCTGGCATCCCACCTGTCGTCATTTCTTTCCACCGCGTACATAGCTCTTGGACCCTGCGAAAAGCCGCGACACTGTTATGCTTTTTTTGGCTCATATATTATTTAATTTTTGGTCGAATTGTTCTCCTCAAATAAATCAAAGAGCCACAGCGTAGTATCCACGTCAAAAAAAGACAGACGGTCCCACTAATCACGCTTTTATCGATGTGGATATTTCTCTCCGCGATGACGGATGACACAGCCCCATCCCAACCTTTAGAGCCCGCCCAAACCACCCTACTATCCACAATGGGCCGTCCAAATTTGGCGGGAAGTCAACCTGCTTCCCGCCAACAGAAAGGCCGAAAGATGTTACCCCTTCTTTCGAAATCGTCTAACCGTCATTACCTGTAGAGGACGTGTTTTTTACCGTTAACGTTTTCCCGCTTTTTTTACCGGTTACAAATTCAGCGCACGTCATGATTTAATTTTGTTCGATGTGATCCACGTGGCAGTATGTCTTAAATGTGTGGTAATGATCGTGTTGTAGTTTAACGGAGAATAACCGTTTTTTCCTGCTCGTTAACGTTGGGTGATTTGAGAAAGCGCCACGTAGGCAGTCGGTGAAAAGAGCCAACAGGCAAACGTGTTTTCTGACAGGCCTGCACGAGAGTGTTCAGACCAGAATGGGGCCAAGGGCCCCACGAAATACGTTATGGGACATGCTTCGAGTTGACATTGCTTTGAAGTTGGACACGTGGTGAAGGCTCAACATTTCAAAGCTCAAATTGTTTTTAAAGGGCGCTCAAAGGAGCACATAATAAGTCCGAATGCGTGCTTCCACGTCATGGGCGCCATTTCCATGTCCTGACCAGTTAAATACTATCACGTGATATCACCACCACCATTCTTCAAATGACTAATTTGCTCTCTACGATTAGAAAGATAAAAGATTGTAAAAGACAGGTAAGGATATTTTCATAGCTGGTAAGAAATGACGAGAATGGAATGACCTAACGATCCTCAACAGCGATACAAATGACAAGGTAACAAGAAAAAAGAACACAGTTATGAGTGTATACATCAAAAGAGCCCGCGAGAATTACAAAGTGGAACCGGCGAAAAAGTGACAGAAGAAAAGCCGATGAGGGCGGTTTGTTGTCACGTGCGGACGTCATAATGTTAAGTCGGCAAATCACAACTTAGTATCCAAGCCATCTCCATTCTCCACAGAGTATTCGGGTCCCACATAGTCCACCCGGACTCAACCCCCAATCCCCATTGAGTCGAATACACGCATTGGGCTCAGCAAATCTTTACCTGGCAATTCCGAGCTGGACTTTTGAACCACCGCCAACAATGAGGATCAAGCAACACGTGGCAAAGGTAGTTCTCATGGAACCTAATGATCACAATTTCAAAATGTCAACCCCGCCCCCAATTAGACATGGGGCGATTTTGATTCAGTTAATTACGCTAAAATGTTAGATGCCCAAATAAATCAAGTTAACGTCATATACATTTATTTATTAAAAGCAAAGATTTTATTAGATTACGTGAAAAACTAAAATTTGAAAAATTATTAACTTATTTAGAATTTTTTTTTTAAGAAGAGGGTGAGCTGGGTCAAGGCTGGGCAGGGCGCAGACGCAGATCCATTTTAAGGGCAGGCGTTACTCACGCTGTTCGAGGTTTCTACATAGAAAGGGAAATACAAAAACATAAAACATAAAGAATAAGAAACCCCCAACCTGAAAAACAAGAATAAAATAAAAGTCAAGACATATATATAGGGTGCTGAGAAGTGAGAAGAGAGAACAAGCATGGAGACAGGGCAAGAGAGTTTAAGACCAAGGCGTGTTCTGCGCTTGTAGTAGTTTTAAGTGGTTTACAAAATCCGTAACCCTTACAGAAACAGAGAAAGAGAAAGGAGAAACAAATAGCAAGCGAGAGAGGGACGGAGAGAGGAAGGTTTTAAGTTCCCTGTTGGTGTGTTGTTAATGGCGATACGATCCAAGAGAGAAGAGTGAAAAAGAGTTTCATAGATTCCAGCTTTTGGCTTCGTTGGGTTTCGTGGTCGTCCAGTGTTTTTAGCTTTCTTAGTTCTTCGTTTCTCTCGTCGCTTATTTAGTGTTCCTCACCTGTGTTGTTTCCTTTCGGTTTAAGGAGACAAACAGAGGAAGAGAAACGTAAAATTATCTTGTGAAGCTCTCTGTTCTGGTTCTGGTGCTGGTTTTCTTGACATACAAGGAAGAGAAAGTGCGACAATGGTGTGCAACACGTACATGGATGAGTACGAGAAGCTTGTTATAAGGATGACAACTCCTAGGTGACGTTTCTTTTCTTTCACATATGAAGGCTTAGAGCGGCTTCTGTTTGGGTGTCTCAGCTGAGACTTGAGTTCCATGCTTCTATGTCCTCTTCTGAGTTTCAACACTCTTTGTATAGTTTGCTTATGTCTTCTCTCTCCTTTTGCGTTTATGATGTTTCACGGATCAAAATCTTTTGAACTTTGTTTTTGGTAATTCATGCCTAAAAGTCTGAATTCTCGATTTTCCTGAAAATCTTTTTCCGACCCAGATCAGATTTCGTGTGATTTAAGTTGTTCTTTTTTTATATTTTCCATGTTAAACCTTACTTACTCAAAAATTTAATTTCACCCTGTTTAGAACTCTCACAAAGAACATTTCTCTGGAGAAAAAAATAATAATTTGCCTCCCACTTGACCTGTATCTACTTTCTGTCTACAGGGTCGTCATCGACAATGCCGTTTGCCCCACCGCGACAATTGTCAAGGTAACCCTTCCACGAAGGCAGTTAGAAATAATCCACTTATGGGTTTTCCGTTGAATGGCCTTGAATTGTTGTTTCATTCAGAAAATTAAATTGACTAATTGTTTTTTCCATCTGTTTCATTAACAGTTTGATAGCGCTAGAAAGCATGGAATCTTGCTCGAGGCAGTCCAAGTCCTCACCGACCTCAACCTCTCTATTAAGAAAGCTTATATTTCCTCTGATGGAAGGTGGTTCATGGATGGTACTGATTATTTGGCTTTATTATCACTTTTATGTTTTAAGCTTTTTAGGGCTCGTCCTTGAATTTTTCGTAACCTTGCTGTCTGTTGATTCTGCAGTTTTTCATGTGACTGATTTAAAGGGGAACAAGTTGACGGATGAGAGCGTTATTAATTACATCGAGCAGGTTAGTTGTTGTGTACTAAGTACTCGTTTTTTAGTATACATTGAAAATTCATTGTTTTTATTTTTGGCTGACGGATACCTCTTTTTTTTTGTGTTTTTTTTGGTGACATACAGTCGTTAGGAACAATCCATAATGGCAGAACCGAGAGTTATCATGGTCTGACGGCGTTGGAACTAACTGGCACTGACCGTGTCGGCCTTCTTTCAGAAGTGTTCGCAGTACTGGCTGACTTGCAATGCAATGTGGTGGAGGCTAAAGTATGGACTCATAATGGCAGGATTGCTTGCTTAATCCATGTTAAGGACCGCAATTCTGGAACCCCAATTGAGGACTCGCAACAGATTGACCAGATTGAGGCACGTTTGAGGAATGTTCTTAAAGGGGACAATGATATTAGGAGTGCCAAAACCACCGTGTCAATGGCAGTAACGCACACCGAAAGGAGGTTGCACCAAATGATGTTTGCTGATAGGGATTATGAGAGAGAGGCCATTTTGAAGAATTCTTCGGAATCTCCAGTAGTGACTGTACAGAATTGGTTGGAAAGAGGCTATTCAGTTGTGAATGTTCAGTGCAAGGACCGGACAAAGCTGTTATTTGATGTTGTTTGCACCTTGACAGATATGGAATATGTTGTGTTCCATGCCACGATCAACACATCAGGAGATAGAGCATATCTGGTATAATTTAATTGCGTCCCTTTTAATTTGTGATGGCCAGTGATACATGGTTTTTTTTTCTTATGTTCATTTGGTATTATTTGCAGGAATTTTACATTAGGCATACAGATGGGACCCCAATTAGTTCTGAGCCTGAGAGACAACGTGTAATTCAATGCTTACAAGCTGCTGTTAAGAGAAGAGCATCTGAGGTAAATGTTGATTGTTGTTGAACTAGTTATATTTTCAGTTGTTAGGCGTAATGTTTAACTGGAATAAATTTGCATAAACAGGGTGTGATGTTAGAATTGTGCGCATCAGACAGGCAGGGCCTTTTGGCAGATGTTACAAGAACGTTTCGAGAGAATGGGCTGAATGTGACAAGGGCTGAGATATCAACAAATGTTGACATGGCTCTTAATGTATTCCATGTAACTGACGCAATTGGCAATCCTGCTGATCCTAAGATCATCGAATCAGTTAGACAGAAGATTGGAATAGGTAACTTGAAAGTGAAGGAATTGCCAGCATTGAATTACCATAAAGAAGCAGAAAGGGAAGAGCAAGCTGTAGGGGTTGCAGGGACAGTGTTATTATCGCTTGGAAGCCTTGTAAGAAGGAATCTGTACAATTTGGGATTAATCAGATCATATTCTTAAAGGTGGAAGATAGAAAGGCAATTTAGATTGGGGAAAAAGATTTGCTGTTGAGTGTTCTTTCTGGTGGTGGCATATTCTTTGCTTGAAGCCTGAGCTTTTGATCTGTACATAAAGGTGGGAGAATTTGGTGATAGTAGTAAGTAGGTTGTAGGTGGGTTTGGTTGGTTGAATAGATAGGGACATTTCAGACGGAATGGAGGGCTGCTCCATTCTTTTTTCCCCCCTGTTTTTTGAGATCATGCTTTGGGGGTCCCCAAGGGAAGATTCATTCCAAAAGAAGGTTCAAAGTAAAAGTGTGTTGGTGGAGGGTTGTGATTACTATACTATAGTTTGTGGGTAGTAGATGGAGCGGTAAAAATTAGGTTGAGATTGAATATCAGTGGCCTTCATATACATCACTCAGATTGTACATAACTACCTTTTAAATATATTACCTAGTTTTAATGGTTGACCTGATTATTCTTTTATAATCATTGTTTGCCTATTCAATCCTATGATGCCAGTGTATACCTATATAGGAGGTCCTACCGAAGGTGTGATTGCCAAACGTGACAGATTAACTGATTCTAAATGTTCCTTCTAAAGATGAGATGCTCTTTTAGAACTTGAATCCAAGGATAAATTGTGTGCAACTCTAATGTCTTTACATTGAACATATTACATAACTAAGATCAAATCAATGAAGTGAAACAAAAATCTTTATAGATTTGTTTTTTTGTTTTATAGAAGTATTCATGAAATATAATGAAATCAAATATTTATACCCCGTCATAAAATTGAATCTAAAAGCTTTATAATTTTAGTCTTTAATCAAATGAGAGTTATATGTTTTGAAATCGATTGAAACCGGACTGAATTAATTATGAGATCAATTAAAAGTTGGATCTTGAAAAGGTTCAAATTAATCAACCTTTGCAATGATAAAGTCAGGCTTACAACCCTAAGTATGCCCACCTATAATATACAAAATAGGATTAATAGAGCCAGCCAACAAATAGTGAGTATCACCTTAACTCTCTGAAAATTTTGGCATATAGGCAACATAATATTCTTTGGCTGTATTAGATATCTCCGGCTGAGGGAATTTGTTATTCTTTACCTTTGTTCTCTCACTGCTGTCGATGTAGGTAAAGAATCACCAACATTTGAATTTCCAAAATAACAGAGATACTAAAACTTCTTGTTCAAACACTTATGAGAGAAAAGACCCACAAATCTATATGAACCAACAGCTGCATAGCCTTCCTCAAAACGCAATCTTTACCCTACTTTGTCTGATCTTATTCATCAGCTCCTTAACTAAACCTTGAAATAATAAAGAAAAGTATCTCTAATTTATTTGACCCTTTTTTATGTGTTAGAAAAATGACTAGGACTTTTTTTGTTTTGTACAGATGGACCTCTGGGACATAGAGTGAGTGGGTTAGGTGGGGTTAGAAAAATGGGATCACTAGTTCTTCTTACAAGGACAATTAGGTTAGGTGTGTACCGTTTAGAGACACTTTCTTCAACTTCAATTCTATTAAAAGCAGACGTGGGGCTAAAAGATAGTTAGACAGACAATGGCGTTGACCGTCTGCAGCGGTAACAGCACCGTTTAAGTGGGGTGGTCTAAAATATCTGACCTATCAATGGTAGAGACTTGTGGAAGAAAGAAACAAACAGAAAAGGAACTGCAATGGAATCACGTGCTCTGAAACTGAATTGGCTCGTCTTTTCATGTTTAATTAATTAATATAAATTTAAAAAAAAGGTAGAACATGATATTGGTAACTAGTAGCTACCTTAAAACGTTGGCAAACATTGTTAATATGGATTTTCTTGGTCAGACTGACCGGTGTCGCTGGCTACATCTGGATTGCCTTTAATAGATTTGTACTAATTTAATGTTACCGCCTATTATAAACTTGTACTCATATCTTAATGTTACTGCCTATAATAGACCAGTACTAATATCAAGAAAAAACCATTTTGAATAGTCCTAAGTTTTACAGCTTATTGCATCTTTTCTGTCTCAAAAATGGTTTGTACGTCTTCCACGTGCTTTGTTCCTTTCATATCATCTAAAAGATTTTGATGGTAAAATAAGGAGGTGTTGGTGTTTGTTTACCATATACATTCTTCATATGAACTTGGAAGATAGCATTCATTGTTGCCCCAAATAATGCTTTATCAAGTAAGATTGGAATCGACAGTCATAAACTGGATGACATGTTGAGACACATATAAT
>JAOTJB010000210.1:33991810-34002177 GCA_027123815.1 Erythroxylum minutifolium
TTATATGAGTTGAGTTGATTATGTGATACATGGAAGGAATCATATTGTATAACTTGTGACTGCCATGATCCAATCATCTTAATTCACTTAATGATGATTTGATCGATTCAATATATTATGTGCACTTAAAATTTTCTTGTTGAATCATCAAGTCGTAATATGAGCCAAGTGGGAGATTGTAAGATATTTTAGTGGCCCATGTCACTTATGGATTTGAGTCTAATGGAACGGGTCCTAAGATCATGATTATTGGTCTCAAAGAGTTGGGCTTAAATGGGTCTCTCCTTTAAACAACTCATTTTATCAATAGAAACATATATAACATGTAGATGTAGAGAGGATATACAACGTTTCTGGAAACACAAATAAGAAAGGCATAGATTCTTAACCCTCGCAGAAACAATTCAAGATAGGAAAGGAAGAGAGGGAATAAAAGTTTGTCAAGAAATTCAACGTAATAGATTCAGGTTTGTCTTTACGTTATTAATCGATCCATAAAAGTTTCTTTCAATCGTCTCTTTTCTTCAAGTTCAATGGTAGTACTGTGGTTCTCTCTTTTATGGAAACACACTATATGTTCCAAAGCAGCCTTCAGCACCTGGCTCCCTCTAAAAAACCGACTCCTTAGTGCGCACCACTGGAGCGGCAGAGCTGCTGACTTACGCATATTCTGCTACTTGGCTCCACAAGACCACTCCCATTTATTTTTCCAATGCTGTTATTCAAAAGCCATATGGAGTCTGTGTGTTGCACTTCTTGTCGTCGCCCTCTTACCGCTTTGATTGGGACTCTAAACTGGCATGGGTTATTAGCAAATCGAACAATGGTGATCCTAATGTTACTCTTATCGCCACTGCCTTTTCAATGGCTATCTACAACTTATGGAAGGAACGTAACAACTGGAAATTCACGGAAAAAAAACTGAGAAATATATCCTCGCAGATAAGCTTGTCAACCATATAAGAGTGTATCTCTTAGCCAAGGATGTTCATCGACTACTCACCTCAGACATAGCGTACTTGGAAACTCTAAAATATTCATGCTTCTTTAATTGTTCTGCTAGTCTTTGTCATCATCTTCTTTGATCAGCTCTTCTATTAGACTAATAGAGTGATGATCTGCGAACTCTTTTGTGAAGTTGTAAGGAAATATTTCTTTTATTTCCCAAACAAATATGTTATAAAAATTATTTTAATATTTGTTTATGAAAAAATATAAATATAATAAGTAGGTTAAAATTTTTTCAAACACATTTGTACTTATGTATATGTAAACCAGGTCGCTCCTAATATTTTATAGGCTCGGGAAAAAGTAAAAAAAAGGGCCCAAATGAATCTACAATATGCGAATATTTAAACTTTAAAAATATATTTTTATTACTAAAATTTAATATCTATACCTAAGTGACTCAAGTCATAAATCTACATACTCAATAAAATTCTAAATTGACAATAACAACATCTAACAATATCTTGCAAATGTCAGCAGTAATAAAATTACTAAAAATAGTAACAACTACCAAATAACAATATCAAATTGCAAAACATAAAAAGAATTGCACTAACAAGAACACAGATGATCATGAAAAATAATTTCTTTGCATATTTCTAGATACAAAATCATCAATAATTATATCGAGATTAATATTATTCAACATATCCTTCTCAATACATAAAATATCTAAACCATTCAATCTTTCTGGTGACATTGATGTTCTCAAGTAGGTGTTTAATAATTTTAACTTTGAAAAACATCACTCAACAGATGTTACATTTACAGGTACAGTTAATAAGTAATTAAAACATGTGGACAACAATTTGCTTCTTTAACAAATTCAAGAATTCCAACTGATGGCATTAACTCATTTGGCAAAGTCATTTGCAATACTTTTAATTCAAAAAAAAGATAATCTAAATCCACATTCGACACATTATCATTAGAAAAAGTAGTTGTAAAATTAGTGCAACATTTTCTTAGTTCATCATCATCCAACATCATTAACTTATTTGAATCAATTAAGAATCTAAAAATACTTTTAAATGTCGTTAATTATTCTAATCTATTCTTCAATGAAGCAATTGCCATATCACAACAACTGTAAAATAATTAACTATAAAGAAATCTTTACTGTATTTCTCTATCATTATCATTTTAGTCAAACTATCTTTTCCCAACAATACAACCTCTAGTTAGAAATGTAGGCTCTACATTCGTCTCATGTGCAAAACTTTTATCAATATTCATACTAGAGTCAAACCTTTCATTTTTATATATCTCAAAAAATATCATTACACCTTCTGATTGCTCTATGACAGTATCAATGCACATAGATTTAGACTGTAACTTTTTAAAATAAATATAGCAACTAAAATTTCAAAACTCTGAAGTACACTAACCAAACTTTCTACTTCATTCTTTGACTTGGTATCATCATAAGATGTAGATGAAAACAAAAGGTGAAAAACAATATCCTATATAAAGAGGAAAATTTGACATCCTATATAAAATGAAAAAAACAAAGAATAATTTATTATGATATCTGCAAAATGAAATAACGATAAATTATCATGATAAATTTTGATTTGAATTATTGTATGATTTATGTTAAAAAGATTCTAATAAGAATTAGTTGAAAAAAATAAAAGTAGGAAACTTATTACAAATATATATTAAAAAAAGATATTTGAAGAATAAAACATGAAGATTCAAATTAGATAATAATGGGATGATTAACCTTGAATGGATTGGATTGCATTAGTATAGTATGTCTTATAACATCCATACAATAATCTTAATCAATATGATTAAATTGGCATAACAATGATAATTTAAAAATTAATGCTTAAAATGAACTTTTGACTTATTTTGTTGTAATATTAGGTTAAGAAATCATATTATGCTAAAATAAATTTCCACATAAGTTTGATAAGATTTAATTAAAATAAATAAATTTTATGACTTTTAAATTATAATTGTTAGGATCTTCTTCTCTTTTAGTATGTACTAAGCAGCCTGGGCTTAGGCTTATGCCTATTGTATGGATCATTAAAGTAATTAAATGTTTTTTAATTAATATTCAATTCAAATTTATATCCTTCATTTCTCTTTTACAAAACGTTTATTAATTCCTGTAACAAACATTTGTCAAATTATTTTAATTAAAAAATTTTGCACATAATATATAAATCATTAGTTATAACGTAAATATCTAGTGTCAAATAGTAAATCTTTTAAATGCTAAAAGAGAGGTATGCCATTATATATGACGGATAAAGATATGATATACAAATGAATGTGCCCTTTCTTTTAAGGAAATATCAAATATTACAGAAAGGCCACAATAATTATCTTTTTTTTTCAATTTCTTAGTAAAAACTTTTAGATAAACATCCATCCATTTTAATCTAATTAGTGGCCCACTACAACTTAGTTTTGTTAAAAAGCATCCTAGATGAGATCTTATTTTACTCATTTAAAAGTTTAAAAATTTTACTCTCTAAAAATCATCAACCCACCCTTTTTAAAGGTATAATAATATTAATTGATGTCAAAATTTTCTTTTTTTTAGGTCTAATATGTATGTGTGCATATTTATCATCTTTTAACTTGAGTAAATGTGCACATCCAAAACAAATGCAAATAAAAATATAAAAGAAAAATTAAAAAGAACCTATTTTTCCTTCTCCTTATCAAGATTAAAATAGAATCATTAAACCGCTTAATTGATAGTTGAAATTGAATTTCTTTTTAGCTTTGAAATTTAGAATAAGAAACTCAACTACATATTTTTTCTTTTTCAGTTTCCACAAGGTAAAGTATCGAGGAACCTTTTGGTATGTATATAAACATCTTAAACATATTTGTTGACTTTTTAGTTTCTACCCCTTTAAAAGAATAGATTTATGAACTTTCAAATTTTCAACTCTTTTAATAAATAAAAGAATAGATTTAGTCTAATATTTGGATTAGACTCTTGAGATTTTGTGTCCAATCTTTAGTTCTTTTCATAAAAGTCTTGGACCTAACTTAGAATTACTCAAAACTTGGGACTTAGCATAATTATTTAAAGGTTATTTTTTAAAATTGTGGCACTAATAAAATTATGTTTGAAATTAAAATATTTAATATAAATTTAACATATTAATATTCATTTTACAAAATAGTGAGCCAAGTCTGATTAAACCTTGCTTTTTTGGATGGATGTAAGTTTTCTTTTAAGGCTTTCTCATGTTTGGGCCTAATGAGACATCCTCCTCTTGAAATATTCATGTTTGTGTTTAATGCCCTTCCAACTCTTCAAAATAACAATATAAAATTAAGAATAGTCAATTAAACATGAATTTTTTAAATAAGACCTAATTAGATCTAAAAAGATGACGTGTCCAGGTTTTGGCCTTTATAAAACACAAAAGACCCAAGTCATATTCATTAATCATTAATAATCAATCAAGATCAAAGAACTATTTTTATAAAGCCATTAAATTAGGTAAATTTAAAGATAAAGCATATACAAGAAACTTATAATTGTGGACATAGAACCAAAAAAAAAACCTTAGAGGGGTCTAAGATGGCTCGACGTCCCTCCGCATGATCCACTCCTTAGAATTTAGAAGTTTAGTTTTAGAATTTGATAGATATGAATTCAATCCCTATCAAACAAAGTTTACAAATTGGCCCAAGAAACCAAGTATCCTTTAACATTGCAGAAGTCGGAGACAGGTGTCACAATTATATGCGTAAGTCACTCTAAAAGAAATCACTATTCTTATGAAAGTAAGGGTGATAGTTAAGTCTAGGCCTGACCCAAAATCAACAGGGTTGACCCTAACTTAAAGGGCTAGTTTAGTTTGATCTAGGTTTGAACTATGCTCGAGCTTTTTTTTAAAAAAATTTGGGCTTCCAGTTAGGTCCTAAGCCTATACTGACTTAAAACTTAAAAGTTTTAAACTTATTTGGCTTAGGGTTAGGCTGTATATCACAAGTACAGTTGGTCTTTAAGTTGGACTTGAGCTTGGGTAGAAATGTTTAGGCTAGCTCGGGCTTGGGTTAGCCCAGTCGACCCAACCTATTGCCAAGCCCACATGAAAGAGGTCACTCTTTTCATAAATACTTTCTTTCACAAAATATTACTTTTCTTTTTTTAATTTTACTATCTTGATCGTCATAAGCCAAATAACAAAAAAAACTATAATACTTAGTTTCGCATATCCATAAAGTGGAACCACAAAAACTAGACTCATACTACATTTCCAACTTGCTACACTATGCCTAATTTTAGACATTTAAGCTCAAACCTAAAAGTAAAGAATTTAAGCACTTTAAAATGGAGTCATAATTAGTTAATGATGGAAGCATTCAATTAAAAATCATAGGCTAACATTGTTTGTCTTAACAAGATATGGAATTGACAATCCCACCACATTCACCTTCATAACTACCTATGTAAGTTCATAGCAATAATAAAAAATATATAATAATAATTTTTTGAAACATTAAATAAGTAACCTACTATAGTTGACTAATAAGTTGATAAAGGTCAACAAATTAAAATGATGTCCTAACCTACTTCTACCATAACGTTGTATACCAACATCATTTGATGTGTCATAAATACAAGATTATGAGCACATATATGTTAATTTTGATAGCCCTTTCAATAGGAGCATACTGCCTAAACTATTAGATTCCAAAATTTTATGAAAGATCCCATATGATCATATTACATAATTTAGGGAAATGATATAGCTACATAAAGCAACATATGTAATAAAAGTGTTATGCCTTTTTACCTATATTGGTAAACCCATCGAGAGGCTAGTACTAAACTTTCCTTACAAGCTCAACAGAAATTTTAGATAACTAGAAAACTATTTAAGACTCACTTTGCCGGCAACTAATGTTACTTTGAGATTTAGCAATATTATTTAAGGTAATGCAAAAATCAAGCAAGATCTTTTGAGACTACATAAGATGATTTAGCCTAAACATTATACAAATAACCAACCTCAACAGCTCCATTGCAACTATTATTTTCAAGAAAGGGAAGAGACACAAGACCTTATAGAAATCTTTGTAGATGAACATGGTCCATACCTTCGAAGAACTTTAAAAGAGGGCATAAAGATGCATTGACTTAGAGAAGGACAAGTTATCTATTCGATACCCAAAAAAATCTCCAAAACATATACAATACCAAAAAATGAAGAAAATTACACATTACATATAAAGGAAAAGGAACATAAAAGGCTAGTTGGAGGAAATAGAATCACTAAGCATACAATAAAAGATGATAGGCAAGGCTAGTTGGAGGAAATAGAATCACTAAGCATACAATAAAAGATGATAGGCATAGACGAAGAAAAAAAGTGAAGTTCCATATATTAAGTGCTTATATGGATCACATATTAAAGTTCATAAGTGGACAAGATCTAATAAACCCTTTCTACCAATGTCGTTAAGGAGGCACTCAATAAAATTTATTATTGGTTCCATCAGGAATACAATTATGACACTGCAGATTGTAAGAACCTCATGTATACTATTAGTGATCTCTTACAATAGAGGCACTTAGTACAATTTTCTAGAAAGGAGTAAAATGATTTTTCAATATTCTTTTCTATGATGCCTTCAAAGCAATGAAGCTCAAATTATAACAACTTCGACCAATGGCTTTCCCTTTGATTAGGTTTCGAAGAGACCACATCTTTCTTGAACGGAAAATATCTTTTCTTGTTATGATCGGAGAGTACCAAGACAGACTACGAAGATAGAATTCCTAATATGCATACATATTACATATACTGTTATTTTTATAGACCTTTATCTTGTCATCGTTGTCAGTTAAAAAGCAATAATATAAAATTGAAATGACTTACATGAATGCAAGGCGTCATGAAAAATCACTGCCCTAAGTCAAAAATCCCCCCTCTATAGTGCAGCAGGACAACGGGATCCGTCCCCAGAATTAATGCCTTTTTCACCAGCTTCGGTGCACTTTAAAAGGTGGAGTAGAAACTGTCTCCGAAATTAAAGGAAGACATATAAATGCAGAATTTGTGTGTAAGAAAAAATACATATGTAAGGTGTTTGTATGTAGAGGAAAAAGCTTGAGTTGGATGGAGCAAATAAAGATGCGTGAGAGAAGAAAAACAGAGAAAATGAGCATTGTTCAACGATCTTTCTATTGAGTAGATGCTTAACTCATGTATATAATAGAAACAATTTATACGTTGGCAATGGGAGAAATGAACGTTGGAGCATAATAATGGCTAAACATTATAACTATTAAAGGATAACAATGAGGTTGACAACGGTAGGGTCTAAGTTATAGACGAATAACACCAACAATACCCCACTTGTCCAAAACTTGAGAAACAAATTGTAACAATTTACGAGAAAAATAAATGAACAACCATGTGAACTAAGTCTTGAACCTATTGTCCAAGAAAATTGGAGACAAAACCTGCTAGAGAGTTAACAGCCTCAAAATGCCCTGATCTTATGATCACTCTAGAGAGATAGCCCAAATACTCTCATAGGAGGTCAGCTAGCCCCCCTTAATCACGTAGGTGAGTCCATCAAGTGTGTATTGCTCACACCATCCAAACTTGGGCTATGGAACTCATTAAGGATTATACAATCCAGCCTCATGAAACGCAGTAAAGTCATTATAGGGATGCAATTCAGTAACTGAATATATCTCAATATTATACCACAAACAAAGTACAAATAAGTAGTCACCACATAACTTCGTTTGACCCATTGAACCTGGTTTTCCAAGATGGGTGTCCTTCACGAGGTTACTACACAATTGGGCTCAACCCTATCCCTTTAGCATGCTCTAAAACTAGTTTCCTACACAAAGCTTTTGTAAATGGATCCGCTAAATTTATCTCTTACTTGACATAATCTAGAGAAATTACACCATGTCTAATTAAAGTACATACAATTTTATGTCTCAATTTGATATGTCTACTTTTGTCATTATACGCCTTATTCTTGGCAACATGAATGGCAGCCTGTGAATCACAATGAAGGAACATAGAAGGAATTGGTTTTTCCTAAAGTGGGATATTTGTTAGGAGATTCCTTAGCCACTCAACTTCCTGTCCTGCTAACTCCAAAGCCATAAACTCAGCCTCTATTATTGATCTCATAATACATGTTTTGTAGCTCCTGCTAAGGTAAAACATAACCACTGGTAGAGTGTATATCATCACTCTTCGTAACCCAGTTAGCATCAGAACACCCCTCCAATATAGGAGGATGATAACCAAAAGATAATCCATAATGCATAGTACCTTTTAAATACCTCAACAAACGAATTAATGCATTCCAATGCTCTAGACTAGGATTATGAGTATACCTACTAAGTTTACTCACACAGTATGCAATATCAGGATAAGAATAGTTCATCAAAAATATCACACTACCAAGAATTTTAGCATACTGGTTTACATTGTAACTAAGATTTTTCTTTAAAGCAACATTAGTGTCATGGGGAGTCTTGACTAGATCAACATCATAGTAATCAAACTTCTTCAAAATTTTCTCAATATAATGAGTTTGATTCAACCTAAAATTAGAGTCAGTCCTATCAACTTTGATTCTCAAAATAAAGCCCACAGGTCCAAGATTTTTCATATCAAAAAAATACTCTAGCAAACTCTTAGTAGTATCAATGACAAATAAGTTAGTACCAAAAATAAACATATCATCTGCATAAAGAGTTATGAACAAACAACCATTGGCATCTGATTTCACATAAATACAAGAATCAGCATCACAAGAGGTGAAACCATGTTTGAAAATCTCATTTTCAAATTTCTCATGCCACTGTTTAGGAGCTTTTTTAAGTCCATACAAAGACTTAACCAACTTACACACCATTGGCTCTTCACTAGGCACTCTAAACCCCTCCAGCTAGACCATATAAATTCTCTCATCTAGATCACGGTTCAAAAAAGCTGTTTTAACATCCATTTAGTGCACATGAAGTTTAAATACTGAGGTAATAGCAAACAATATCCCTATAAATGGAATTTTGATAACAGGAGAGTAAGTGTGAAAAAGTCCAATCCTTCTCTTTGTTTAAAACCTTTAATCACAAGTCTCATCTTGAACCTCTCAATGGTTCCCTCAGGTCTCAATTTTTTTTTAAAATTCACTTACACTCTAAAGGCTTATACGCTCGAGATAAAACCCAAGTTTTATTAGACATGATTGACTCTAACCCACTATCTATGGCTTTCTTCCAAAATGTAGTATCCACATATCTCATTACTTCCCCATAAGTTTAAGGATTTTTCTCAATAATATAAGTCACCACAAAAACATCATCTATCTCCTCAGGTTTTGTCTAACGTCCTGTGACTTATGATAAGGTTCAAACAGTGTTTATAAGGGGTTAAAGAGAAATTAGGAAGCATAATCTATGCTTATGCATGATGTGGCATACATGTACAAGAGAATATTGATTTTGCGCATTAAAATGATTATATATGCATTCATTGACATTTTCTGGGTAAATTTGATTTTTAATAGGAATTGTGGATGTTATTGTCTTAAACATTAAATTGGAGTGTATTAAATATGATTTGGCAATTTTGGTAATATTTCGAGTATTTTGAAATTTTGGAATATTTTTGGACTAGGAAAAATATTGAAATATGGATCAATCACTGTGTGACAAATGGGCTAGTAAGTTGATGACAAATGGCATTGTTAAAAAGTTTACAAGTGGCCTAATGGAAGTGTTGTAATTGGCAGCATAAATGGAGAGCAAATGGGAGTCATGCATTGGAGGCATGTGTCAATGCATAAATGAGACACCTAGTAGCTTAGGTGTTAAGTTCTTGTAAAGAAATTTCTGTAGCCCTCACTCTGTTTTCTCCACTGAAATCATCCTTCCCATGTTCTGAATTTCTGCACCAATATCACACAAAGTCTTGTGTCAAACTAGTCATTAAGGGAGCTACTTCATGTTACCCTTTATGTTGCTGTCTTTATGGTGTGAAGATCATCTTAGTTCCATTTTGATCTTGAAGTTGGGTTTGGTGGCTTGAAAGGGCTGATATAGTTAGATCTTTGGAGTACTGGATTGGCTTGATTTTTGAGCTAGAATTGGAGTTAAATATGTAAGTGAAAATTTGAGATTTAAGGCATGTTAAATGATTTGAGAATGATGTTTGAATTGGACTGAAATGCATGTGATATTGGTGAAGAAGAATTGCTGGAATATGTTAGCTATAGTGTTTTCTCTGAACATCCTTTGTTCTTTTTGTTATAACGTCTTCTCCTGACATCCAAATGACATGAGACTTGAACCAATAGACTCATAACACATTTTTCTTCATCTCCACCAAAAT
>JAOTJB010000210.1:34002987-34017807 GCA_027123815.1 Erythroxylum minutifolium
ACAAAGAAAAAATTTATAATTTATATTGAATCATTATTAAATAAATTTTTAAAAATTATTATAAATAAATTAATTTCGGTTAAATTAAATTTAATAAATGTATTACAATCCGCAACGTCTGACGAACCAAACGTCACAGAATATCACTTTTCTGCGACGTCCTTCAAACGTCATTAAAAACAATCAATTCCTGACGTTCTCGCAAAACGTCGCAAAATATCCTCACCTTTCCTGACGTTTTAAGAAACGTTGCCGAATATCGTTGCTTTTCACGACGCTTTCCACTAGACATCGCAGATACCTATTACCTACCCCACCATCTGCGACATTTTTTGTGACGTTTTAGTAAATGTCGGAGAAGGTCTTCTGCGACGTTATATGCCTTCTGCGACATTTTAAAAACGTCACAGAAGGGTTCCATTTCTTGTAGTGTACTCTTGATGATTAAATTATGTTAGATCATTGAGAATTTTTTAATTATTTGTCTTTCATAAGGACGAATTATTTTTGTTTCTTCATATCTGGTTATTTCGGTATATATAAAGACCTCTGGTTATTTCAGTATATATGGTTTTAACTCTTTGATTATGTTTTGGTGAAATAATTTTTGCAGAAATGAAAAAAAAAACCCACTGAAATAGATGGCAATTCATTGTTTTCAACGAATATTTTCAAAAGTCTTTAATAGATAAAAGTGGTCTGAACATTCCTTTCGGGTTTTTAATAAAAGCCTTTAATCTTTACCACAGTCTTTCAAGAACGTTTCCTTTTTTTTAATACATAAAGCTTTGGTTTATTCTTTAACCGTTAACCATCGATAAAAACCAAAAGTCGTGTGGTATCAGAGCCATCAGTCGTTCTTCGTTGGTGGCAATAAAGAGCCATCGTCGGATCTTGCCAGCAGTGAGACATCGTCTTGCGTGATGGTGTTACAACTATCTTCGTATCTTAACAGACGGTAACATTGTATCTCAGTAAAGACTTAGTAAGTAGGGAGAGAACCATAAGAAATGGAAACAATGTCTCACGATATAAAGACCAATTTTCCACATTGACCATTAGATAATAATTGGAAACTAATGTATTCGGGTTTATACTTTAACCCTCAAATAAAGACCAGCAACATCCTTAAACCTCTAGCATTTTGGAACCAAATATTTTAAAGTCAGCTCTAAGAACAAATGAGATGGTTGACCATTTGGTTATTTTTACAAATTTTATATTTGATTCATACATGATGTTTCGGTATATGCAGTTTTAGCAAAAATCAATTACACATATTTTTAGTTTATATTTTTGGATGAAAATTGAATTAAGTTAACTAGGGTTAATACAATCAACGTTTAAATTGATTGTTCAAAGTATGTTCAAATTTTGGTATAATTGATTTTTTATTAATATTGTGAAATAAATTGATTGAAACAACATGCTACCAAAGTAGCCTCTCTTGTGTAAATTAATTTATTTTATAATATTAGGATGAGTGTGTATGTGTAATTCATACAGGTATTGACCAGCCCAAAGGAAGGTCAATATTTTGACCAAACTACATGTATACCTGTGTGATACATATGTGACAATTATTAGGTTTGTTATGTGAACAATTAATCGGTCTAAAGAAAGGTTAATTGTTTGACAATTTTGTTATTATCAATATTTGATTACTGCACCAAGATTACCACTTGCAAATTGATATTTCTATCTAAAGACTAAATATTAATGTTGTGCTAGGTGCTTATGATGGGCTTTCCCATTATTTGATTTTATATGATTATATGGAATTTATGTGAGCTTATTTGTTAGTTGTTTTGTTCTCTGTTCAGATGCTACTTCTGTTTCTACTATTACTGCCAGCATCAATTCCATTCCTGTGCTTAATGACATAAACTTTAAGGCATGGAAAGAGAATATTATGATTGTTCTCGGTGTCATGGATCTATACCTTGCATTAAGGACTGAACGACCTACTGAGCTTACGACTGACAGTTTCTCTAATGATAAGAGGGACATGAAAAGGTAAGAACGTTCAAATCACATAAGTCTTATAATTATAAAGCGTGCTATTCTGGAAATTTTTAGAGGCACTATGTCCGAAGGGGTAACCGCTGCTAAAGATTACCTTGAGAAAATCAAAAAGAGGTCTACCAAAAGTGAAAAGGCTTAAACAAGTACGATTTTAGCAAATCTCATTTCAATGAGGTAGAAGGGAAAAGGAAACATAAGGGAGTACATCTTGGAGATGTGGCATCTTGCTTCGAAACTAAAGGCACTAAAGTTAAAGTTGTTTGAGGACTTGCTTATGCATTTAGTTTTGATATCTCTTCTTGCACAATTCAGTTAGTTTAAGGTTAGCTACAACTATCAAAAGGAGACTTGGACTCTAAATAAGCTCATTTCTCATCGTGTGTAAGAAGAGGAAAGACTAAAGCAAAAGAAGACAGATAGTCCTCATTTGACAACTACGTCAAATGACAAGAACAAGAAAAGAAAGAAGGGTAAGGAAGCAACAGCATAAGGCTTTTTCTTGTTTTTTCTATGAAAGTGCTACACACAAGAAAGAAGATTGTACCAAATATCACATATGGCGTGCAAAGAAAGGTACATTTCTTGCTTTGGTTTGTTCTGGGGCTAATTTATCTGTGGTACCTATACACATTTGGTGGTTAGATTTTGATGCTACTACTCACATCAGTGTGTCTATACAGAGTTGCCTTAGCTACCTAAAGTTAGTTGATATTGAAAGATACATCTATGTGGGCGATGGTAAAGCGATAAAAGTTAAGGTTATTGGAACTTTTAGGTTATTGTTAAAGACCAGTTATTATTTGGATTTGAATGAGACTTATGTTGTACTGTCATTTAGATAGAATTTAGTTTCTATTTCTGCATTGGACAAATTTGGTTACTCTTGTTATTTGGAAATGTTTAATTTAGTCTTTTCAAGATTCAATAATTATCGGTACCAGTTCTTTATCATTTGATGGTAACCTATATTTGATTAATAGGGTTGCCTCATATAATAAAACTTTGCATGTATGTAGAGGTATAAAGCGAAAATTAACCAATAAGAATTCTGTTTCATTATGGCACAAGTGTTTAGGGCATATCTCTAAACAAAGAATTGAATGTATTGTGTCTGATAAATTTCTTGATCTCCTTGATTATGCAGACTTTAAAAATTGTGTTAATTGTATTAAGGGAGAATAGAAAAACCTTAGGAAATCAGGTGCCAACAGGGCTATGGACATCTTAGAACTTATACATACAGACATTTGTGTGTCATTCCCTACAACTTCATAGAATAGTCAACAATATTTTATTACGCTCATATATGATTGCTTCCATTATGGCTACTTGTATCTCATTCATGAAAAGTCTCAATCTCTAGATGTGTTCAAAAACTGTAAGGCTGAGGTTGAGAATCAACTCAATAAAAGAATAAAAAGTGTCAGATCTGACCGTGGTGGTGAATACTGTGGTAGATATAAAGGATTAGGTGAATAACATCTAGGACCATTTGCTAAGTTCCTTAAAGAGTGTGGTATCGCCCCACAGTACACCATGCCAGGATGTCTTAACATGACTGGTGTTCCTGAAAGGTAAAATAGAACACTAAAGGATATGGTAAGGAGTATGATTAGTCATTCTACTTTACTAGAATCTCTTTAAGGAGAAGCATTAAAGACTGTAACTTATATACTCAATAGGGTTCCAACTAAAGCAACTACTAAAACCCCTTATAAGCTTTGGATAGGCAAAAAGCCTAGTTTGAACCATTTGCACATTTTGGGTTGTCCAATTGAGGCAAGGCCATATAAACCAAATGAAAAAAATGGATTCCAAAACTATTAGTTGTTATTTTGTTGGATACTCCGAAAGGTCTAAAGGTTACAAGTTTTATGATCCTACTGTAAAGTCAATTTTTTAGACGAGAAATGCCCAGTTCTTTGAGGATGTTGAGTTTGGGAGGGGAGATAAGGTGAGAGACATTGTCTTTGAAGAGGAATATGTTAATATTCCTTTAGTTATTGTTGACAATGATATAGGTTTTATTCCTGATATTATCGAAGTAACAAATCCAGAACAAGAAGATAATGTTGAACAACTCTTTGTTCAAATTACAGAAATTATTCCAGAAGAACAAACTCACCATCCTTAAGAACTAGTGTCATTAATGAGATCTACTAGAGAAAGGAGAAGTGCGATTCCATATGATTACATCATGTTTCTCTAAGAACATGGGTTGACATAGGCATTGTGGAAGATGATCCAATCAACTTCCATTAGGCCATACAAAGTTCTTAACTCTCAGAAGTGGATTGACGCCATGAATGAGGAGATAAAGTTCATGAAAGACAATGACATTTGGGATCTTGTCTCATTGCTTGAAGGTGTGAAACTCATCGGTTACAAATGGATATTTAAAACCAAGAGGGATTCGAAGGTCAATGTAGAGAGATATAAGGCTCGTCTAGTTGCCAAGGGCTTTACAGAGAAAGAAGACATATTATAAAGAGACTTTCTCTCTAATTTCATCAAAAGACTCTTTTAGAACCATAATGACACTTATGATACATTTTAACCTTGAGTTGCATCAGTTGGATGTAAAGACTGCATTTCTCAATGGTGACATTGATGAGACAATTTATATTGTGTAACTAAAAAAATTTGTGTCAAGAAATCCAAAGCAAATGGTTTGCAAATTGAAGAAATCCATCTATGAGCTCAAGTAAGCTTCTCGTCAATGGTATTACAAATTTCATCAAGTTGCTCTTTCGTTTGGTTTTGAAATAAATGCAGTTGATGATTGTATATACCATAAGGTTAGTGGGAGTAAGTATTTTTTTTCAGGTTTTATAAGTTGATGACATACTGCTTGCTAGTATAGATATAAGCTTATTGCACAAAACCAAGAGCTTTCTGACAAAGAAATTTGAAATGAAAGATTTTGGTGATGCAAATACATCGAAATACACAGAGATCGCTTTTGGGGTATACTTGGGTTATCACAAAAGAGTTATATTGAGAAATTCATAAAAGGTTTGGTATGCAGGATTGCAAACCAGGTGACGTCTTTGTTGTTAAAGGAGATAAGTTTAGTCTCAACTAATGCCCTAAGAATGAGTTTAAAACTAAAGAAATACAGAAGATTGCTTATACTTCAGCAGGAGGGAGTCTAATGTATGCTCAAGTATGGACACGTCTAGATATTGCATATATTGTTGGAATGCTGTGTAGATACTCAAGCAATCCTGGAATAGATCATTGGAGAGCAGCCAAACGAGTTATACGGTACTTGCAGAGAACAAAAGATTACATGCTCACATACAAGAAGTCGAATCAACTAGAGATTATTGGGTATTTTGATTCTGATTTCACTAGATGTCAAGATAGTTGGAGATCCACATCGGGCTATATTTACGTACTAACTAGAGGAGCTATTTTTAGGAAGAGTGCTAAGCAGATACTCATAGCTTCTTCCACTATGACAGAGAAGTTTATAACATGTTATGAGGCATCCAATCATGGAATATGACTGTGAAATTTTGTCACTGGGCTACGCATTGTATATGGTATTGAAAGATCGCTAAAGTTATTTTGTAACAATAAGTTAGCAGTGCTATAATCCAACAACAAGAGGAGCTCAAAGAAGTCAAAGCATATAGACCTTAAGTTCTTGTTTGTCAAAGAAAGAGTTCAAGATGGTCAAATGTCTATTGAACAAATTGGAACAAACTCTATGGTTACAGATCCGCTCACTAAGGGATTATCGCCCAAGGTCTTTCGTAAGTATGTAGCTCATATGGGTGTTGTATCAATTGAAGATATGTCATTTTAGTAGGAGTTTGTTATTTCGAATGATTTTCAATTATATACACTTTTGTGATTTATTTTAATCTTAAAGTTTATTTGGTTGATCTCACTAAGGAATAAAGAACTTGGACCATTTGGAACTAGGCATGTTAAAATCATATTACATGTAATTTCCATGCTACAAATCTATGCTTGATCTATATTGTTCAATTATATTGGCATAAGTGACTATTGATGAGTTTAGTTATGATATGCATATAACAAAAACTGTTTTAATCCTATCTTATTATAATTAATGAATGAGATTGATTAAAGACATATTTGGTAGTGATAGTAAATTTTGAGCTCATAAGGTTATGACAAATGTACAATTAAAGGAATTATATATATATGACCCAAGTGGGAAATTGTTGGATATGTATATATATATAGCTATCATAAAGTTAAGCTCGGTTAAAGTGATCTATTAAGGTCAAAGGCTTTGGGCTATATGACATCTAATAAAGTGTGTGATTTAATGTGTAGAGACCCAAAAGTCTAATTTCTATTTTATGATGGGCTAAAATATAAACAAGACAAATTATATAAGAAATTAGAGTTATGGTTTCTAAGTTATATGAATAATTGTTTTTTATGATATCTCATCAATTAGAGAAGAGATGGTTCTTGAGAGAAAACATACGCACATATTAACTTGGAAGACGGATAATAGCAATACTCAAGAATCACATTGTTCTCATGAATCCAAGTATGTTTTTGCAATAGATCTAAGTACTCTTGATGATTTGACATGATTATTTATGTGATTGGTGATGGTTTTCACCATAAGGAATTAAATTATGTCAAAAATAACATAGAAAGAGGAGAACCGCCTTCAAATCAAATTAAGGTGAGAAAGCTTATTTGTCGATTTACATAATTTTTCATTATTAGCAGATAACTCTACAAGTGTTCTTAGACACGAACGTACCTAGGATAAGTTACCTCATCTCAAACAAGTAAAATCTTTAAGGAAAATCATGAAGGTTTATGTGGGTCACACTAAAGCTACACAACCTTATCTTGTAAGCTATTACAATAAAGCTAGTTTTGGCAATCATATAAATAAGGTGCAACAGATTATGTTAGAAACTGTGACAAATGTTATAGAAATTCACGATTACACCACCATCTTATTGCTGAATTCTTGCCTATTTCATATTCAATGCCATTTGGATGGTGGAATATAGACATCTTAGGTTCTTACCCAACAGTAATCAAATAACACATGTTTATAAGCTGTTTATTCTTAATCGCAGTCGATCACTTCAATCGATAAGCAGAAGCCAAATCTTACCCGATCATAAAAAATAGTTTAATACAATGATTTTAAAATTAGACCGAACCAACCAATTCGACGAGATTAACCTCGAACTAGCCTAATTTTTAGTTCAATTTTTATTATTATCCGTTATGAATGAAAATTGGTCGGTTTATTGTTAAACTGATCTACTAAATCTGAATCATGAAGAAGCATAAATACGGTTCTTCTTCTTCACAATAGGTCACTGACAGACCTATGTCGTGAAATCTTCCCTAATATGTAAAATTGCAGATTAGATCAAGGATATAAAAGGATCCTTCATAACACACAAAGAGAAATTCCAAAACCCAGAGAGTATAGAGATAAAGAACAAAAAAACATCAAAAAGGAGAAGAGAACCACTTGTGTTTATTGATAAGTCTCTCAAAATTTCCAATAGATTGCAAAACAAACAAAACATTGAACCACCCAAGGTTTAATGAAAAGAAGAATTATCACAGAACAGACCCAAAGTTAAGTAGAGAAGAGCAATCTAAAAAAAAACACCTAAGATTCAAAGAAAAGAACTATCGTAGAGCAGATCCCAGGTCAAGTATAGAAGAGCCATTGCAGAACAAACAAAACACCTAAAAGACTTCTCTATCCATTGCTTGCTACTAATAAAAGATTGACAATTTCTTATTGAGTACTTGAAGCATTGAGAGAAGCTATTACTCGAGAGACTTGAATGAAAAATTTTTCTTGAATACTTGCAACATTGGGACAAGCTATTACTCGAGAGATGTGAAAGAAAATGAGGTTTTATTTGTTGGTTTTGTCTTCTTGGAGTGTCACATTTACGATGATAAAAATGTGGGGTACGTTAGGATTGAAAATCGAAAATAAATTGTAATAAATTGTAATTATTTTTTGTGGCTGATTATATCACATTTAACAGAATGGAAGCTAAAGGGAAGCTTGCTCCAAATTAGATAGACCTATATCATGTGAAAGATTTCATTAGGCATGGAACAAACAAGTTGGAAAAACTAGATGGATCTCAAAAGGACCATGCCTTAAGCCTTACTTTGTTAAACATGTTTTAGTTTATTATACTATTAATGTACCAGACTTCTTCATTTTATGTCTATTCATCAATGTAAATGTTAAAATGACAGGATAAATGCCTCACGAAATGTTAGACCAAAATGATAAGCTAAAAGCCTCACAAAATTATAGGCTAAAAGTATCACAAAATGATAAATTAAATGTCTTATTAAATGAAAAATTCAAAGGTCTAGTGAAACATCAATCAAATTGATAGATTACAATTCTATTGAAACATCAGGCACAAAGTCTATTAAAATAACACACTCAATGGATCTTGCAAAATTTCACTTAAAATGACAAACTCAATACTCTAGAAAACATCAGATTCAAGTGACTTAAAGTTGCAGACCTGTGTAAAAGATAATCAAACATTTACAAACAGCTATCCTAACTCAATATCAACTCAGGGAAATAGGTCTTATAAATCATGCGAGCAAAATAAGTAAACTATAAGTTTCATGCGAGCTTTATTATCTTATAACAGGTATAGAAGTTAAAAATGTAACACTAGAAAAAAAAACCACTAAAGCTTGACAAAAAGTTTTTTTAAATTAAATAATGGCAATCCACCAAAAGTACATTTACATGGAGGCCTAAAAGGGTAGATTTACTTATGCCAGGATACAGCTTCATCATCGCTTCCCGGAACTTGATTTGTCTGCGTTCAACAGGTCTACAAAGTCATCAAGTTGAGGTTCATTAATGAAAGGTTTTAGAATATTCACAATAGACAACGAGTTGAATGAAAGTCGATATATATGCTTTTAGCCAAATATTTGCAAACTTGAAACCACATCTTAACAAAGGAACATGCAACATTATTATAACTCTGAATCTTTTTTTAGGAAGTGATTTTCTTTTTTCTCAATCCTTTTTTAAATTCTAAAAGCCCATTTTGGGTTTTAATTTCTTAATGCATTATAACTCTTTTCCTAATCAGATCTCTTTTAACTCCAGTCCATTAAAACCTTTTTATCTCATAAACATAATCAATTCCTTTTTTTTTTCAATTTCGTTTAGAAACTTTATCATCAATTTCATCTTAAAAACTTTATCATTAAATCTTTTACACTTTACATAATCATAATCTTTATAAAGTAAAAATTCTCCAATCACATATCATCATTTGGATAACTTCATTTATTTTATTATATTATTATACATTCTAAATAGGCATGTTTAAATATTCCTTTAAAATTATTTTTATTAGACCTTTTTCATCATATTTATCTACTTCATTTAAAATAACATATTGATCAAATATACATCTTTCTTTAAAAATCAATGATTCAATCAAATTGCCTTATTCTTACACCCTACCTTTCATTTTACTTTCTTTTAACAGTCTTCCCAAACTTTAAAATTATCATAATCCTAGTAATCATTTACAAGAAAAAGTAGGATGCTTAACAACTTTCTATTTTGTAATCAACCCTCAAAACTTTTATTTTCGATTTAGGAATTTATTGTTCCTTTTTATTTAGTTTTTTTAATCTTTCTTTAATAAGGAAGAGTGATAACTCCATTTTTTTACCTTCAAAATCCTTTATAATTCATCAATACTTTTGTTTAAGGTATGGCAGAAATGTCAATGGCAACTATGGTGACTCCACTACGTATTTTAGAGGGTCAAGTCAAGTTAGATTTTGAGTTTTGTATTTTTGAATAGTGCTGATTTATAATTTTTAATCATGTAATAAATTAGAAGTGAGACCATAAGTACATGGATTTTTTAAGCATTTGCAATTTATAACTTTCAATACAATTGATTACTATCTTTCTTCAACCTTTCCACCTTTGGGAATCTTTCTTTCATAGATGTCCAAAGGGTGAAGGCAGCTCGGGGTGGTACCTTTTGATCCAGACTACCTGAGACCGAGGAGTTGTGATAAGGTTCCTTTGCAAGAATTGCCTACAAGATTGAAGGTGAAAACTCCTTGACTAGTATGTTTCCATATAACAGTATCTTCCCCTCCAAGCAAATTGGTTTATTGAATTTCGTAATATATTTGACTAGGGACTGCAACTTGAGTGAATAAATTTTTGTCTCTTAGAGCCTCGACAATTGTCCCCTTTTGGTTGAGAAGTGGTTTAAGGCTATCCATCTCTTGTAATTTGAAAAAAAAAGACCACAAAAATAACCAGTTATTAAACCAAAATTTGGTTTGCTTCCCATCTCTATTAGATTAAAAAATTCACTCCTCAAGGGTTCCCTTATTTTTAGTATAACCTTCCAAGTGGTAGTTGAGTGAGATGGAATTTTAACTTTCCAAATAATTCTTTCCTTGATAAAGAAGCTATACACCCATTTACACTAAAGAGCTTGTTTATTTATTAGTAATCTCCATAGTCTTTTGGTTAACATGACAAAATTCATTAGTTTCAATGAAATGATTCCCAGTCCACCTTTGTTCTTAGGAAGACATACCTCTTTCCATTGCATTCTAGCCCTCCTAGCTTGTTCCTCATTTCCATTCCATAGAAACTTGTTACATATCATCTCAATATTCTTAATGGTTTTCTTAGGGATAGCCAAGTGTGCAACCCAAAACTCAGTGATAGAGTTTATTATCGTAGACATTAGCTGAGTCCTTGCTGTAGTGGATAACATTTTGGAGCTCTAAAAAGCCATTATGTTTTTAATTCTTTCAATAAGCAGCGAGAAGTCTGAATATAGGATTGGAGTTGGATATTGGAATTTTAAGATATACTATCGAGAAGGTTTGGAAATTGAAACCTGTAATGGCTTTAATAATTTCTTCACTCTAGAGAGCAGATTTAGATAATAGGAAACCACTCTTCACACAATTCACAACTAAGCCAGATAACTTGCTAAAGATCTTCAAAGCTTTCATTAGTATGGAGACTGAAAATGGACCTGCCTTGGATAAGAGTAGAAGATCATTTACAAAGCAAAGGTTAGTGATCCTTTACCTTTTGCATTTAGTGTGGAATTTGAAGATTCTTGTACACTCCACAATAGCTTGTAGAGTTTGGCTGAATGCCTCCATAACAAGAGCAAATAGGTAAGGGGAGACAGGGTCCCTTTACTTGATCCCCCTCCCCTTGGAGTTTTTAAAATAGTTGCTAGGTTGTCCATTCACCAATACTTTGAATGTAAATGTGGTAATACATTCAGAAATCCATTGAATGAAGATTTGAGAAAAATCCAAGCCTAAAGAGTGTTAAGAATGAATTTCCAATTAACACTATCGAATGCTTTTTTTAGATCCACTTTAAGAATGCAATTCTTCCTTCCTTATCTAATCTTGTAAGATCTTACAAGCTCTTGCAACATTAGTATTTTATCTCCCATAATGCAGACTGGTACGAAAGCTCCTTGGGTGAAGTCTTTTAGCTAACAACTTTGAAATGAGTTTGTATATTGTATTGCAGCACGAAATTGACCTAAATCTGAAAGTGGCTTGTTCCCATTCTTTAGGAATAAGTGTTATGAAGGTGTTATTGAATTTTGTCAACAATTTTGCACTGTTGAAGAACTTCCTTATAACATCAACCACTGTAAGTTTAATCAAATGCCACACTTTGTTGTAAAATAGTGTATTGAACCCATCCGGGCCAGGTGCATTGAATGGGTTCAAAGTCTTCAAAATATCTTCAATTTCTTGGCTTGTAATTGGTTTGATCAACGACCTAACTTCTTGAGAAGTGACGTGAAATTGTATGATTTCTCTCAAAAACTTTTAAGATGAAAAGTTACTAGAAGTTTCCTTCAACAGCTGGGAGAAATAATCAAATGCTCCATGAAATAATGATTTCTGGGAATTAAGTTCTTGATTATTATGCATCAACAAATGAATCTTGTTTTCACTTCTTCTGGAAATTACAACTCTGTGAAAATTAGTTGTGTTTCGATTGTCTTCCTTCATCCATTCCACCCTCGACCTTTTCTTCATCAACAAGTAATTAAAGGTAAGTGCACTAATGAGATGTTGCATAGTAGTCCTCTCTTGGTTCTACAAGCTATAAGAATAGGGATTAGCTTGGAGTTCATCCTGAACCTTCTCGAGCACACATGTAGCTATCTTTGGAAGATGATACGTATTGCCCACATTTAAATTAAATAACTGTTTCATTTCCTATTTAATGAGAGCAAGTTTCTTGACAAGTATAAATTGTTTGTAGCTTGGTATATAAATATTGAGAGCTTTGACAATACAAGGTTTAAATTCAACGATGTCAGTGAGAAAATTGTTAAGTCTAAAAGGTGGAAAGGTTATCTCATTGTCCAGGTGAGTTATTAAGGTTGAATGGTCCGAGAGGTTGGGAGAGGTAAAAGTTGTGTAGCTATTTGGGTAAGCTATGAACCACCAATGATTTGACATACTTTGATCAAGTTTCTTTTGAATGAAGTTTTCCCATTTTTCTTGTTGCACCATATATAAAAGTTGCCTCCCTTGACAGGTCTAAAGCTTGAATGTGAGAAATGCATTGTCTCAACTCAGTGCAGGGGGTTCCCACAAAACTAATCCTTTGTGTTTCCTCAGATTTTAGGAAAGTATTAAAGTTACCAACTAGACACCATGGCTGATATATTGTTGCTGATAAAACAAAAAGGAGAGAAAGGAAAGGAGAATCTGAAAGAAAACAAAGATTAAAGGCTATAACAATAAGTTTGGAGCCAACATGAGAGCAAAACAAGAAAGGGATGAAACCACCCTTAACATTGTAGGGGAAGGAGAACAAAATCATCAAGCTAGTGTAAGGAACATCTCTAAATAAGATCAGGCAGATTTGGAAGAGAAGGTGATTGATCAATTTCATAATGAGGAGGGTTTTTTGTGTGAAAATAGAAGGAATTCTATAAGGAAAAAAAGATTTAAAGGATTTAAAAAAGAGCTTCCAATATGTGACAATAGCAGCTTGGAACATAATAAGTATTAATTACCCAAGTAAACATTTTATATCAGCAAAATTTGTAGCCGAATCAAACCATAAATAATTGATTTTTGGAAACAAAACTAAGCAAGCTTAAAGGCTTAGGAATTCAATGGTCCTTAATTTTAAACCACCAACTCCATTATTATGGGAGAATAATTTATCCTATTATGCCAATAGGGTATGAGTGACTAAACTAGATACACGTGACGAGATGATTCACTTGGAGGTGGAGTTTATGCATGAAAATTGTAAGGTTAAGGTAACATATATATATTGCTTGAACTTCAATTTCAAAGTAGAGTGCTATGGAATAGGGTCGAAGGTATTCAACCATTAACGAATGAACCTTAGATCATTCTAAGAGACTTTAACTCACTTGTCTATATATCTGAAGTTAAAGGGAATGTGAGTCACATGAATTACTCAGATGACCTGAGGGAATACATAAAGAAAATAAAGGTTATCGATTTGAGATATGATGAGAGATACTTCACTTAAAACAATTAAAAAAAACTCAAGATGGTTAATGAGGAAGAAATTGGATAGAGTTTTAAGAAATAATTAATGGATTATGGAATTTTCAAAAAGTAGAGTTTAATTATGGAGCAAAGGTTCTCAAACTATTGACCAATTTTGGTACAACTTATAAAATTTGTTCTAAGTTCTTTACACACTTATTGATCATCATACATGTTTCTTTCTGAGCACTTCAAGTAGGGAGTTTTTGAGTGGTTGTATTGTAGAGCGCTTCAAGTTAGAAACATCTCAAGTCCCTTTATATTGTTCTTTTGTGAATATATCAATAAAAGGTTAGTTGTTATATATCTATTTTTCCCTTTAGATTGTTTTTTGCAAATACTTATGCGCAAAAAGTGTAAGTGAAACAATTAAATACGAGTGACATTAGGTGTTTAAAAACAAACATATTTATTAGTTAGGGATCATAGAGAAATATTGAGTTAACTTTGGCAAACTTAAGCTTGACTATCATACGAGGAATTTGGCAATTTTACCTAATTATATTATTCCCAAAAAAGTCTCTATGACAACTAGTATCAGTGCCTTATCGACAAACAATAGCTAGTAGAATAAATTTTATAAAACAGTTGATAGAATAGAGGCAATCATTGATCCTTTAAACCCAACAAAGGACGATAAGGTCTTTCTTGAAACATTTTGAAGCTTTGATGATTAAGCATCAAGAAATAAAGAGAGCACTTAAGAATAGTTAAAAGCTTATGAGAAGATGAGCTATAACTTATTGATGCTTAACGAGGTTATATCTAGTTAGGAACCGATAGTCTAATCGAAGAGCACTTTGGTGAAGGTATAAGAGTCATAAATTTTCTTTAACATTGGACGTGTAAAACATATCATATAAGGACAAGTTGTTCGAGTTCATAAATGGCTTGCATAGTTAAGCACAAGTTGAACTTTAGAGGTAAAATGACACGACCCACCTTTTTGGACCGTGTTGGCACTAAGGGACGAGTAGGCTAAATGCCACCAAAACCCGTAGTAAGCCTATTATACTGAAATTTCGACATGACCCATTCATTTGTCTGATTAATCACCCATATACTTGCCTAACAGTTTTGAACGAAGTAAGGATCTCAATATGTCATTCTAACATATATTATCCACTTAATATCTGCCAATGATCATTCATAACATCAACTAACATCATTCTCAATAACAAGCATATTCATACA
>JAOTJB010000210.1:34033647-34045247 GCA_027123815.1 Erythroxylum minutifolium
GTCGTTGCTTTTGCTTAAAAGTGCTGTTTTAGGCAGTTGTATTAGGAGGGACTACTCTCCATCATTTTGTACCATTCAACCTACATTTCTTTAATGAAATTTTTCAAAATTCTCAAAAAAATAATTGCCCAATTAGATGTTATAGCAAGCCTAGTTAGTTGTTACAAGGTCCACGATGACAAATTGCAATTAACGAAATGTTACAAAAATTCCTTCCAAAGGTAGCTTACGCTTGGAAGTTGTCATTGCTTCAAAAAATTGATTTGCTTATCTTGTACTAGATTTCCAAGAATTGGTACTCATTTACGACTAGCTAATCCTCACAAGTATATGAAATAGAATTCAGTTGTCAAGTTTATTTAAGAAGAAAAATATAGTATAAACACTTATCTATATTCTTGGATATGAATCTTGTTGACATACCATTACTTGAATTCTTGTGTAGTTGTCACTCTTGTCCTTAAATTTTCATCACCCAACCCTTTGTCATATTTTCACTATTTATCACCATAATCTTAGCCATAGTCCTTGGAAATTATAAGCTGTCCTTGGATGAAGTGAGAGTTTTTGCATTCTTCAGTCTTCATACATCCAATTCTCAGATTACGATGGACATGTTAATGATGAAAATGTTGATAGTGATGTGGAGGAGGAGGATGATCATAGATAATTTGATGACAAAGGTGATAGAGAAGATGAGGTTTGCTCGAAAGTCTTGGAAAGTATAATTGAAAACTTCATAGGGAAAGTTATCAAAAGATGGAGAGAAGAATGGTTAGTAGACAATCTTCATAATCAATGCTTTGTGTAGCCAAAGGAGTACCCTGGTAATATCATAAGGAACATATACTTCCTTTTGTGCATTCGGTTGGAATTTCCTCTTTTTTTTCTCTGTCTTGTACTACTAACATGTCTAATATTAGGGATTGCCACTGTTAAAGGTTAAGAATTAATAGACAGATATTATATGGATTATAGTTTGATTATAAGAAGCTTGGTTGTACGGATTGAGATATTATCTCCATACCATATTTAGGCACTCATAATGTATATAAATAGACGATTTCAGTAAATATGAATAATCTCATTATTCATAATATGATATTAGATCCATAGCATTTAGGATTTTGCATAAGTGCAGAATTTAAGTGTTTTTCTCTTTGCCATAGCTATAAGTGCTTGGGTCACTTGCTTAAGGGGATGTTTTACTCTCACTGCTTGCACCTCTAAACTCACTAGTCACCAACCAATCTCTAATTAAAAACTGGTCACCAAAGGTCCAACGAGTGAGCCACACGTGTCACTAGAAAGTCTATTGTTTCTCTCACATGTTGACGTGTGAAAGCTCGTGTAATGGAGCTATACTACACTGTCACCTCTCCCAGCATCATCTCTCCCTTCTGATTCGCCTGGGTATCTAATCCACTGCCACCACTATCAACTGCATAGGGAGTTTGTGCACTATTTCATCCTTGTTCTCGAGCTATAGTGATGAAACAATATTGCTCCTTCGTGTTTTTAGAAGTATTAGTGATATTGTCATCCTAGGTAATTTATTTTATGTTAATATTGACAATGAAGTTATTTAAAACTGTAGGATACTTTGTGTGTGTTGGCACAACACGTGGTCTTGATTGGTGCGATATGCTGAACTTTTCAAATTGATTTGCCAAAAACTTTTGACATAGTTGTATAGGTATATTTGCTTCATTTTTTATGGCTGATGAACACAAGTCAATTATGGTTATTGATATTATTCTAATAATGTATAAGGTCACCGAACATAAGTTGACAAGTCTTAATTATCTAGATTGAAGCAAAATAATAAGGATTTATTTATGCAGTATTTCCAAAGATGACCATCTTATAGATGATCAACCAAATGATAATATAAGAAGGGAATGGCTAAATGATGATGCTAGATTATTCTTATAAATTCAAAATTTAATAGACACTGAAATGGTCAGTATGATTAATTAATGTGAGTATGTTAAAGAATTAATAAAGTACCTCAAAATTTTGTGTTTGAGAAAAGAGAATATTTCTCATATCTATAAGGTATGTAACAATTTTTATCAGGTTGAACAAAATGATCAATCTCTTTAATCTTTTTTTATGAATTTCAAAAAGATTTATAAAGTACTCAATGTCCTGCTACCTTTTAGTTCTGATATTAACGTACAACAAACTTAATGGGAGAATATGACAGTTATGAGTTTTCTTGTGGGCCTCAATTCCCCATTTGATTCAACAAAGTCATAGATTCTCTCAAATATGGAAATCTCTTCGTTACACAAGGTATTCTTCAAAGTTTTGCGTAACGATAATAAAATTATTATTACTCCACCTGCTCATGATTCAGGTGCTCTTGTTAGTCGCAATAATAAACATTCCTCTAATTGAAGTCAGAATAAAGTAGACAATACTGGGGGTTTGGAAAAGAGGAATCAGGATATAAGAAATGTTATATGTAACTACTGTCATGAGGCAGGTCATATCAAATGCAAATGTCCAAAACTACAAAAAAAAAATCTCACTTAAGCTCATGTTACAACTATTTCTACCATGCTCAGCACATCTTTAGAGCAATCTTAGCCTCTATAGATGAATTTGCTAAATTCCATCAATACCAAAAAGCCATGAAGAGATCATCTAATCTTATCACTACCATTCCTTAAATAGGTGGTCTTGATAAGTGTCTCCTTTTTTCCTCCAACACCTAGTGGGTTATTGATTCTAGTGATAATAATCATATGACAAGTAATCATAATCTTTTACTACCTTTACCCCTATAACTCTCCTTCCAATGTCATCCTACTCCTTTGCTTTCCTTATCATATATTTTAGGCCTACCAGAATTTTCTTTTAACTTAATATCTATTGGCAAAATTATTCGAGCTCTAAATTGTTATGTCTCATTGGTAGTTGGCATGTATTAAGATGTCCTAACATTCTAGATATCTATGAACAAGTGACTAGACATATTGCTTGCTCCGTGGCCTTACCCCCTTTGAAGAATATTGTCGATTAGGCCATTTATCTCTGTTTGTGTTGAAGAAACTATCCAAAATTAAAATGTGTCATCTTTAGATTGTGAGTCATGTCAATTTGTAAAACATCATCCTTTGCTTACTATTTCTCGAGTACATAAAAGAGCTAGTTTTTCATTTAATTTAGTTCATTAAGATGTTTAAGGTCTATGCCCCATTGTATCTAAAACTAGGTTTCAATATTTTGTCACCTTTGTTGATGATTATTCTCGAATGACTTGGCTTTATTTATGAAAAATCATTCCAAGTTGTTTTCCCATTTCTTTGCTTTACGTGATAAAAACAAAACACAATTTATTGTCTTTTTACATAATTTGTAAAGAGATAATGTCAAAGAATATCTTTTGGATCTCTTTCATAATTATATACTTAAAAATGGCATCATTCACCAAACTTCCTTTGTAGGTACTCCATCTCAAAATGGTTTGGTTGAAAGAAAAATAGACATATTCTCAAAACAACTAGAGCACTTCTCTTCTACATACACGTCTCTAAGTACTTTTAGGCCAATGTTGTCTCTACAGCCTATTTCTTAATCAATCATATGCCGTCATCTATCCTTCATGGTGAGATTCCTTATCACATTCTCTTTCTCACTAAACTCTTATTCCCCATTGAGCCTTATATATTTGAGAGTACATATTTTGTTGGTGATGTTTGTCCTCAAATCACCATATTGAAATGCCTTTTGTCTATTGATGTCATGTTTATTGAAAATCTTTCTTATTTTCCTGCTTCTTCAACCACTTCTACAAGTTAGGGCAGAATGATGATTTGTTAGTATACCAACTCACCCAACAGTCATTAAATGTTACTTTTACACCTACTATTCCGCCACAACCACCATTATCACCTCCACCTATTCATCATGTCTAGTCTACACATTAAGATGGTCTAGATACATGTCCAACACAAATTCCTTCTTTAGCATCAAATCTTGTAAACACTGATCTTGACATTCCAATCGCTCCCCGAAAATGTAAACATCAGTGCATTTATCCAATTTCATCTTTTGTTTCATATGACCATTTGTCGTCGTCTTCACGTTCCTTTGTTTCATCTATTGATTCTGTATCTCTTCCTAAAAATGTTTATGAGGCCTTGTCTCATCCTGGTTGGCAAGCAATAATAATAGAGGAGATAAATGCTTTGGATGTTAATGGTATTTGGAATTTAATGAATTTACGTATAAGGAAAAAGGCTATCAGATGTAAGTAGGTATTTGTTGTTAAGGTCAATCCTGATAGCTCAGTAGCTCGACTCAAAACTCATTTTTTTGCAAAAGGTTATGCTCAGACTTATGATGTAGACTAATTTGACACCTTTTCTCTTATGGCTAAGTCGACATCTGTTTGTTTGTTTGTTTTTGTGGCAATTACTCGTGGATGACCTTTGCATCAATTGAACATAAAAAATGCCTTTGTACATAGAGACTTATAAGAGGAAGTTTACTTAGAGTAACCACCTGGGTTTGTTCCTCAGGGGAGTATAGGAAAGTGTGCCACCTTCAAGATCTCTGTATGGTTTGAAATAGAGTCCTCGTGCTTGGTTTGAAAATTTTAGTCAAGCTATTGAACATTTTGGAATGAACAAAAGCAAGTCTGATCATTCAATTTTCTATAAGCATTCTACATCTGACATTATTGTTCTTGTTATGTATGTAGATGATATTGTTATTACTAGCAATGACTCCATATGAATCTCATCCCTAAAACATTTCTTCAGAACCATTTTCAAACGAAGGATTTGGGCGTTTTGAAATACTTCTTAGGAGTTGAGGTAGTGAGGAGTAATAGTGGCATCTTCTTATTTTAAAGAAAATATGTGCTTGATTTATTGTTAAAAATTGGGAAATAATGGGCTAAATCTTATGTTGTTCCTATGTTAACTAATGTGCAACTCACAAAAAATGGAGATTTGTTTGAAGATCCTGAGAAGTATGCGATATTGGTTGGGAGACTAAATTATCTTATCGTAATTCATCCTAACATTGCTTACTTGGTTAGCATTTTGAGTCAAGTTATTCTTCGCCAATAGTTCATCACTAGGATGCTTTAGAGTAGACCTTGTATTATTTGAAGGGAGCACTTGAATGAGGTATACCATAAAAAAATCATGGTCACACTCGTATAAAATGCTTCTCATATATAGGTTGGGCAAGGTCCAAGATTGATTAAAAAAAAATCTACTCCATGCTATTATGCCTTTATTGGGGGAAATTTAATTTCATGAAAAAGTAAGAAGCAAAATGTTGTATCTCTCTTGAATGATGAATCAAAATACGGAGGTATTGCATAATCTATGTGTAAAATAATGTGGATATATCAACTTTTGACCGAAATTGGGCTTAAAGTCTCAAAGTTAGCAAAGTTATGGTGTGACAACCAAGTTCTCTTCATATAGCCTTTAATCATGTGTTTCATGAACAAACTAAGCATACTAAAATTGATTTGTCACTTGTTCATGATAGGCGCACCAAAATCTAGTTTCTATAGGATATGTGAAGACCAGAGAATAACTAAGGAATTTCTTTACAAAGGTTTTAAAGAGACCAAGTTGAACATTTGTGTAACAAGTTGAGCATGATCAACATCTATACTTCAATTTAAGGGAAAGCATTACGTTATAAGTTATAAATTATAAATTAATATACAAATATGATAGGTATTGTAACTTGATTGTGGGAAACTTGATCTTAGGGATTGAGATATTTTCTTACCATCTTTCTGCAATCATAATGTATATAAATAGAGAATTATAGTACATACAAATAATTCCATTATTCATAACAGGGACAAAATAATGGAATAAATACTCGTAATAAGCTTGTTATAAATGTTCACTTGTTAAGAGGAAGAGGGATATTTTTGGATCGGAGGAATAAAACCTCAAATATCAAAACCTTAACATTGGCGCATATGAACCTCATTTGTTCTTCTGTTTTGTTCACAAGTAGACTAATTCTACTGGATCAGCAGAATGACAAAACGACAGAGAAATGTGACATTGCCCGGTTCTTGGTAGATGATTATCCGACACTATTATTGTCTTTAAGGGCGTAGATTATCTAACATGGACACCGTTAATTAAAGTGCTCATCTAAGCGTAAGCTTGCATTACCCCTTGATTAATCATTACTCAACAAAACCTTTTTCTTTGATCATCAATTAGTGTTCCTTTGGTCTCATGGAAAATCATTTATAGAGCATTACTTAACGAGGGAACAAGTTCTGTCACAATATCAAAAGGGTGGAAACGAATTATACATGAACAAAGAATCCAAATACGAGAATGCCCCACTAACTTCAAATCCATTGGGGTAGTTGGTAGCTGAGCACTAACCAAGACCTGCTGATGAATCTCTAGGACCCACATCAGCGTCTACCGGGGGTGGCCTTATTATACGGTCAATGAGCCCGTAATCAAGGGCCTCCTGAGCAGTAAAACGTTTCATTCTGCTCAAGTCCTTGTTGATCTGAAGAAACACAACAAAACAAACACAAGCAGTAAGTATCTAACTAGAAGGATGTATTGTAGGCATGTCCAGCAATTGAAGACAGTACGTTGTCCCGTTGGTTAACTTGTATATCTGTTAGTTACAGTTGCACACCCTTTCATAACAAACTACACTTTATCTCTCTAATTTTCTGGTTTGCGATACTTTCTTAATTTCATTCTCGGTACATGTGCTCAAACCTTTTCAATTTTAGTATCAGCCTTGTATATTGCAGTTTCAGTATTAAGCGGAACAACTACAATCACTGTCAGTGAGTAATCCTTCTTTGGCTGAGGCCCAACAATTGGAATTACAGTGCTTACGAGCTGCGTTTAGCTCCATTTTTGCTGAATGAGCTTTATGGGGCAGCATAGTCTTCCAAATTGGACCTTAGATTGTGATACCACCAAATAAGAATGTACCCTCCTGAACATCCCAAACACAGCTTTAGAACCCACGAGGGCCACTACAAATTCCTTGTGAAGCCTTTTGGCCTCATCTATGCACCCTGAACATTCTAAAACTTAAGAATGAGATCTTCAAGCCCCATTTGAGGAACTTTGTCATTTTTCCTATGGTACTTTAGTCTATAGCCAGTCATTCAATGACCATATGAAGCACCTTAGAATTGCCTTGGAGATTTAGCAGTAAGAACAATTTCTAGCCAAGGGAAGCAAATGCACTTTTGGTGCTACTCAAATTAAACACCTTGGACATGTAATTCCTCCAGTTGGGATCTTTACTGATCCTAAAAAGGTGGACTCAGTAGCTCATTGGTCCATTCCCTGGACTGTAAAGGATTTAAGAAGCCTATCACGATTTAGCTGGGTACTATAGAAGATTTATCAAGCACTTTGGGATTAGAAGTAAGCCCTTGACTGACTTAACAAAGATGGATGTTTCTGAGTGGCTGAGAAGGCATTTCAGGATTTGAGACAAGCTTTGACCATAGCACCAGTCCTTGCACTCCCTGATTATTCTCAGCCTTTTGTTATTGAAACTGACGCTTGGGTGAATGGATTGGGGGCTGTCTTGATGCCAAAGAATTACCACCCAGCATATGTGAGTAAACCTCTTGCACTAAAGTATCAAACCTCATCAGTTTATGATAAAGAAATTTTAGCAGTGGTAATGGCCATAAACTATTGGCACCACTACCTAAATGGGAGGTCATTTGTGATTAACACTATCAATACTCCATTTCAACAGAATTGGCTCCCTAGGTTGCTAGGATATGATTTTTAGATTAAGAACAAAAAGTGAGAGAGACTGTCTAGGATATGATTTTGAGATTTAGTACAAACTGAGAAAAGAGAAAGTAGCTGCTGATGCTATTTTTACAGTGACAAATGTAGAATTATTCTCTTTGGTACTGTCTCAAGTGCAAACACAGGAAGAGCCGGGAGCATGACAACATTATCAAGGACTTGATTACTAAGTTGTCTCGAGGAACTTTACAGTAACTGCATAGCAGTGGCAAGGACACATTCTCAAATTAAAAGGGAGAGTGGTGGTGGCTTTTGATATGGTATTGAGGTCCAGAATTGAGGCTATGTTACACGAAACCCTTAGGGGGTCATTCATTTAAAGGAAATGCAAAGAAATGTAGGTAACTCTGCAAGGCAACACCAAGTTTGCCAGCACAATAAATATTAAATCTCTTCCACTAGTGGTTTAATATATCTACCAATTCCTAGGCAACGCTAGACTGATTCATATGGACTTCATTCAGGGTTTACCCACTTCCAGCTAGAATTAAGTGACGTTGGTGGTGATTGAAAGTTTTACTAAGTATGCAAATTTTTTGGCTCTCAGACATCCTTACATTGCTCAGATGGTGGCTCAAAGGTCCCTCTCCAATATCTTTAAACTTCATGGCATGCCAAAGACAATAATCAGTGATAGGATCCAGTCTTTGTGAGCACATTTTGGCAGGAGTTCTATCAGTTGCAAGGAGTTGGTCTTCAAAAGTCATATGTGTATCATCAACGGACTAATAATGGGCAAGCTGAAATCTTGAATAGAACACAGGAAACATATTTGCACTGGATGAAAGGAGACTTTCCTACCAAGTTGGCAAGGGAAAATGCAGACAGTGTCGTTTCTCGCTTGTAAATGATGATGCTTACCCTCTCCATGTCAATCGTTTTCTTTTGCTTCTACTTGTTGAATGGTGGTACAATATTGCCTTGTCCACCTGTGCATGTACTTTACCTCACAGCTGATTCTAAACATGTAGCAGTAGACCTAGCTTTGGAAGATAGGGAGCCAACATTCTAGGAATTCAGTTTCATTTACAAAGGGCTCTGATAGAACCCTAGTTTTTTTAGCAATAGAGCAAGTCTGTACTATTGAATGAAAGAGTACTATATTGCTATTACAGTGGTGATTCTAAGAAACATCCTCAGAGCTAAATGCTCCTCAGAAAGAACAATCCTCTTTCTGCATACAATAATTTTCCTCCCCCCCCTCCTCACCAACCTCTCAGCCTCAAAACCATCTAGTCCGAAACATTCTGTTTTGCCAACTCAGCTACTAACTAACTAACTCCCCTCTACACCTTTCTTTCTCCTTGAGTATACTCTCCATATCCTAGGCTTATTCCCTTTTTTGTTATTCTCCCCCTTTCCTAAATTATCTTCACCCGTATCAGTCCTAACATTGCTCGCCTCTAGAAGAGTAGCCTTGTCCTCAGGGCGGCATTGAGGGAATTGGCTGCGAATAACAAATTCATCCTCCCAAGTAGCATTATCCATAGGCTTGCCTTTCCATTTAATCAGCCATTGGCGGGTTGAATCCCCTGTCTTAGTGATTACCTGCTAGCTATCACACTTTTTGGTTCTACAACATCCGCCAATTCCACTTCCAAACCTTCAGGCAAAGCTGTCTCCACTGAATAGTTCCCCACAGCCTTCTTGAGTTGAGATACATGAAACACTAGATGGACCCTAGAGTTTAGGGGTAGTTGGAGCTTATAGGTAACTGCCTCATATTTTTCCATAATCTAAAAAGGCCCAAAGTATCTGGCTGCTAACTTTTGATTAATACGTCGGGCCACCAACAACTGTTTATGGCGAGCGAAGCTTAAGAAAAGACTGCGGAGTTCTTTTTCTATCCGCATATTTCTTCATTTGTTCCTATGCCCTATTCAAATTATATTTAAGTTGATTCAATGCTTCGTCTCTATCTAATAATTCTCTAGCCACAGCCTCCACTTTAGTCTCTCATTGTAAGTACTGTACTAGTAGTGGGGGTTTCCTCCCATAAATAATCTCAGATGGAGTTGAACCCATAGACATATGGAAGGTGGTATTGTACCACAGTTCTGCCCACAAATCCAATAAGACCAGTTCCTAAGTTGTTCGGAACCGAAGCACCTCAAGTAAGTTTCCAAACACCTATTGAGAACTTCCGTTTCTGGATGATAAGAGGAGCTCATTTTAAGCATAGTACCCTGCATACAAAAAAAAAGCCCTCCTAAAAAGACTAATAAACAAAGGGTCACAGTCACTGATGATGGATTGTGGCACTCCATGTAGGCTTACAACGTCTTTAACAAACACCTCAGCGATAGTTTTTGCAGTATAAGGGTGCTTTAGTAGGATAAAATGGCCATATTTAGATAAACGATCCACCACGACTAGCACTGCTTCATATCCCTTAGATTTGGGAAGTCCGGTAATAAAATCCATAGAAATGTCTTCCCAAATCTGATTTGGAATAGGCAAGGGTTGTAGCAGACCCCCAGGAGATGTGGCAGCATATTTCTGGTGTTGACAAGTATCACAAGACTTGATGAAATCCTGAACGCATTTTTTCATTCCGACCCAATACAGATTGCTCGCGATTCTCCTGTAGGTTCGTAGATAACCTGAATGCCCTCCGATAGGGGAAGAAAGAAATTCCTTTAAGAGGAGTGGAATAAACATTGGATGTAGCTGAAATCACCACCCGCCCTTTGTACAATAGAACCCCTTGATGCCATAAAACCCAAGTCTAGAGTGTGGATCTTGCTACAGATCCCTTATAATTCCACACAACGTGGGATCTTGTTGCACTTCCTGATGGAGGGTTCGACCATCTGTCTGATGGAGGGTTCGACCATCTGTCCACCGTGGATAAGAGATGATGGTTTTCACCTCCCCTTCATCATACACTCGTGACAACACATCAACCACTTATTTTCTGATCCTAGTTTAAATAATAGCCAAAAAGCTTAGCCATCCAACATTGCTGATCTGTAGTTGTCACCTGCTGTTGCAACAAATGTCGAAGACTTTTCTGGTCTGAATATACCACAAATGATTTGTCAAGCAAATAATGACGCCAATGATGCACTGCCAACACCAAAGCCATTAGCTCCTTCTCATATGCCGATTTAGAAAGATTCCCCTCTGAAAATGCCTTACTATAGTAGGCTATCGGCCTCCTGTTCTGCATCAACACTGCACCCACTCCTTTTCCTAAAGCATCACATTCAATCTCAAAAGGTTGGGAAAATTTTGGAAGAGCTAATACCAGATATGTAGTCAACACCTTTTTTAGGGCCTCAAAGAACTCTAAGGCCACTGCATTCCAATGAAACCCCTGTTTCTTTGTCAGATCCGTAAGTGGCTTAGCTATTTTGCCATAGTTCATGATGAACTTACGGTAATACTCCGTCAACCCTAGGAAGCCCCTCACCCCCTTAACATTTCGAGGAATAGGCCAAGTTAAAACATTTTTGATCTTTGCGGGATCAACCACTACCCCCTCACTGGAAATAACATGACCTAAATAGTCCACCGACTGTCTCCCAAAACTGCACTTCTCTCTGTTTACCACAACTGATTCTCTTTTAAAAACTCCAATATGCTTGATAGATGCAAAAGATGAGTATTCCAATCAACACTATATACCAGAATGTCGTCCAAAAAAAAACCAAAACAAACCTTCTAAGAAAAGGCCTGAAAATGTCGTTCATTGCAAATTGGAAGGTAGCTGGTGCATTGGTCAATCCAAACGACATTACTAAAAACTCATAGTGGCCATCATGTATTCGAAAAGCTGTTTTG
>JAOTJB010000210.1:34071472-34082649 GCA_027123815.1 Erythroxylum minutifolium
TCACCAAAACTATAGTTAATTGGAATAAAGAAAATAATCTTATTATTTAATAAGATTATTTTTTAATCAACGGTACATAAGTCATATGAAATAATTAAATTCATTTTGATTGTATTTCAAACAGTGTAATTCAATTCAATTCCAATATTATCGAGTTTATTCCAAACAGTATAAATTAAATTCAATTCAATCTCATTAATGTAATTGAATCCACTTCGTTAATAAATTTAATTTTAAGGTTTCCAAACGGCCTATTATTGAATTTATATTTTAATACAATTAATACTGTCACTTTTATGAACTAAATTATGGACTAATTACTTACAGAAATTTGATTCCAACCCCTCCTTTACTCATACTAACATATGTTTATATTATTAACAACAGACAAATGACATGAAGCTCAAAATTGCCTAAACACAAGGACATTATAATCTCTAAGAAAGGAACAAAAATATAAATACGAATCCTGACGTGCTGAGAAGAAGCTTGTTTTCTAGAAAATATAAACATGAATCCTGACATGCTGAGAAGAAGCTTGTTCAGCCAAAAAAAAGGGCAACAACATGTACAAACATTAAAAGAAAATCTACTAATGAAAGAAATCCAAGTGTACAGTTACAACAGATCCCTAAAAAAAGGCAGCACTGTCCCAATTAATCGTAGTCATGATCTTCCAGAGCTGTCAAAATCATCCTGCAAAAGTTGAAGGGCTAAAAGATTAGACCTAAGAAGTCAAAGAATGAAGAAAATTTATTTTGGTAGAGATAGAAGCTCTTGAATACTATTGAGGCATACCAGAATATGGCGAGAAAGAGGAGAACAATAAGATAGAAGAGCTTGAAAAGTCTCAGCTTCTTTTCCCAATGGAGCTGATTGAATATCTCAGTCACATCTATCAGATGCTGTCTTCTTGTATAGCTGTTCATCGAAAATAAAGAAAGCAGACTATTATGTTCAAATGGATGAATGTAAATCACAAAGCTTAGCAAATACATGACATAATTAGGGCCACTTTACTAGAGGCTATCATTTACCTTGTTAAGTAACTAACAATACAACCTCAATTTATGGAAACATAGCATGTTATCTTATGCCAGAACTTTGCGCAAGTACTGATCTTGGGATATTGAATGAACATGCTGCTTAAGAAACAATAAATTTATGCAGAAATATAAAGCAAGAAGTGAGGGGTATGTGATGACCCTAAATACCCAGAGTTTAATGGAAATTTGAAATTTGGAGTTCAATATTGAGGGTGGCAAACCAATCCTCCACTTGAAGCCTTTGATTCAAGCAAGACCGAAGCTTTATCAAGCATCAAAGATCTTCTAAAATATTGGATATCAATGAGAACACGGTAAGGCCATTCACACCCAAAAGTGCAACTAAATTAAATCAGACAAGAATAAATCAGAGATATCTATTCCTAAGAAATGTAGCATGAAAATGCTAATTTCCATTGTCAAACCTGCACTCTAGCAGTTTCAAGCCCGAGAAAAATTCTGAATTCTATCATTAAATGTATTCTTGTTGACATTTCTGACCATATTTTATTCACAACTACGAACTGTAGTATGTCATAAGAATCTTTTTTTTTTCAAACAATTGGATAACTATTAGCTATTGTAAAAAGGAAAATAATGGATTTGAGTGATAATGAGGCAAATGTCACGAAATATAGATTGTTAAACATTGCACTCTTTTTCTGTAACAGCCAATAAAAACTCAAATCCCGTATACACACTCACCCTGTTAAGGGATAAACTAAAATTCTCTACAGTAAATAGGTGAACATATGGGAAAACTAATGTTGAAGCGAACAGAGAGCAGGAGGAACTTACAGCCAAAAATTATAGTAAAGGTAAGGAACGCACAACAGAGACATGCACCAGTGTCCAGTTACAAGAAAAAACAAGCACAAAGCTCCTTGTGTTATGTACTCGGGAATAATCACTTTGTTTATACTGGAGGAGGAGTCGTACGGATTGATATAATCAAACTCTAAATCCGCCAAGCACATAAGCTGCAAGAATTAACTAATAAATTAGATTCCAGCATCACATGCCTGAAATTTGTAATATCACACACCAGCAGGGAACAAGCTGTGTATGTATTTATTCATTTAGGCTATATTAATGATGGACAAAAGCGAAGCTCATCCTGACATCTAATTCACTTAAAAGTAATCTAGCAGGGACTCTACCAGAAATTAACAAGTTAGAACTAAATTATTAGTAGCAAATAGCACAAAGCTAAGGCACAATTAAAAGTAAACATCTTTAGTAAACTCTAATAAAATATAATTTGTGAGGATATCTTCCCAAAACTCCTTCAGGTTTTTGCTAAAACAGCTCTATTTACAGAACCAGCCAAATTTGAAACCAGTTGATGGGAAGTAATTCAACCTTTGTAAACAGTATAAACTGAATTCAGACAAAAATTCGTAATTTGTCGTGCATTGTAGAAGAAGAAAGAAGCCTAGAAAGGGGTGACCTGGAAGACGATAATGACGATTAAGGCAATAAGGAAGAAGAAAGAAATCAACCACAAGTAGAGATCTCCCATCTCTTCTCTTTTCAGTTTTAGCAGCGTTCGGTGATACCAGCTGCAAGAAGCCGGGTGCGTACTTACCTCGATTTTCTCTTTCGTCGTTTATCCACGAAAGTCTCATAAACGAGGGGAGAGTTCCTGACGTTAGTAACAAGTTAATTATTGATGATGATAAAGTAAGAACTATTAATAAGGAATTACATTAATAATAGTATAGTATAGTAAGAAGATATGTAGCACTGCCGATAGGCATTCAAATATTAAGGGTATCTGTACGTTTCTTCCCAATTGAGATTTGAGACTGAGTGCTAAACTTGGAAATCTGGGGAAGCACTTTTGCACTCTTGGAATCATATGGAAACCCAATCCTGTTTTAATACTACTTTTCATTTCCAAGACAGCTTTTGTTTGCGACTCATTTAGGTGCATCTGGACTAGGTCCTTTTTTGTTGATTAAAGATTAAATTTGAATACTCATCTCATTTTGATTTTTACGATTAGTGGTGAAACTCCAATCCCAAAAAACGGTCTACTCTTCTTAAAATACGCTTCATTTTGATTCATTTGAAGCAAAATCTCAATATCAACGCAGTATTAACCATTTGAAATCATGTTGAGGCTTCGGATTTGCATCCATCCTCCTTAAATTGTTAAAATTATTAAATCCATTCCAGAGTAATTCCCTTATATTTAAATGTTTTAAAGAAGTGGATTAACGGAACTAAAGGCATGTTGGTCCAAACACCATCGACTTTCCAAAATTAGATGTCAATACACATATAATTGCAACGATTAGTGAAATGTTTTTGATGTAAGACCTATATATAATATGTGGTTCATTAATAATTATGGTTTTAATAATATTAAGTGCTAAATTTTGATTCTTCAATTTGAGTAAGTAAAATAAGGTTTTGTTTTTTAAACATAACGTTTGATGGGAACGATTAAGATATCCTTATTTAATAAAAACTGATTTTCTCTCTTCCCCGTATAATTCTCTTTATGTTTTCACTATCATAAGGTAGGATTATTGAGGGAAAGAAGGGAGAAACCAAGTGTCTATATATTCAATCACTTAGAGGGGTTTTTCTCAATTACTATTAAACTAAACTCATAGATCAAGATATGTAATTCCTATTTTATATTTTAGAGAAAAATATAGAATTTTGAGATTTGGATTAAAGAGCTATTGTAATTATGTCTATGCAATGATTATGCTTACATGTGATATCAGAGTCTAGTTTTAAATTCTATAATTTTTCCATTAAAAATATGTTTAATTCATATTATTTTCGTATAATTGTTTATTGAATTTACTCGATTATTAAAAAAAATTTCTTCGTATCATGTTTTGTTCCGCCGCACGGATCAAGTTTTTATGGCATTAATTGATTTCCTATGAAAGAAGATAGCTTTGACTGTTGTGCATATATATATAATTGATTTCCTATGGCTTTGACTGTCGTGCATATATATATAAAGTATTTATTTAATTGATTTCCCATGAAAAAAGATAGCCTTACGGAAAAAAAAAATTTCTCGATTTCCATGTCTGCATTGAATAATAACGGGTCAAATCATGCGGCCTTTGTGGATTGGAATTATTCATAAAGTCATATGTTACCAAGGCTACATGAAAACACTAATATTTTGTTTTATTTTACCAGTTTTCGTGCATACACATATTAAGTTTATTTCTTTATAGATTTGTATTATAGGTACTACGTGAAGCTTGGATGAAGCTTATTGTTATATGAAAGTTGCCAAACCCATATATATGAGAGTTATTATTATTATTATTGTTATTAGTATTGTTATTTTAAGATGGCGCAAGTGGGCATGTGCATTCTGATTAAAGTATGATCTATTTATGCATATGCATAATTTTAATATTCATATTTATGATAGTTTGTTAGCAACCAAAGTGGCCAAGCTTTGATGTTTAATGGATATTAATTTATTAAATAATTTAATTCAATTACCTATGATTTATAGATGCATATTAAGAAAAACGATATAATGAATCCATGGGTATTTGAAGTTCACTAATTATAAAATATTTCAGGATTACAAGGTTAATTAATTAATTTTATAATTTGTAGACATGAAGTGTTTATGCTTAGAATGAATGTGTTTAGTATATCCAAAGATAGCTAGCATGTTTGTTGGAGGTATATTTAATTAACAATTAAGTAATATAAAATTAGTATCATTATTGTAATTATGGTCTGTCTTAGAATCGCCCAAAGAAGATCTTAGATATACACTAAATGCTTTATGTGGAATAATTGTTTTTAATATGATTTAAATGTTAAGTTTTATGACTCAAAGAATTAACATGTGAGCATTCTATTATGTTTTACAGTTTTTGTTCCTGTTAACTTTAATTCAGTTGCTTTATCTGTTCCATCCTTTAATGGATTAAATTACTCTGACTTCCGTGAAAAAGTCTAATTTGACCTTAGTGTATTGGGTCTTGATTTGGCATTCCAAGTTGAGAAACCAACTGCTATTATTGATGGAAGCACTGCTGATGATAAATCTTTCTATAAAGCTTAGGAAATATCAATAAATGTTTCATTACATTTATTGATGAATTTTTATGGTATGGATATGTCTATTTATTACATATGAAGACTTGAACAACAAATGTGTTAGAGGTGTTTGTTTATGAGGTGGAAAGGCAATCAAATATAAGGTGAAAATTGTCATATCTGACCGAGGTGGTGAATTTTATGGCAAATATAATGAGGTAGGACAATGCCCAGGTCTATTTGCCAAATTTCTTGAAAAGCATGATATATGTGCTCAATACACAATGCTAGTTGATACAAAGGTTACCTTGGGACTTGAACTTTCACCGAAGTTGATCACCAACACCCTTTGCACGACAGCCTCACTTAGGTCCGCTTAAGTAAGACTTCAACCTTCAACGACCCTCAAAGTATTTACCTCGCACACTCGAAGAAACAATGCTACGAAAGCAATAAGAAATAAAGGCAAAAAGGAAGACAACAGAGTTACGACAAAACCAACCTTTATATTACTTTCTCTCAAAAGAATACAAGGAATGCTCTCTCTAAGTGAGTTGAGAGCAAAGCTCGAATGAGCTATATATAGGCATTCTAACTTGTATGTCAGAACTGCTTAAGATCGTGCTAAGATCACATCTATCTCTATCAATTACATCACGTGGACCAATTGGATGACATCCCTATCCAAATAGGACTCTAATTGATAAGATATAATCTACAAGATAACAGAAAGATAGAGTTTACATTCAAATAGGAAACTAGTATCCTTATCCTCGAAGATCTCTACTATCTTCAAATGTGAGTTCCACTGTAACTCTAATTCTTCGTCATCGCCACATCATCCAAGATCTCCCCACGATCTCTATCAACTGATGATGTAGTATGATCTTGCTAAAGCCCACATAGCACACTGGCCTGATCCAATGTTTCCCACAACAAGTCCGTTAGTCGTGGTCCATCTATCCGAGCATGGACCAAGTCCTTAGTCCATCAAGTCCTTAGCCTGGGTCGAGTCAATCTCTATAAGGTCTGAGACTCTACCAAAATTCGTACCAAGTCTGATCCCACTCGCCCACGTTTGCCTTAGTGTTTTCGCATGCCTCCCTCATGTGTGTAATCCAGCTAACCTCCCCCCTAAGACGCATCATGAAGGTACTGAGAAGTACTCCGAAGTTTAGTGGTCTAACACTAGGCATACCACAACAAAATGGTGTGATAGAAAGGCATAATCGTACATTAATAGATATAGTTAAGTGTATGTTAAGTAATTTGTCTTTACCTTTATCATTGTGGATGCATGCATTAAGGTCTACTGTTTACTTATTAAATAGGGTTCCTAGTAAGGCAATTCCAAAGACTCCTTTTGAACTGTGGACTGGAAGGAAACCTATATAAGGCACTTACATGTTTGGGGTTGCTTGACAGAAGTAAGAATTTATAATCCACATGAAAAGAAATTGGATGCAAAAACAATTAGTAGATTTTTTATTGGTTATCCAGAAAAGTCTAATGGGTATAGATTTTATTGTCCTAATCGTACAACAAAAATTGTTGAAACTAGAAATGATATGTTCATTAAGAATGGTGAAACCAATAAGAGTGTTGAAAGACCACATAATGTAGTTATTGAAGAAATAAAAGTTCAATTTCCCCCATCGACTTCTTCAACACATGTTACTCCTACAGTTGTATAATAGTTTGGCAATTTACAGGAGCAACAAATAATTGATCAAATACTTTATAAAGAGCTTGTACTTAATGAACCTATTAAACTTGCAATTAATGTTCTAATTGTAAAACTACCACAAGAAATAACATTAAGAAGGAGCTATCAGTATCAGTGTGCATTTGTGAGCTCTCTCACCTTAGGAGATTTTCCCCTAGGCACCGCACACTAAATCCTTTGCTCTTCTAGTTTCTCTGTATACTTGGTTTGTATTTGTGGGTTTGTCGGACGATTAAGAATTATTGGAGTAGACATTTGGTTCTTTGGAAGAAGGCTACTAGACTTGCTGTGTGTTTTGTGGGATGGGTAAAAGGCACAAAACCCCTTACAAAGAGAGAGACATTACGGACAACTGTGTACTAGGTTTGCAGGTTACGAGCTCGCCTTCTCGGGAGACTCCTTTGCCTACCTTTGTTGGCGTGGGTGACAAGATACAAAGGGTAAAGGCGTAAAGTCAATCGATGATAGGAGCTAATGATCATGCTACTAAGGACCTTCTGAAGGAAATGAATGTGGGCGATGGAGACAGTAGGTCGGGTTTTAGACGGAAGGTAATATAAGGTAAGACGGTGGGTACTGAGGTTACTATGAATGTATCCCAGATTGCTAGGATGGGGGTTGGGGTGTTGTGTTCAGATGGTGGTAGTGTCCACAGGGGGATGATAAATCCTCATCTTATTGATGGAAACAATATTGACTTGGAGGGTAATGGCAACGACTCTACCGATTCGAAGGAAAGCTCTGAGCAGGAAGAGAGTGCATAGAAGGTTACTAATAAAATGTATGAACTAGTTAGTGCTGACAGGCAGGAAAAGTGTACAAAACCTTCTTTTGCAAGCTTATTTAGAAACAACAGAGAACTCAAATAGGGGATGCAACTTGAATACTTGGAAGTGGAGGAGAAGGTTGCTATGAAAGCAGAAGATGTGGGGCTTTTGTTTAGTTGGTTGCTTTACGGGACAATTTCCAGGCATGAAGGCACTAGAAGGATTAATGTATAAATGGGCTGTCAAATGTAAAATCTTACCACAAGGACAAGGTTGGATCATTTTCCAGTTTGATTCAGAAGAATATAGAGCTAATGTGTTAGCAGGGGGGCCATATATAATTTTTGGAAAAACGTTACTGGTCAAAAAATTGTCACAGGGATTCTCATTTGATTATCAAGACTTTATGGTAGTTCTAATTTGGATGCAATTCCCTAATGTTCCTTTAGAACTATGGAATGATAAGGGATTATCAAAACTTGGTTCCAGGGTTGGGAACCTATCTGCACTGATAGAGTAACTAGCACTAAATCTTGAATTGGTTTTGTAAGGATATTGGTGGAAGTGAATGTGTTGAAGCAACCTGTTACCAGTTTTGATGTCAAGATGCCTGGAGATGTTCGATAGACACAATTGATAATCTATGAAACATTCCCTAATTACTGCTATTCTTGTAAGAAATTTAAGCATAATCCTTTTGAGTGTAAGTCTAATGCAAGGAACAGAAAGAAACAACAAAAGGAGGAGAACACAAAAGACACCGAAGGGGTTACAGCTGACAGGGGTACTATGAACCAATCCCTTCAGGGGTAGAATGTTGAATAGTCAAGAGTCTAGGAGGGAGTAACTAATACTGATAAATTGGGAGAACAACACTTTCAAACTGAAGGGAATACTGCAGATATGGTGACTAGGGAGGATTTGAATGGTAATAAGGTACAAAAGGTAAGTAAGCCTTGGATAGATTCCAAAAAAACTTGTGAGGAAGAATGGCAGAAGGTGCAAGCCCACAAGTTTGTAAACAAAGAAAAGGCTTCGATGACACAACTCAATAGAACAGTAACTGAAGGTGATAATGTACAGGAGCAGGCTGGTATTACTAGAGCTGATAAGGGAAAGAGTACTACTGATATAGCCAAAAGACCAGGAGGTGAGAGGACCTCCACAAGTGCAAAATGAAGATGTTATGTTGGAATGTCCGAGGCCTTAATAAGGCCTCGAGACAGCATAGTGTTATCCCTCTTATTAGAAAACATGATTGTATGCTTATGTGTCTCCTTGAAACTAAATTTTCTACTGATGGTCTTAGTATGATGATGAAAAACAGTTTCAAAGGATGGGAAATTTGTCACAACTTTGGATTTATTGCAGGAGGAAGAATATGTATTATATGGAATTCTATGTTCTATCATTGTCATGTTTTGGAGGTGGGAGAGCAATTTATTCATTGTCAAGTCCAATGCCGAATATCTTAGCATACCTTTATAGTGCTTTTTGTTTATGGGTTTTATAGTGTAACAAAAAGAAGAGAACTATGACAGAACTTGATGGGGCTGGGATTAGATTCCCTGATGCCTTGGATTATAATGGGGGATTTTAACTGTGTGTGTGCTACTAGGGAAAGGCTCGGATGTCAACCTCCTTCGGCATATTTGCTTAAAGATCTGCTAGATTTTTGAATGACTCTTGGCCTAGAAGATGCCCCATTTAGGGGGAGTTTTTTACTTGGCATAAAAATAATCTATGCTCTAAATTGGATCGGGTCCTCCTTAATCAAGTATAGGGATCTTTTGGTTATGCTTGTTCAGCTCATTTCTTAGATATGCTGGCATATTCTTACCATTGTCCTCAATCAATTGGACTCTAGAGGTAATAAACCCTTTAAGTTTTTTAATATGTGGCTTAACCACCCTCAATTTTAGGACATAGTATCCAACAACTAGGAGAAGGTAGTAGTTGGGACAGATCAATACGTTCTTTGTATGAAGTTGAAGGCGTTAAAATACCTCTGAAAGCTCTAAATTTTGAAGCATATAGTCACATATCTAGTAAGGCTAAGAAGGCAAAAGAAAATTTTCAACTCATGTATAAGGCCTCTCTAAATAGGCCTAATGATGTGGATCTGAAACATGAGGCTAAATTAAGAGGAAGCAAGCTGGATTTTTGCTAGATGTAGAGAGATAATTCTTTTAGCAAAAGGCCAAGTGTAAACATCTTATAGAGGTTGATAGAAGTACGAGGTATTTCTATACAGTAGCTAGGAAGAGAGGAATGCATAATGCTATTTCTCATCTCATCAAGGAGGATGGATCTATGACTAAATCACTGGAAGAAGTGGTAGATTGTGTTGTAGGTTTTTTTAAAGGGCTACTTGGTACTTCAACCCCTCTGAACATATTAGACTTAAATGTGGTCAAAATTGGTTCGGTTTTGGATATGGAGACACGTGAATCACAGATTGCCCTGATTATGGACGAGGAGATCAAGCGAGCTACGTTTGGTATAGGCAATGATAGATGTTCGGGTCTAGATGGATATACGTCTGCTTTCTTCAAGAAACATTGGGATATGGTTAGATCAGATGTGATTTTAGCCGTGAAGGAATTTTTCACTACTGGTCAGCTACTTAAACAGTTAAATCATACCATCATCACACTCATCCCAAAGACGAAGGCAAAACTAAGAGTAACAGATTTCAGAACGATATCTTGTATGAATGTTGTGTATAAGGTGATCACCAAAATATTGACGAGGCGTATGACTTTGGTTGTGGGCAAAATATAGACCCAGCTCAAGCTGCATTTATGCTAGATAGAAGTATGCTAGATAATATTTTTCTAGCATGAGAACTTATTGGGATAACACTAGAAAACATATTTCCCCACCATGCATGATCAAAATTGACATCATACTTATGACACAGTATAGGACTTTCTTGAAGATATGCTGAATGGGTTGGGCTTCCTTAATAAGTTTGTACGATGGATTATAGAATGTGTAACAACTACATCCTTCTCGATATCGATTAATGGTACACTACATGGTATGTTTAAGGGTAGGCGGGGGTTGAGACAAGGTGATCCCATGTCACCTACACTTTTCCTTCTTTGTTTGGAGTGCCTTTCAAGATTGTTAAAAGTGAGAACCACCAACTCTCATTTTAACTTCCATCCGAAATGTCAAAAAATTGGTATCACTCATTTTGCATTTGCAGATGATTTCATGTTATTCTCTAGAGGTGATTTTACTTCTATCCACATACTAGTGGATGTGTTGAATGAAATGAAAAAAGTGGTAGGGCTGAGGGTGAATCCTTCAAAGTCCAATATTTTGACGGGATAAGGAGGACATTTTGCACATAGTAGAATATCCTATAGGTGAGTTTCCTATTCGATATTTGGGGGTCCCCTTAGCACCTATAAAGGTCTCGGTGGCCCAATTCTCTGTATTACTTGAATCTATAGAGGCCTATATCAATGAATGGAATGGTAAGACTCTCTCATATGCAGGTATAATAGAATTGATTAATTTTGTCATTCAAGGGGTGCTATCTTTTTGGCTCCAGGCATTTCCCATTCCAGCAACTAGCCTTGAGAG
>JAOTJB010000210.1:34084113-34099079 GCA_027123815.1 Erythroxylum minutifolium
TATTGACCGGTACCGGTACAGTACCGTTCCAGAACTCAATCCGGTACCAAGTCCGGTACGGTATTCGCAACATTGGTTGTTAGCCCTTAGTAGGGCTGAAAAAAATTGGTTCAAACCAAACCGATTATGGATAAAAGTAAAAATTTTATGACCATAAATTAGTTTGAAACTTTTTTTTTACCAAGCTAACCCAGAATCGATCTGAATTGGAAAACACTCAATCCAGTTCGGAACTAGTTTGTCCTATTTTAACTAATAATAAAGGGTCATTAAATTGCACCATCTTCTTCCCTTCTCTTTTTCTCTGTAAAACTAATAAAAAAACTATAGCAAAGAAAGCTGAATTATAGTTGTTTAGTTGAAGTTCAAACCAAACAAATGGTATGTCTACAACTAAATTAAAAAAAATACAACTACTAAATTCAAAGTCTCCAACAAATTTATAGCAAGAAGTCACAAAGGCATAAATAGTATATCAAATCTAAAATCAATAAACCTCATTGTTCATACTACAAATTCAAACCAAATAAAACATGCAAGAAATAATAAATCGTTCTTCATCAAACTCTTCATGTCCCACTCTTTATGTTTCAAAGACTCCATGATCTGAGAAAAAAAAAAGATGAAACAAGTTAGCTAACATGTATATAACAACTAAAACTTAATACAATAAATTAGAATAAAGTAATAATTTTTTTGAAACAATAATTTTTTTGCCTTTTTTAAATTCAGATCGGACAATTTTAATCTGTTTTAAATGTTTAATCTGATCAATTTTAAAAATTTGGAGATTTTGTCCATAAGGTCAACCCGAATTCAAATTTGATTTTAATTCAAACAAAAATCGATCAACCTGGTTTAAATTCGGTCAAAAAATTCTAATTCGTATATGATTTTTTTATTAGATATGGTCGGGTTATCAGTTCGGACAAAATTTTGCTAGGCCTAGCCCTCAGGTAGAGCCGGCATAGGTAGTTTGTATTTTTGAAAAAATCAATCCCAAGTTTCTATTCGAGGCTTGATCAATCTAGGCCTAGCCTGTTGATTTCAGTTTTAACTGCGTGGGACCTAACCTATAAGTTAGAAATTAAAAATTAAGCGAGCTTTCAATTTAATTAATAATTACAAACTTGTTTCTTGTATGTAATCTATCATTTTCTAAATCACTAAAATAAAAAAAAGTTTTATATGAAACCTTTAAATTGATATACACATAAAGAACAAATTTAATTAAGTAGATCATTAACAACAAATTTTATTAATTAAATCACTTTGGACAAACATTTAATCCAATTCATTCTATTATTCATAATATAATGCATCCTCATAACCAAAATTTTTAATAATATTTGATAAAATCTTAAAATATATAATAATTCATCAAATTAATGAAAAATTCCCTTTCACTTTATTAATTAAAATAAAATTTGTACAAAAGTGCTAAAGGTGATTGCCTTTATAGCACTACTCTAATAGAAAAAACCTCTTGATCTTTACAATTCTCGAAAAAACTCCTTCTAATTTTTAGTTCTCTAGGAAACTCTTTCTTTTAGACTTTATATAAAACATAACAACGAAACACATGCAATATGAACATCAGGCGAGGATTAATTAAATGCTATTTATATGACAACTCAACCAAACTCTTAAACTTGAACCAAACTGAGTAAATCTAACTCAAACTAATAATTTATTATAATTATCTTAAATTATTAATTTAAGTCAAACTTAATTCATTAAGGTCATATTTAAAAGCTGAGTTAGGTTATTAAATTAGTGACATTTGATTAGTCTATGTTTGATATTCATACTATGCGTGTATTGTCATTATTTTTTATTCAAAGTCTAAGAGGAGGGGTTTTTTTGTAGAGAACTAAAAACTAGGAGGAGTTTTTTTGGGGAATTTTAAAGATCAAAAGGTATTTCTAAAATTTATTACACTACAGGGAGGTCTATGTCTTTTTTCTAAAATTTCTTAAATGTTCATTCCTAAATTAGTGGACATGCTGACGTTTTCAAATTTTGAAATAATGAGCTATTTTTTAAATTCATAGGGTAAAAGATATAAATATTTCTTGTAGTTTAAGAATTCATAGAAAAACCTCTTGATTTTTAAAATTCTTTAAGAACTCTTTCTAATTTTTAGTTTTTTGAAAATTTCCTTCTTTTGGACTTGGATAAAAAACAACAATGAAACACATACAATATGAACATCAGACTTGGACTAATTTAATGCTATTTATATGACAATTCAACTCAACTCTTAAACTCGATTCAAACTAATTAAATCAATCTTAAACTAATAATTTATTATAATTATCTTAAATTATTAATTTAAGTCAAACTTAATTCGTTCTAAAAGTTTAGTTGGGTTATCATATTAGTGACATTTGATTTCACATTTAATGTTCATACTATGTGTGTTTGTCGTTATTTTTTAACCAAAGTCTAAAAGAAGGGCTTTTGTAGAGAATTGAAAGAATTGAAAACTAGAAGAAGTTTTTTTCATGAATTTTAAAGATTATATGGTATTTCTAAAATTTCTTAAACTATAGGGGATATCTATATCTTTTTTCTAAAATTTCTTAAATGGTCACTCCTAAATTGACATTCATATTAACGTTTCTAAATTTTGAAATAATTGGCTATTACATATATACAAAGAGTAAAAGATATAAACCTTTTATGTGGATTAAGAAATTTAGAAAAACCTCCTGATCATTAAATTACAAAAAAATCCATTAAATTTTTAGTTTCTAGGAAACCTCCTTCTTTTATACTTCAGATGAAAAATAATGATAAAACACATGCAATATGAACATCAAGCATGGACGAATAAAATGTTATTTATATGCCAACTCAACCTAACTCTTAAATTCAAATTGAACTAATTAAATCCAACTTAAACTAATAATTTATTATAATTATCTTAAATTATTAATTTAACTCGAACTTAATTCATTTAGGTCAAATTTGAAAGATGAGTTGAGTTATTATATTAGTGACATTTGATTAGTCTATATTTGATGATCTTACTATGTGTTTTGTCATTATTTTTAACCAAATTTTAAGAAAAAAAAGTTTTCTGGAGAACTGAAATCTAGAAGGAATTTTTTCAAAAATTTTAAAGATCAAAGGGTATTTATCAAATTTCTTAAATTACAAGGGAGGTTTATATCTCTTTTATAAAATTTCTTAAATGTTCATTCCTAAATTGACGGACATACTAATGCTTCTAAATTTCAAAATAACGGGCTATTATATATATACACATAAGATAAAAGACATAAACCTTCCTTACAATTTAAGAAATCATAGAAAAACATTTTCAACAAATAAGGGGGCTCACTTTGTATGTGAGGAGAAATCTGATAAACTCTTTTAATGGTAGTGTTATTAGATACTTGACTTCTTATCTAACTACAATTTTAGCATCCAACATCTTTAAAAGTGACCTGAGTAAATTTCTTATCATTTTAACGTAAGTATAGTTCTTTACAAAATCTTTATAATCATTAACAATATCAATAGATCTAGTATATTTGTTAGATATGCTTTCATCTTGCTTGATTTTAAAATTCATATCAGTGTGTTAACATGCTAACTTTGCTCTCCTTTACTTCATTTGTTCTCTCATATGTAACTTGTAAAGTACGTCAAATTTCGTGAGTCGTTGCATACATAAAGACCCTATTGAATTCATGTCTTCTCAGTACACAAATTAACATATGAATCATTATTATTTAAGGAAATTAGCCTCTTATCTTAAAGGATCCCATCCCTCTTTTAGTTTAAGAAATTATCTATCATCTATCACTTTAATAGAAAAGAATGTACCACTTGAGACAATTTTTCACAAGTCAACATTTTCAATCATTAAGAAAATTTTATTTCTAATAGAGATAGTCATTTTCACCAAAGGGGACTTTACTAATGTTTTGTCCCTCTTGGCTAGATGATGACAATGATGCTCTAAAGTATGCCATTATGATCTTTGCTCTATGATTTCATTTGAAATGCTAAACTAATGCATATACTTTCATACCACTTATTAGTCCCTAAAGGCACCTAAGAGGTAGGTGAATTATATGTTAAAATATTTTAATGAATTATTCACTAACTTAATGTAAATGAACATCAATCATAAATGATGAATATATGAAATAATAACATTCAACAACACACTTAAGAAATAATGTAAAATGTAAGGGAGAGAAACATAAATTGATTTATAGTCGTTCAACAAATAACCTTTGCCTACTTCCACTCCCAAGACTCTTATTTCAATTTAAATATAACTCTTCTTTTAAAGTGATGAATTAACCTTAATATAATCTTTTCTTAGAAAAAAAGAATCTTTATAAAATCTTCTTCCAAGGTGAAGATGAACTTAAATGTCACTTGGAACACCCTCAAGTGTAATATACAACATCATAATGGACAACCAATGAGTTAACAAACACTTGTATTACACATTTGACTTATATTGGTTGACCATTAACTTATATTGGTCGACTAATCCCTATAAAAGCATTATTTTAACAACTTTAAATGCTTAAATTTGATTTTTTAACACAATTACAATTAAAACAACTTTCAAAATGTCTTCCAAAGAGTATTTAAAAATATCAAGAGGCTTATCTTTTAAAGAAAAAAGGTTTAATACCTCTTAATAAACAAAACGACTTATATAATGAAGTAAGATGAAATGTTTGTGTATAGTAAACTTTTAATAATATCAAAATAACAAAATGAGATTAAAATTATCATTGCAAAGTATATATTGACTTTGATGCGCCTTATCTTCTTTTATTCTTGAATTGATCTTCACTTTGAAGGTTACAAATTTCAACTTTTCTTTATCATTTTCAAGAAGTATCTTGTTAAGTTATCTAAGGCCACATCTTGTTGTTATATAGCTTCTTATCAAGATAACAAATTCATTAGTAGTACTTATTTTTTATTATCATTAAATCATCAATTGGAAACTCTTAGTTCAATAGTTTATAATGCCAATTTTAAATCTTGTGTTGCTAACAAAGTATGACATGAACTTGAATGTAAGTTATTCAAAAAAAAAAAAAGAGATAGCCATTGATTGAAGACTTTAGAACCATGACCTTGTTAAATATTTTAAGGTTAACAAAAAGGCTTACACTTTATTGTATTATGCATTTTATTGTAGGTGTACAATATTGGCATTATGTGCGATAATTGCTTCACTAATACCTCTAAATTAATTAGACTATCAACAACCATATTTACATCCCAAGCATCTATCACAGGGTTTCTTTCACTGATAAGGCTTACGTGGGAAAAGTGTTAATATGGATGTGCTGATTATAATAGGGTCATGGGAAGTCCATTAAATGGTGGCTGTGGTTTATGAACCAACTGTCTTTCCTAAAGCTTCTACAAAAGAACATTAATTTGGTATTCCAAGGTTTCCATTATTAATGACAGGGCAAATGGATGAGTTGTTTTTATTTGGTTACTAGAATGGATACTTCCTTGGGGTCCATCGTCCTTCTTAAATTAAGGCACTCAGAGTAGGTAGAAACCTACCTAAATAGAAACAATTTTCTTCCTATAAATAATGCCAAATAATGTCATCTTGGAAATTCTTCAAGCTTCGAGCTTGGCATAAGGTAGTAAGCTTTTAAGAAAGAATTCAAGGTGATAGAATATTTTTGGTAGGGCTACTTAAACAATTAAAGTCAGTTGAAATCTCAGGGATGATTTGTAAGATTAAAAATGCAATGAATTTATCTCCATAATGGTCCTTTTCATATAGAAGAGAGATGAATAGTTAAATTTTGGTACAATTCCACCTCTTCTTCAAATTGTTTATCCTTATCTCACACAATTAGATAATATAAGAGAGAACCTTGTCATTAATCCAAGATTTTCATTGTCTAAGTAAGATATGATCTTTTTCATTAAAACACCCTTATATCACATCCTTAATAATTCGTAAAGTATAATGGTTTGGATAAATATGCACACCTAATGGGAATGTATATCTCAATTGCCTATTGACTTGATTTTTGAAATTTTGAGTCCTAACGAGCTTATAAGTCAACGTACTCAGTGCACAAAGCTCCCCGCTTTGCGAGGGTTGGGGAGGGTCATAATATACGTAGCCTTCCTTTTGTATTTTTTACAAAGAGACTGTTTCTGTGACTTGAACCTGTGACCTTACGATCACAAAGGAGCAGTTGCTCCAGGGCCTAATGAGCTTTATAAGCATCAAGATTTATTATGTATATATCAGTTATAAGTTGTAGATAATGACTTAGAAATACTAAGTATGGATCAAAAGTTGAAAACTTTTAAGCATAAAAAGGTTAACTTGATTAATTTTTGAAGTGTTTTTCTTATGAATAATACTCTGTTGTTCAAATGAAATAGGCTTCCTGTTTCATCAGGTCCTTAGCAAATTTGTAAACTTATGTACTTTAATTTGATGCAATTTAATATGCAAATTTCATTTTCTTGTCAAATGTGAAGAAAATACAATTTTGGACATATAATATAGTATATATAATTATATACAATTTTGAACATATAATATAGTATATATAATTATCATCTTCATGCAGTAATATTCATTATTTTTAGTTAATTCTAAGAAAAAATTCATTTTATTAAATTAACTTTGGTTGCATAATCTTATTATCTTTAAAGTCTATTGAATGCATTAAAATAACAAATACATTCGTACAAGTATCATTCACTTAAATGCTTAAAAATGAGTCCTAAAAGTTTTTGGGTCAAATTTAGACCAACTAAAGAAATTTTGTTGTTTTGTAGAGTAAGAAACATATAATGATGAAAATTATATTGAAAGAAAATTTGAAGTAAAAATAAAAGGATAAAAGATATCAAATTTCCTTATAGTTTTACTAATTTCTTCAAAACCCTACGTTTTTCAAAAAGCTTGTAAGAAGTCCTTATGTTTACCTAAAATTTCCTCACACCTTCGTTAACTTTCTACGTTTAAAATGTTACTTTTTAAAAAAATTAAAATTGTTAAAATTGTTGATAGATCACCCACATGTCAAAATTTCTGTACACATTATCACATATAACCATCTCATGAGAGTTGAGTAGGAATTAGTAAACTATAAGAGTGGTACGTGTCAAATAAATTAATTTTATTGATTTATTATATTTATGTATAATTAATGATATTGTCCTCAGATATCACGTAACAGTGGGATCCATACTGAATGCTGTTGATGTTGTATATATAATTAATTATATTGAACAATATTTATGTACATGATCCAACGCATGTAGAACCAAAAAGAGCAAGAAATTGAGGACAAATCGTCTGATACTAGTGACTATTGAAACTTCAACAACAAATTACCTGATATCATCTCTACGAGTAGCATAATGGGTTGGGCTGAAGAAAAGGTCTAACTTACTTCCTGAGAGGCTCTGCCCAAAACATTTTCATGGCCTGAAAGAGGTGGTTACCTGCCTCAACCACGAAGATTTGTTACGTCTAAACCCTGTTAAGTAAATTGTATTTGCAAGAAGAATTCAGGCTTTAAATGATTTTGGGTAAACCTAAATACAAAGTGTAAGTTAGTTGCTGACGTAAAGGTACTCGAGTTCATCAAGCTTAGAACAAAACTAGGTTGACCCAAAGCCATCTACAAATCTTCTGTATTTACTAGTCTGTATTAATTCTGTTCGACACAATTTTATTTATATTTTTTAAAATGTTATATATTTATATTAATAAAATTGCGTAAAATAAAATTGGTAAAAAGTAACAGCTACAAAGATTTCGTTCCACCCACGTAAAAGATAACGAGACTACCACCTTCTGACAAAATAGTAATAACAATAGGACCCATATTTATTGCATCCAAGAGAACAAAAGCGCGAACATGAACAGTGGTCGTTGAAGACACGTCCATTTTGGTGCAATTTGTAGCCCGCATGTTAATCCCTGGCAACAGTTTCAATCATCACACCGCGAACGTAACCAAAAAGTCAAACAACTCAGTCATTTTCCGCAGTCACATCATACAGAATTTATATCCCATTCGCTACAATTTACACTAACTAGTGTCTTGACTGAACTTCTAAATCGGTTTTCTCTTCTTTACTCGATTTAAAGACGTAATTATTGATTGAAAATTAATATGTTACTTTTCATCTTTACTCGAACTAAGCATGTAATTACTAATTACAGAACCCCTTGTCCTCTAGCTCCTTAATGGGTGTGCTTGTCTTGATATCGATCGCGTACCAGAGCAGCAAGCAAATGATTTTGAGAGAATTGGGTCAATCGTATCCGTTGCAATAACACGACAAAGTGGATGTAAAAAGAGAGAGACTAGACTGTGTAGTCCACGCACCGAATCATGTGCACACATCAGCATCACAATCATAACCAACGAAAAGTCGTTGATCAAAAAATATGGGTGGGGACGATCCCTGCATGAAAGTGTCAATTAGGGCCATCCCCTATGATTAGATTTTGATACGGTGATCCGGGTTGATCCTTCTTTTAACTGCAAAAGATAGCCCCTATCATTTGTCAGTAGTCTAGCTCCAGGGTGCAGTAGCCTTCCACTTGAAAACTCTTTAATCATTTGGTCAGCTACCTCTTGTCAGCAATATCCTCTCCCCCAGCTTTTACGGCCCTCAGATCTCCTGGCTCTGGTACTCTGGCCCTAACCTGTGCTAGAATATCTCAGCCATCCATTTAGGTGGGTCCACTTAAATGGATGACTGAGATATTCTGGCACAGGTTAGGGCCAGAGTACCAGAGCCAGAAGATCATGTCCCACTTTTACGACCCATATTTTCGTCCCTTGACTGTAATTAGATGCCATTACCACGTCAAATTCTCTTATTTAATTATCATATTTTAATATTATTTTATTAAATTTTTTCTACATCTATATATATATATATAAATTACATAAATGTATAAACAATATTTAATAAAATATGATTAAAATATCATAACCGAAATAAGTTAATATTTAAAAAAGAGTTTAGGTAATTTTTAAATAAACAAAAATTTATTATTATTATTATTATTTTATTTTACTATACTCGACTAATATAATTTGATTATTTAATTTATTTAATACAATACAATTAATATATGATTTAACAATGTGTTAATATTCACGATGGTGTTAAAAATTTTAGTAACGTAAAAATTATTGTATAATGAGAAATTACAATAGAATATAAAAATAGAAATTTATAACAATCTTACATGATAAGAAAGATTGAGGAACTGAGAAAACAAAAAATTTAATGTCCCACTTTTAATTTGTTTAGACCCCGAAAACAAATTTAGTCGAAGATATGAACGACTGTTTTTAGACTTAAGGGAATTGTCCAACCTTCCAATTTCAATTATTGAGGACGGTAACTGGGTTATTCTGATGAACGAAAGAAGGGAAGAGCTGAAAATGGATACGGCGGCGCAGTAAGAATGGTTAAAACGAGAACTTGAGAAAGTAATTTGCAGTGACGAGTTGACGAAGATGCATAAGAGTCAAATATAAGTTGATTATGAACAGTGAGTAACAATTAATGATGAAAAAGGTGAGAAAACACTGATGCTTCTTTTGTTATTCTCTATTCTACACTCTTCTGTTTGTTTCTTTCTTGTTGACTTCACTTCGGCACCTTCTTAATTACATCCAACCATGCATTTTCCAATCAAAATGTGAATTTAATGGTTCTCTTTTAAGCAAACTTCAATCTGTCATTCTTCCATAATCGATGTCTATTTCAACGAACAATCATTTGGCCTTGAGGATGGTCAAAACAAAAGCGGAGTCGTAAAACGTTCAGTAAACTGAGGAATAAGATATGACATAGCTAACGGAATCCGAGATTTTTGCTCAGGACCTATAAACGAATAAAACTTTGAAAATGATCAACTCTCCGCGATCAACTGTCGTTTTGCACGTAGAGGAATAAATTAAAAAGCAATCATTGTATCTGATTCACATGATGATCCTTGTCAGATTTGAAAAGTCTTTATTTTTTTCGTCAAATTTCGTGAATTCTACTAGAAAATATGGACAGGATTTGTTCACTTATCCTGTACTGGATACTGCAGCAAGTCAAGAACTCACGTGCTTATCCTGAACAAGAAGATTGATCAAATTCATTCAAAAAAACCCTGCCCTGTTAAATTTGCTTGACAACTGGGTTCCATGTCAATCGATGCTTGCCTGTCTACTTTCCTTGGTGTCTTTTGTTGGGACATCAGGACGAAAATTGATCTTAATTTTAGCGAAATAATGACAAATTTTTTATTTTGATTTCTCGAAATTACTTTAATTATATAAAATGATTAACACATAAATTATAATAAAGTATAAATCTGAATTTATACCTTATTATGAACCTTAATCCTTTCTTGTTATATTCTTCGAAGTTTCTAAAATCAATTCGTGTGAACAATTGTAGTCGCATAAGTGTTCGACCTCTAATGGTATCAATAAAATATGTTGAGAGAACTTTGTAATTCTTATAGAGAGGGTTAACTAAGAAGTGTTAGCTCCATTAGAACCAAAACATATTTATAATAAGTTTTGGACATTTTAGTAATTTAATTAAAATTAAAATTTAATTAGAATTATAAATAATCCTAATAAAAGACTAATTATGTCCAAATAAGATCCAATATCTTATATTAATCTTTACTTGTTAAATATCTCATATTAATCTTTACTTGTTAAATGTCTCATAGTTAATTATAAAGTTTTTCAAACTTTACAATCAAGTCCAACTTGATTAAAATATCTTTACTCTCTTCAGCCTGTTTTTTATGTAAGACTCATTAGGTTCCCAAAAATGTTGGCAGTGATTATAAATTATAATTCAATTCATAATTACAATTAAATAAATTAAAACTACTTTTAATTTATCTTTAATTTTCTAATTATACGATTTATATTCTTAGATTAAGATTGATGTCTAGTAATACATCATGACCATCTAAATATTTAAGAATGCTAAAATAGTTTTGACTAACCTTTTCGTTCATGATTTTTTTTTATAATTCAATCCTTTCATCACACAATGTTTCGATTAGACATAAAACTTGAAATTAATGTATACTTTATTTTGAGTATAATCATATTAGCTCTCTACCATTAGCTATTGACTCAATTAATGATATTTGTAAACTATTTACAAAATATCACTCCACCTTGGCTAAGGATTTCTCAAATCATACTAATCGAGAATAACAAAACATTCTCCCTAATTACTTTAGGGTGATAAATCTTATCTTGATCACTCAACTATCTACATAAAGTTTATGCTACATCCAAAGACTGAACGACTTACGATAAGAACAGATCATAGATAGTATCAAAACATAACAATCCATATATAAGGTAACTTTGGAGACCTCAAGTCAAAGGATCACTTATACAATTATCATAATGAGAATTTCCATAGATATATAAGTAATATTTCAAATAGATTTCTCATATCTAGTCAGTTCAGTGAATTTGTTCTCTAACAAGCACTCACACATTTGTTTAAGTATCTCAATATTTTAGCCTATGAGATCAATTACTTCATAAGGAAAAACATAACGTGTGCTAATCTTTTTACACTATATTAATGTCTAGCTTTAATAGAATAATGACTAAGAACAATTTAGAGATAATACATAAGTGAAATAATAATCTCATAATTATAATTTCATTATAATCTTATTTGCAATGTATAATTATCCTAGCGGGATTCATACTGGGTGTTGTTGTTGTTGTTAATTATCTCACTAACTTTATCATATACGTTTAAATATGTACAAGATAAAGAATGCCCTTAAATTATTTTATCACTAAACTACAACCATTGGTTGTAGGGCATAAACTATCAATCTTCCACTTGCACTAAGCCAATCGTTTAGGTATCTTATATCATATCGCCATATGAGGATTATGCTACTGTTGGGAAGTGGCTTAATGATAGAATTCTACAAGATTCTCTATGGGAGTACTTGTTTAAATCTTACAACTTTCACCTTGATTATCATCATAATTAAGAAAATATGCCTAAATACATACTTACATCTTTGATGAGACCTTAGCTCCTTTTGCATGTCCAATGGCTCTAATGTTCTTTAGTACATTACTGTTTTGAACAATGCAAGGAACTATATCAGGTTCATTAAAGAACTTACTGGTCCAATTAATCATTTCCACTAAATGAAAAATGTATTGTGGCTTAATTAGCAACCATTGCTACATTGGAACCTTTCAAATCTTGAATTATATTGTTCCAAGTAAATAGAACTTAATTATGATTAACTTCTAAAGTTAATATCCTTATAATATAGAATAATGGATATCTTTAATACTTCACAAGTATTTGATATCTTAGATACTAAACATCTTTAGTACATTATATATTTACTTGGACTTAGAATAGGTGAACAACTTCCACTATCTCCATAGATCTAATTCCCAAAATTAAGCTATTACCTTTTCATATCAAACAAGATTTGTTCTTGGACAATTATACTTTCAATGATTGAAAATTAGAATTATTGTTGTCTATGTGTAATATGTTTCCACATTCTCCCATTGAAGATGACAATTATACTCTCATTAACCTTCTTGTAGACATGATAAATTCATAATCATCTGAAAAAACTATTTAAATTCATTAAGAAAGTTAATCTTTCAATTTCTCGTAGCATTTCAACTACACATCAAATGTATCAATAAAGGCACTAGTTCTAATAGGATGTACAGTCATGAGATTTTAAATTTTCAAATTTCATCTTACTCCTACTACTTATCTTAAGAACCATTCTCCTATAAGTATACATTGAAACAAAAAATTTGTTCAACAAATCTGTAAAATTATATCCAAACTTTTGGATATCTCATAGCTTAAACTTAACAGATAATATATGCTTTAGCTAAGCATCACATCCTTAAATCATTAACTTTGACTCTTTCAAAGACTTAACATTTCATATCTAATATGAAATCTTACCAATTGATTTAATTGGAACTATTAAATGTAATTCTTTGTACTAGGCATAGCTATACAAAAAATAATATTACAGCATAAAATATCTCATATTTTATTTTCCTCTTTACTTAAAACCATACTTTTATGAAATTTTATTATGAAGGTAGTTATCGAAGAATCTCACTCCCTGTAGGTAACTAAAAATTTAAAACTTACCACAACAATCTCTTCGAAGTGCTTTAACATTCTCAACGATTAATTTATATTTAGATTTAAACTAATTAAACTTTTCAAAATTTTAAATCATTTCATTTAATACATATGACCATATCACATAAAGTCATTAGTAATCTAATGAAATATAAGTATTATCCTTCTATGAATTGTTATTCATCCAATACATCACATGTATAAATTTAACAATTTAAAATCGTCATCATCCTTTCACCAAAAGTTGATTTGGTTATTCTTCAACTTGACAAGTATCACAAGTTTAATACGATTCATAATCAAAAGGATACATATATCCTTGTATGTAACTTTATAATTCTCATCATGTTGATTTAACTAACATGACATAAAAGGATATTCTTATTTATCTAACTTTGTATTCTTGCCCTTTATGTTAAGCATAAGTATCCTTCGATTCAACATGTATAAACTATTTTTATAAAATTAGATCAACTACTTTTACTTAAAAATATATTTCTTATCATGCTTTGAACACTATAACAGTGTTAACTCTAAATTCTGTTTCAAATACTCATAATCATAAACTAGAAATATATATGATCTATATCATATGTCGTATAGGAAATAAAAGTCGTGCAATCATTTTTATTCTTATGATAATTATTATCATATAATAGCAAATGCCTTTAATTGATATCTATGTTTATGCTTTTAGTAGGCTAAGTTAAGTGGAACAATTCCAACAAGGTACTATACCTTTAAGCTTTATTCTATGTAACTTCTTGCATCTTACTATCATGATATTGACATACATCTTACATATTGTCATCAAACTTTATGAGACATTAGTCAACTCAAAATGTAATTATATTTCGTTATCTATATGATTTTGACATATCCTTAAAACTTTGTATTCCATGACTACTAAATGAGAATAAACTTTAATAATGCATTTAGTTACTCCTAGTGTTTTATTCGAAATAATAGCTCTTACTACTATTCAAAAAGATTGCTCTAATTTTTCTAATTTGCTAAGATCCCATTTAAATTTTGTTGATCTTGAGTTTGCTCAACAAACCAACTAAACCTAAATTTGGTAAATAACAACTTTATCAATCATTTCTCATATGACTCCTAGATTTGTTAGGTGACAACTCTTGTCAAAACACATTTTATATGTTTTTCCTAATCCTGCCTCTAAATTCATGTGATCATGAGTTTGCTCATTCAAATCACACAAATTTAGTTAAGTAGATACCACTGTCATAAGAATAAACATATTTGGGTTAAAGCGACCTTGAGTTTGCTCAATAAGCCTAACAATAAACAAAACTTTGGTTTTTTCTTACAACAATGGAAGGCAATAGTCATGTTTTCAAGTTATACTTTATATTTTAATGAGAGATTTAATTTCATTCATCTCATCAAACACAAAATTGCATGTAAAATATCACATATATAAACATAAAAATTTAACTTACATTTGATACATACATAAAAAAAATTTGTAACTTACGCACTCATAATCAAATTATATGCAAAAAGCATCAAGCTTCGTTTGATTCTAATTATTGATCTTCATAATTTAAAATAATACTTTTAACTCCTTGGAAAAATAAAATTATATTAAACCTATTGATTCTTAAATAAACTAAATTTTCATTCCAAAAAGAAATTTAATTTGATTTTGAAAATATTTTCAAATCCAAGTGGAAACTATTTCCAATTATCTTAACTTTCTTAATAAAATTTAATGATTTTCCATAAATTATGTTTCT
>JAOTJB010000210.1:34160333-34172872 GCA_027123815.1 Erythroxylum minutifolium
CGTAACTGGCTAACCACTAGTTACGGAGCTAGTTTTACATCGCTTAATTGTACTAGGTAAATTGTGATACATTAGTATAATAATATATATAAAAGCTATCGGTATACCATAGGATAGAAACCATTTCCTTTTCATCAACCAATAACATCATCTCAATATAAAATCAAATCATATAAGATTTAACTTTTAAACTTCAATTCATATATTGCTAAAAACATAAAATTATACTAGTAATATTCACTTATAATGCATCATTCACTTAAAAATCATAATCCATATTCACTTCACGATAGAATAGAAATCATTTTCATAAAATATATTTAAAATGCACTCACTGTTAAGCAACTTTATTGCCAAGCACACTCACGTGTTTTGTGCATTTTCTTTACCAACACAAGCATATTTCGCTTAGGCATGTATTTTCAAATTCAGAAATAAGACATTAACACTATAAATTAGGTTTAATCGAATTCGAGACTAGTATTTAATCACATAACACGTATGTTAATCGTATTTTTGTTTACTACTGTAAGTTAACCTATTGTTCTCTATTTCCAATTCTAACTTCAAAATTCATTTAAAACCATTTTTTAAAATCTATTTTAACTTATCAATTTCTTCAAAACACTCTCTCTTTTAATTTAATTCACCATATTATGATCATGCATGATGAGTCACAGTTATGACCTATGTTTGGAATCCATACCTCCTCTTGTTACTTATTTATCATATAGAAAACGTTCAAATTAGGCTTTAAAGTCTTCTAGACATTTGTTCTCCTAAGTCTCTAGTTTCCATATCATCAAAAATATGTTATTTCAACTTCTAAATCATGAAAAATGTACTAAATATCACAATCTATTTCAACACAGGCTAAGTATCAGGTTACCATTTTCAATCTCAAACTTAGTTATCATTCATCCAAATTTTGGTTTAGGTTTATTCTAGACATGTTTATTAATATGTCTTAGGTTTCATTTCCAATTAGAATCACTCAATTTGGAGGTCTATAGGCTGATTTATGACCAAAACAACGGGACTATTTCAAATTAATCTAAGACAGAATTCTACTACACATTCCTCTCTTATTATATTCAGTCAATTCTGTGTAAAGAAACACCAAAGTAACACCAAGAAACCACTTATCTTAAACACATCCTTCTCACTCAAAATAAACCCACAAAAATCAGAAATTTAGGTTAGGAAAACTTACCACTTTCTTTCCCTAATATTTTGGGTAAATGATGAAAACTTGGGTTTGATCAAGGTCTCTCCAAATCTCCATCAAAACCCATCAACAATGGAAGTCCTCTTCTTCCTCTCTCCTTGGATGACCTTCAACCTTGCTTCTTTTCTTTTCACTTTTGTTTTTTGTCTCTCTCAGATTTACCCTCTCAAACACTCATGGTTATGTTCAAATGAAGACAAAAGTCTTGCTTTGTTTTTTTTAATGCTCATTTAATGGTTTTCACATTTCTTCTTCCTATTGGTTCTCTTCTAATGACTCATTCTTCGACTAACACCATGTAAAATGACCAAAGTGCCCTTTAATGAATATCAAAAAGACCGAATTGCCCTTCAATGCATTTAATTCACTAACTAACCAAATTAAATCCCAAAAATATTCCACATCTGTCTTATCATCAAATTGACCATAAAATACTCGAATTAAGGTCAATACTTATTGATTGGATGTTTTAAAAATTTTCAAATGGGTTTAAAATCATTAATACCCATTACTTTCCGAAAAGAGCATTTTAGTCCTAAACTTTCGGAACTCCCAAAATCCACCTTATCGGACTTATTTTCTATCTGTTTTAGTATCATTAAACTCTAATATTTATTTCGGATATTTTTCATTATTTTGAAATTGGGTCCTATAAAATTTACTATCCATCCAAAAACTTATTCACCGAAAATAAAAATTTTTGTTTAGTGAAAGGAAAGGTTTGAGGTTTTACAATAACAACTCAATACAATATATGTATGATCCTATGGCTCTTCTTTAGTTATATATCCAACACCAACTCCATATGATCTTTCTCCATCATCAGAACTTCTTACTTCGTAAACTGATACTCGATATAACATCCAAGTAAGTCATTCTTTTTCTGACTTAAACAATTTTATGATTATTCTATATGAATCTCACACCTATTGTGAGGCAAGCTTTAATCCTCTATGAAAGAAAGCAATGGCAAAAGAACTATATGCTTTTGCTATCACCAATACTGGGGACATGGTCTATTTACCTCCAAAAAAATCTGTTATTGGTTACAAATATCTCTATAAAATTAAGACCCAAGTTGATTGATTAGTTGAGTGATACAAAGCATGACTGGTCGCTAAAAAGATTTACCTATAACTATGGTATTGACTATAAGGAGACCTTTACTTTTATAGATCATTAACCTTAGTCCACAATCTTATTACAATTTTTACTGGTAATTATTGGCCATTATTCTAGATAGACATCAAGAATGACTTTCTTAATGGTGATCTTATAGAAGAAGTGTACATGCAACCTCAAATTGGTTATCATCATCCACCCAATAAGATTTATCACCTTTATAAAGCCTTATATAGACTAAAACAAACTCCTTAAGCCTAATTTGCTAAATTTAGCTCCACTATTAGTCTCCTTGGTTTTTTATTCCAACTTATATAATCATGCATTGCTCATTTATAAAATTTAAGATAAACTCTTCTTCTCTTTTATATTGACAACATGATAATTACTAGTGATCACACTTAGGGTATTTCCATTCTCAAATCCTTTCTATATCAATAGTTTGAGATGAAGGATTTAGGTAATATAAGTTATTTTTAGGTCTTAAATTTTCATATAATGAATCTAGCTATTATATGTCATCAATCTTATCTCTCATTTTGTTACTATTGACACTAAGATTATTAGCACCCTACTCGAATCTAGTGTCCATCTTTTTTCTACTGTTGAGACTCCCTTCGATGATGGAACTATTTATCACCACTTAGTTAGTAATCTTATATACCTTATTACCTTTTGTCCTAATATTGTCTATGTTGTTCATATCATCAATTAATTTATATTAGTACTTTATACAACTTATTTATTTATTATTCTTCGTATCCTTCTATATATTAAAGGTACTCTCATCATATTCTTCATTTTATCATTAATCTCCATTATAGTTACAAGTATACTTTAATGCTAGTTAGGCTAAAGATCCAACTAATCAATGCTCTATTAATAGCTTGTTTCTTCTTTGACACATATCACATTTCATGATGCAACAAGGAACAAACATCTACCTTTAGATTTGGCTTGGAAGTAAAATATCAAGCTCTTATAAACATAACATTTAAAATCCTTTGGCTATCTTTGTTGCTTCAAGATATATGTATTTTCTCCTCTTCCACAATTCCTCCCTTTTGTGATAATCACAATTATATACAAATTGCTCATAATGATGTCTTCCACAAGCCTACCAAATATATTGAGATTGATTATTACCTTGTATGATACCCTGTTACTCAAGACACTATTCAACTTATCCCTATTTCATTACAATCTCAAATTCTAGAATTTTTCATCATATCCCATCTACCTCGACAATTTCAAAAACTTATTTTCAAACTCAAGATGTATAACTCCTCGTTACCTTAAATTTAAGGAGAGATATTAATGTATATAACAATAGTACATTATTAGAGACATGTCTTGTGTGTGACAATAGCATATGTTTAAGCCTATGTACACTTAAAATTATTTATAAATACTCCTTTATGTAGTAATCTAGACATACATATATTTTTTTCTCAAGTTATTTTCTGTTTCTACAAAAATAATCAAAGTAGTTTCCTACTAAATTGCACATTGTGTTGTTTTCCTAGAATAACTCAACTTTCCATACTCATTTGACATGCATATTTTGTTGGAGACAATTTCATGCTCAAATGCTATGCTACACTACAACAAAAGGGACTTTTAGCAATGAAAAATTTCATCATTAAAAGTCCCAAAATCATTGCTAGTAGTCATTGGTGACGATTTATATTTTTCGCCAAATCCTCGTAGCAAAAAACTATAAGCAATGCTTTCGCCTAATCATCGCTAACTGTTTTTTGTCATGAGTAGTTTTCGTAGTGAAAAAGTACATGTGACGTTTTTCTAAATTGTCGCCAATAAGTTTTGACTATGCTTTGTTTTCATGTTAAAACTTATTATCTATGTTTATGAAAACATAGATAAAAGTTATTATCTACAATTTTGAAATTGTAGCTAGTAACTTTTAACTACGAAAAGAAAGCGTAGACAAAAGTTATTGACGACATTTTTAAAAACGTACCCAAAAATATTTGGCAACGTTTTGAAAATTTTAATATACATTATAACTAAATATTATATTAGGTAAATTATTATTGGTGACATTTTTAATCAATATTATTGTATGTAATATTTAGATTTTTTATTGTATAATTTATTATGCAAAAATATAATAAAAATAATTGAAAATTAGAAGCATCGTATAAAGAAAATAAAATATCATTAAATTTGGTCATTTTTGGTCATTTACAAGATGTTAATTACAATTTCAAAAATACTTATATACAAAATAAAAATACACATATTAGTTTAATGACTAAGACTTGTTTTTATCTTTATTGTTTACATAATTCGGGCCAAGTAAAATTTTGACCAACTTTTCAAGTTTGGCCAACTTTTTTTCATTACGTTCTAATTTATCATTAAGCCACTGATTGTCCTCTTCAAGATGTTGAACATATCTTGACGAAGATGAAGTAGTTGGCTTAGGCCCAAACCCAAGACCTTTGATGTAGTCGAACCATGTACCAAGCACCTTGATGCAAATGTCATCTATATTTAGCTTATTTCTGTCAGACATTGATGTTTGCAACAACTCCTACATCTTATTCTAAAATTTAAAAAAACAAAATCAATATTCAATTAAGATATTATTATTTAGTACTACATAAATAAATAAACTTAAAATTTAAACAAATTTGTATACTTACATAATTATTTTGCACTTCTTTAGACATTCAGCTTTCACCTTCCTTATTGTATGTTAGTTTGTAGAGTGTAATCCTATCACACTATTCTCCATGTAGTTCCTTCTGAGTCTGTCTTATAAAAAAATACAAATCACAATAAATAATATTGTATTTACTAATATAATTATAACTTTCAAACAAAGAACTTAAAAATTCATTTTGCAGGACAACAAACAATTTGGAGAGCTGGTTGTAAGGAGTTTTCATTTTCCTCTGTGAACTTTGACTTTCTCACACCTTTCCTAAATAAAGAAAAGGAATAGTCATTAAATTGTGTAACAAGATTAATGGAAACAAATGTGAAGAGAAAGATAACAAATCCTAACGTTGGCAGAGGCCTAATAATCAAACATATTGCTCTAGTTTTCTGGAGACATCCATTCGAGAATATGACTCCTTTCCCCCTCATTTGAAGGAAAAGATTTGTAATATTGATGTAGTTGATAAAGACAATCCGTGGTCCTTTATTTCAACAGTGAAGTTACACAGTTTGAAACATTAAGGCTGTCGATATTGATGTTATTGAGCTTGATCTGTGAATAACAAATAAAAGTGAAATTAGCCTTTAAATAAGTAAAACAATATTGAATATAATTAAATAAATTAAAATTTTACCAAAACCTTATCCAAAGCATTCTCTAGCAAGTTGTCTTCCTTCAACTGCTTAGTATGCTTAAGGCAAGACAATTCAATTCTGGCAATTACCCCTAACTTACTAAACGATTTTGCTGATTGAATATTTTCTATAGGATGACCTTGCGAGGTATCAATATGTACAGATAACTTACTATTCGTTGCAACATTTATTTGTTGCAACTCACAACCTTTAGTTATACCTCTATCTCTTTTTCTAAAGTTGATATTGGAACCTGACAATAAATGAATAATGATAAGAAAATATGCGTTAAACATGTAAATATATAGTTGAGAATAAATAAGTCTATTTCTAGGTGTTAAAAAATAACAAACCTATAGATCCCTCAGTACTAATTGAGGCAAATGGAGGTTGTTGCTGACTGGGTTCATTAGTGGATGAAGTCGATTGTTATAATTGGCTATAATTTGATTGATATGGTTATTGTGGGGGAAGAAAAATTTTGATACTTACCACCTTCTTCCTTTTATTTCTACCAGGTGCCATTATATTGGATATCTATAACTCAAATATCAACAATACCTATAAATATAACTCAAACATCAATAAGAACCAGAAGTTAGAGATATGTCATTACAAAACGAGAGCAGTATGGGACTTAGAAGTAATGTAAATCTATTATTTTTTAGGTGACACTGTAGAAGTCAATAAAATCGTCATCATGGCATCCCTCAACAATAACCCCACAATTTTGGCATTATGAGAATTTGGAAAAAAAGTTCAAAATTCTATACATCTTTTGATAGAAAACCTCAGTATTAACTATGTTCATAACACAAAAATGTTTAAATAAATCAATAATGCCAATTTGAATCAAATAATAGACAGTAAAAAATATATAAATAAATATTCACTAACATTCTATCGATTAAACATGAATTTATCTAATATTGCATTATTTTTACTTGTTTTCATTTGTAAATATAAGAATCAATCAATAACAACTGGCAAGGGGAAAAAAACAAAGGAGTAAGTATAAGTATCAATTAACCAAGTCTTGCCAATATCTAGCAAAATAATCCAAAATATCATTATGAGATGTTTCATCAAACATTTCATAGGCTTCACAAATTCATTCCTAACTAATAATAACACCACTGTAATTTTCCATTATTCACCAACATAAACACATTGAAACAAAAAATGAACCAACCAAAGTTGAAAAAACGAAAAATACTAAAACCACGTTGACAAAACTAATGACCATATAATTATTTAACAATAACAATGAAAACAGAAAAATAAACTTGAGAGTCAAGCATGGATTAAGCTCGATGGATGATTAAACGGAGACGATATACAGTGGAAGAACTACTGAAGAAGATGAACGATAGTGATTAAGGAAGAAAATGACGAAGATTTAAGGAAGAACACGAAATGATCAGGGGAGGGGGGGCTTCGACTGCAAGGTTTAAAATCTAAGGAAAACGAAGTTGTTTTTTGTTCATTTTCTCTTGATTTAAAACGTTGAAAACCGAAGCCCCCCCAACGACGTCATTTTCTACTAATTTTAAACATTGAACAACAACGACGTCGTTTGTTGTTCATAATTGGCGATGATTTAATAAAACGTTGCCAAGTGTTAAACAATTGACGACGATTTATGGTAATTGTTGCCAATGTAGGTGTTATAAAATCATCGCCAATTCTTTTCATATTTATGATATTTTTTAATATAGCAACTTTTTTGTAATATACCATTTATATAAAATAGTATATAACTTATATATAATAAATATAGTTTTGTGACAACAAATAAAATTGTCAAATCATATATTTTAAAAAGATTAATAAAAACTATAAATCAGTGTAATATAAATTAATTTTGTTTTTTTAGTTTTATAAATTGGAAGGAATGACATTATTGTTAACTACATTTATTTTAGACTTACATTCATTGTCTTTAATATTAAAATTTGATTTTTAAGAATATGAAATTAATATGTAATATTCATTCCCATTTTTACTATATTGCAATTATTTTTTAATTATATTGCAATAAATATAATTATATATGGTAATTAATATAATGTTATATGAATGTAATTATAATAATTGTAACTAAAATAATGATTTATGAATGTGCGGTTCATCTAATACATTCCTCTATACTGCATTTGAGAAATCGTTCACTATATTTTCTGCAAATTTAGTTAAAGTAAAGAAGTTATTGAAAGAGAGTGTGAATAAACCAACACTTGAGGGAAGATTTGTGGCTCTTTCGATTGAAATATTTGTTCAAAACTCAGTTATATTGTAGGGCTATTATTGAAATTGTTCCTTAATTTCCATTTAAGCCATGCCACACAAAGTTGGATGATTGGAATAATTTGGAGTGTGTAAGATTAGTGAAGTTGTATGCTCTTTCAGATGTGAAAAGAGTTAATTATAGCTTCCAGTTTCTTGAGAGAGATTAATTTTTGCATGTTTTTGTTCTCCGTACGAGCAAAGGGAAAGACTGTAAAACAGGGTAAAAATGCTCCCTCAGTGGAAAACACACAGAAGGAAAGGACAAAGTCCTTGGGAGGGAAAAGACTGCTCCTGGCAGAACACTTGGAACATTTTGAAAATGACAAGCCAAAGACAATCTCCTGTCTTTAAAATTCATCCCAGTTTCGTGAGTGTCAAACGGGTTTTATTCAAACTTATGAAAGAACAAGAAGATAAGGATCAGTCCATAAGGCAAAATTGCAAACTTTACCTTTTGTGAACAGACAGAGAGAATTTCTAGGCAGTGAGTCACTGCGTTGTCGCAGACCAATATGCCTAATTTGGACTTGGGGGCTCCGACTGCATACTAATTATAAGGTCCAGTAGTTCCTGATTTGCACCTGAATTTTGGTTTAAAAATTTTAAGGTGGATGACAGATGTGCCATAAGATCAATGACTAATGTGAAATTTGTCGCTTTTAATTAGTACTCCCTATTTCTCAATTAATCAGGGTCTCATCTTGCTTTCATTTCATCAGTCTACATCCGTTCATTTACTACGAGGAGATCGTCACTTGCTTTCCTGGCATTTCGCTATCCTCCGTTTCCAACATCCCAGGACTTGCAATATTAAAAATAGCAAAACAAAATGGAGAGCTGTACATTGAAACGGGAAAAGATGTTTCCTTGTTTTTCCTTTCTGAACAGTATCCTAGCTTAGAACTATCTCAAGAGTTCTATTTTCTGTAAGAGACAATTATAACGTTTGGTGAACGTAGCAGGAATGTGCTTGAATAATCAATAATTGCGCATGGAACCCACACGTTGTAGGACTTGGGATGAGTTTGTTAATACTTGATCCATTACATTCTATTCAACTAAATAAAACTCCTTTATGGATTTTACATTTCTAACCTAATTGTTGTAGATTCTTGTGCCGTTAATAAGTAGGTAATGTGGTGTTTAATAATGTACATGCATTCTAGCTAATTTACATTATACACAAGTTGTCCACATTCAGTTTGGGGAAATTGTGAAGGGAATTTAGATCAAGGTAAGAAATATTTCGCTTAATTAACAAAACTATTATTCTAAATTACAAATTAGTTAAAAAAGGACCATTCTAACCAAATTCAGAAATTTAAGCCTTTTATTTAAAGGGAAAGAAAGAGAGAGGGTGTCATTTACTAAGACCTTATATTATACACCAAAACTATATTTAGTATTGCGCTAGCCAACCAAAACTACCTTTGACTTAGCGTCTTCCAATTTTTGTATTATTCTCCAACCCTTGTCTAATTTTCCGCCAAGTGTCTTGTTGTCCAACCCTTCTGTTAATCATAATTGCTCAATAATTGACTGCCCTTGGTATTAGATTAAGTTCAGAAAAAAGAAAACATTTTAAGTCAACGTAAGCCCTAACTTGGCAGAAGAAGTTCCTATTGAAAAATCATAATAAAATATTAATCTTAATTCGTAACTTATTTCGAAGTTTGATCATAATCTTGTCATATCTATCAAACCTTTTCTAAAATTAGCTCATCTTAACTACTATAGCCATATAAATGTCTGGCTTATACCAACATCCATCGAAGAGTTAAGAGAACTCTGCAACTCTTGCAAAGAGGGTTAAGCAAGGAATGCCAGCTTTATTAGAACTTAAGCCTATTTATAATATATTTTGAACATTTTAGCAATTTAAAATTAAGTGCTAATTTTAATTAACATTATATTAAAATTACAAATAATTATGGTTAAGTACCAGTTATACTCAAATAAGATCCAATATTTCATATAGATCCTTATTTATTAAATAAATCATATTTAATTATAAAGTTTCTCAAACTTTACAATCATGTCCAACTTGATTAAAATATCTTTACTCTCTTCAATATGTTCTTTATGTGTTACCCATTAAATTCTCAAGTATATTGGCAATAGATATAAATTATAACCCTATAAATTATATTTAGGATTAGATAAAGTAAACTCTTTTAATTTATCTTTAATTATCTAATTAAAAAATTTATATCTATAGATTAATATTGACGTCTAACAATACATTATGACCACCTAAATATTTAGAAATGTCAAAGTGGTTTGACTAACCTTTCCATGTGTAAATTTTTTGTATAATTCAATCATTTCTTCATATAATGTTCTGAATAGACAAAGAGCGTGGAATTAATATCTACTATATTTCGAGTCTAATCATATTTGTTCTCGATCATTAGCTATTGAATCAATTAATGACATTTGTAAACAATTATGCAAAACATTATTCTACCTTGGCCAAGTATTTTATAAATCAATACTAATCGAGAATAACAAAACATTTTCCCTAATTACTTTTGGGTGATGATGTAATGTCAGACTCTTTGAGCCCTTTTGTATTGGTCTGTATTTGGAGATACTACTGTATTGATATATAAATGGTTATATATGAGTTCAAAAATATATTTGAATCCTTTCGGTATATATGCCAGTGATATATAATGTTATATACCCTTACATGAACTTAGAATTCATTGGTATGCGAAATCTTGGAGATTTCTGACATATAAGTTTCTAAGTGTGTAAAACTGAGTCCATTAGATGGATACAGCCATGATGTATATTTTAATGCCTTAGAGGTGATTAGACATGATTTATAGACTTATTGGATACTTAGAAGGCTTAATTTGAAAAGTTGATGTATATAAGGGCTTATTTACAACTTGTTAAAAGTTAAGGGACTTAAATGTAATTTTTGAATTCTTAGAGGACCAATATGCAATTTTATAACGTGAAGGGACTTAATTATAATTGGCAAAAGTCCGAGGAGCAAAATGAAAATAAAATTTTTGGTCATTCTCATATTTTGGGCTTAATTGCAAATTTAGGAAAGTTTAGAGGGTGTAATGGTAATTTCACATAAGCTAAAGGCAAAAAGGTAAATTCACCATGTTGTTCAAAGAAGAGTCAAAATCTAGATCTTTCTTCATATGTGACCGTGCACCTCTTCATTAAAGATTAAACATTAGAAACACCTTGTTTTAAGTAAAAGAAAGGAGAAGAGAAGTTTCGGTCATCACCTACCTTTCACCATTTTTTTTATTCTTTAACCCAAACCTAGGTTTTCTAAGGTAATTTGGGGACAAGGAACTCAAATCTATCATTAGATTTGAGAAATTCTCAAAGGATTTGAAGATATCATCAAAGGAAAGTTTAGGCAAATTTTGTCTCATCTCTCTCTACATTATGATTTTAAGTTTGGTGTTAAGATATGTTGTTCTCCATGCTTGAATATGCATGAAACATGGTTTAGATGGATGAAATGGGTCATGTAGAAGTTTCTTTAAGCCAAAACTAAAATGCCATCCCTTTGGTGAAAGTTGGTGAAATTTTGAATATCTTTTGAAATCGATGATTTAAATTAATTCTATGATGTTAATTATGTATGTATAATATGAATTGATGATGAAAAATAAGGAAGAAGTACATTAGAAGGAGGCTTTCAAGTTTATGCCTTTAGGTGTTTAATAAAATGCTTAAGTGAACTTGGCTTAGGATTTAAGGATTTTAATGATGTGCATTGGAAAGAGGCTTTGATGTATACTTAGATTAAACTTAAATTTTTGCTTAGATTAATGAGTAGGGGCCTACTATGTTTGGATACAAATGTGCTCAATTATGCATTGAAAAGTGTAGGCATTGGATCAAGGCATTAAATGCCTTAGAAAATGCAACAAAAAGCTTATATGGATAATAAGGAAAGTAATTATGTGAGAAGCTTCATGGCCGAATCCTATAGCTTAAAAATGGTGATATTGTATTTTATACACTTATGTGATGGTGTATAAATATGAGTTATATGTTTGAGTAGTGAGTACATTACATTTGTATGTATAAAGGCGCGGGCTGTGGATCAAAGAGCTCGTACAGAGGATTGTTGAAGTTAAAGGAGTGTACACCTTCTTTTAAGGTAAGTTGGGGAAAACATGTCTCTCAAATGGGACTAGGACAATCCAAGACATGCATGATGACTTGTACGTGAATTTTGAACCTAAGTAATGCATAGTAGAATTAATTCTCAAATAGATGATAGTATACTTATGTATTTAATAAACGACATTGTTTTGAATAACTCTTTTCACTTAGAGTGAAACTGATATTTTTATTTTGTATTTTGAGGAATGATATTGTTTTCAACACACCTACAATTGAAGTGCAAAGGACAATGTTTTATTTTCTGAAACTACATTTTGAATAACTTCGCACTTGGATTTCAAAGGATGACTTTATTACATGAAAGAATGTTTTGGAACTTACATATGTATAACCGGGTCATGTATGCTGCATGCATGTATTCTCTTTTGGCTTAGAGTCATGGCATGATTCCATTTTATCGGTTGGA
>JAOTJB010000210.1:34172972-34183752 GCA_027123815.1 Erythroxylum minutifolium
TATTTCCATTACAAAACTGTAACTGAAGAAGATTAAGGTATATGTAAATACACTTGCTTTCTAGGGCACTATATTTATATAAATCTAATATGTCTCACTCTAGATTTCTGAATGTACTAATTACCCTATCTTAAAGTGTAACTATTTATCCATAATTGAATTAACGGGAATCGATTGAATGATCTCTCAACCTACCCAATGACTTTACCGATTCAACTATTTGTTAAACTATTTTATGGGTGATCAATTGACTAATCGAGATCTCTCTTCTAATTATTCAATTAACATGATGATTGCTAGTCTATAGGTTGCCAACTCTCATTGTACAATCCTACAAGAATTTCATCTCACTCACCATCTCGATTCGTTGCAAGATGACAATTAAGAACAACAATCAACAGAGACAATTGTATTCAATTCAACAAAATAGGAGTTTTGACAAAATAATTCAAAAGAAACCCCTAGTTCTGGTGGTTTTTCCAACTCAGATTATATGTGTTCCAATATGGGTTATTACCTCACTGCAGATGGCCTAAACAGCTTACCTGTTCGGTCTTACTAGCTCCCAATAAGAAACATTCCCCTGAGCTGTGGTTGTTTTCCCCGCATAGCTCACATTGTGCTTGCATTGCCTTAACTGCTGAGGTGGAGCTCCTTGCACGTTGTTTAGTTGTTTTGTCAAAGCCGTGATTTGATCCTACAAGGCAGTAACTGAGTCAATAGGTGTCATATCTTTTTTGTTCCTTCTATCCTTGTCTACTCCTCTCGCTTAACCACATGCAACTGTTGCTTGCCAACTCCTCCAATAAATCATAAGATGCTTTCACTGTCTTCCTCATTAGTGAACCTCTAGCTGCTGCATTAATTGTGCCCCTTGTGCTCAGATTCACTCTATTATAAAATGTTTTAAGCAGAAATTTCTTTGGGTGTTTATGGTGGGGATAACTTCTTTAAAGTTCTTTAAATCTCTCCCAAGCTTTGTAGAGAGATTTTCAGTCGCTCTGCTAGAAATTTATTATCTCCTTGATAATCTTCATTGTCTTCGTTAATGGGAAATATTTGGCAAGGAATGCTTAGGTCCCAAGTCGTGATTTGGCCTAGATTCAAAGAATTATACCATGCTTTATCTCAAAATTATTCACTTGAACTACCAGTCTCGCTACTCTTTGAGTACTAAACCCTGGCCTCATGAAATCCATGAGTGTCCCTTCTGGTCCTCCTTGCTCTTCTTCTTTAGCCATATCTTGATTTGAGAAATTTAGACACTTTGCCCTTCATATTTCTCTTTCGTGCTTCTTAACATCAGGAAATTTGTCCTCTATAGCTTCTTTCATCCTTCGTGTGTTCCTTGTGTTCATGCAAGTACAAATAAACAAGGAAAAGTATCAAAAAATCTTAAATCAAAGTAATATAAATCAAACATGATGCTCAACAATCAATCCACGGCAACGGTGTGAAAAACTTGTTGAAGGTAAAATCTATCTACTTGTTTTACGCTCAAAAATTGCAAGTGAACAGGTCATGACTTGTAGTAGAAAGAGTGGATATCGATCCCACAGAGATTGATGCCAAGACACCACTTAATTTAGGCACAACTTTGTTTAAGAAACTAAATTATGAAATACAAATAATCTGGAAAATTAAATTAAAATTAAAAGACTAATGTAAACAATGGACAATACCACAATTGCAGAAAATCTGAATTCAAGAATCTAAATGCTAGAGATTACTTTTCTTTATTTTGTCTCCCTCCAATTTTATTGATTGAATTGTGTCTTACCCTAGATTTTTGAATGTACTAATTACCCTCTCTCAAGGTGTAACTATTTATCCCTAATTGAATTAACAGGAATCAATTGAACAATCTCTCAACCTAGCCAATGACTCTACCGATTCAATTAGTTATTAAACTATCCTATGGGTGATCAATTGACTAATTGAGATCTCTCTTCTAACTATTCAATTAACATGATGATTGTTATTGTATAGGTCGCTAACTCTCGTTGTATAATCTTACACAAATTTCATCTCACTCACTCTCTCGATTTGTTGTAAGATGACAATGCGGAACAACAATCAAAAAAGACAATTGTATTCAATTCAATAAAATTGGAGTTTTGACAAAATAATTCAAAAACAATCCCTGAAATGAAATAAACCTAACATGGTCTCCATGACATCATTAAAAATCAAATAAACCATTTTTACAAAGAATAAAAGAGATTAAAATGACAAAAAATTGAATAGAAAGATTCCTTCTCTTCTTTGCCAAAATCTGAAATTTTGGTGTTGATGTGCTATTTTGCCCAATCTTGATGATGATATTTGTCTTTAATCCTTCCTCAATGCTCCAAACATATCTTCTTTACTAAAGGATGGTGTTTTCATAGGTGGGTGTCATCTGTCCTGAAGATAGAGGCTTAATGATATTTTTATAGTCCAAAAATCCTAGGTTTAATGAAGCTTCGCATATTGCGTCGAATTATAATTCTCACGTCCATGGAAATTGCTCACAGATGCACTCCTCATTTCTGCTATGATTTTCCACATCCGTGGGAATCATGCAAATTCCCACGATTCCCACGAACATGGGAATTTGTCCCAGATGAACTCTTGTTGTCTTCTCTTCTTTTGATCTTTTGTTCAATCTCTAAATTGCTCCCTCTTCCTTCCTACACAAAAATAATCAATTCTTACCCTCAATTAGCATCAAACACACAAGAACAACAATAGAAATGAAACTTAATGAAAATATACAAAATGAATCATAAACTAGAATAATAAACAAAAATTATGCTAGAAAACACATGCCAATTATTTATAAAAACTTATCCTAATGCACACCTATCAATTCCCTATTATCAGAATCATACTATCTAAGATTTATTAGGTTTATTTTTACTTGGATAATTACTTTTAGTTTTAAGGAGACAATGATTAAGAAAGGAGAGAATATAGTTTATTTTGGAAGTGTACCAACCAGTGCTCTGTGGACTCTATGTGGCAGTGGTGGGTCATATAAAATGAAATTTTAATTTTAAAAAGTTACGTCAATGTTGATATGATATGATATGATAAATAGGTTATATTTCTAACACGATTTTAAGAGCATTTACTTGCATTTGGATAGTTTTTGATGGATTTGGTACCAAATACTACTTATATTTTATTTACATTCCTTGTTCTACCCCCTATTGAATAAGGAAAAGATTAAGGCAAGTTGGATAAGTTTTAGCATGATTTTAGGGTAAAACAGGTTGAATATAGACATATTTTTAACTTGTATAGCCTTTTACTTTATGTTGTTTCTTAGAGAAGTTGCCACATAAACAAACATGAGCTCAATATAGACTTATGTTCATAGACTTTTCAAACTTGTGTTTTCAAGATAAACCCTTAGAAGTATGACTTAGGATTTATAAATAACATGAGTGTAATATAAACCTATTTTAGTCCTATGAAAATTATGGGATTTTGTGTTTAAAAAGGATAGAGAGGCATAGGGGGCCAAAGAGTAGTCAGAAATGAGTTGAATTAATGCTTCTTAGGATAAGAAAGGAGTAACTTAGGAGGAAAGAATAGGGATTCCATAAAGTTTTAACCAAAGAACATTAAGATTTCAAGAATTAATGAGAATGAATTCTTCTATCTTATTTTGTTTCTTGATTTTTTTGGGTTTCTTATTTTTAGCATGAATTAAATTAAGATATACTTAGATGGTATAAACTATAGAATTATTATTTTGGATTGATTTTTTTTAATTTAAAGAAAGAACTAAGTTATTTTGTAAATTATTTGTAATTATTAATTGTGATTGAATTGAGTTTGTTAGCATTTTGGTTCAATTTCATATTTCATATGTAGATATTGAGAAATCATATGTATGAATAGATCATGGTATAGATAGTAGTTTTATGGAGTCTTAAAGATATGACCATATAAATCTTCTAGGTTAGAATCAAATCTATTAAGGAAATTAATAGAGCAAATTGATGCATTTTTAATGGTTTTGATTTGAAAGAAATTTCAATCAATAAACTTAAGGGTAAGGTTGCATATTGTAAGAAAACAAATGCTTGTAACAAATTCTGCTTCTCTAAAAAGACTAGGGTAATAATTGAATTAAGATAAATTCAAGCATGGAAACATCCATAAGGATTCTTTATTTGGGTATTGTTTGTTAATTTGTTACATCGTTAATTGTTTTAGTTTGTTATTTTATACTATTAATTTAATTTTAATTAATCAATTCTTTCAATCGACCATTCATTTTATTAGATTAGATGATAGAAAGATAGCGAGTACTAGTACTTGTAATCTTTGAGAGATCAACACTCGTATTCATTAAGATATACTAATGATAGGTGCACTTGCCTAGTGATTTTTAATATTATCAAATATGTAGATCATATCAAGTTTTAGTTTTTGGTGTCTTTTTCAAGAACTAGGATATTAGGAAATTTTATTTTTATTAATATAATTAATTTTATTTTCCTTTTTTAGCTGAACTTCAGGCTTAGGTACATTGGTTTATGACTATGAATGGTTTCAAAGTATTATGCAAATTAAATCCATATGTTGAAGGACCTTACTTCAGTATTTAAAGGAAAGAAACCTAGAACTTTTAAAGTTACAATTACCAAACATAATGGTAGGATAGTTAAGACAATTTACTATAGGGGATTATACTAGATCTTCACTTATAGGGATATAATCTAGCATTATTAGGCTGAAGTGTAGACTAATAATTTTGAGATCAAGCCTAACATGAATTAGATGGTTCAAGAATTTGTACAGTCTAATAGTTTGTTTAATAAGGATCCAAATGCACATATTGTTAACTTTTTGGAGATACGTGTTACTTTCAAGATTAATAGAGCTTCAAAGGATATTATTTGCCTAAGTTTGTTTATGTTTTCAATGAAGGATGGAGTAAATTTATGGTTGAAGTCTTTCCTACTATATCAATCACCACTCAGAATTGACTTATTGAGAAGTTTTTAGCCATATATTGAGATTTGCTAGAATTTTTATTCAGTTGCATATTTCATATATAGGGATTATAAAATAATATGTATGAATAGATCATAATATAAATAATAAGAGTTTCATGGAATACTAGAGATATGACAACATAAATCTTATAAATTATAGTCAATTATATTACAAAATTTAAAGTGAGTTAATACATTCTTGGGGGTTTTGATTAGAAAGAGTTTTAAATAAATCAACTTAAGGATATGAGTTGTGTATCTTCTGAAAGAATATGATTGTAATTTTATAATTTTTACTTATTTAAGAAATTAGAATTAATAATTAAATTAGGATCAATTCTAGCATAGAAAAGTTCTAGGGAATTCTTCATTTAGGTCTCGTTTATCAATTTACTTATTTCATTGTCGTTAATTGCTTAGGTTTACTATTTTGGATTAGTAGCTTAACCAAAGTTTCCTTCTACCTCTTTACACTCATGTAATTATCCTACCATTCATCCATCCTAAAATTAAAGATAGAGGTAAAGGTTGTAGTAAGAGGGAGAGATGGTTAGCGCATTCCATATTATGATCATATGATGGCTCTTTAGTGGTCTTAGAAATTGTATAATATTAAGTTAAAATGTTTTGGGGTGAATTCTATCTATATAACTAAACTCTTTATATAATGAATGAACTAACCAACCTAAAACATAAACTTATTTAGGTTGACCATCTCCATTATGGTCATTTCCCTAGAATTTCTTACTTTGATTTTATTATTTTTGTGTATTGTTCTTAACTAAAGTCCATTTTTTCTTTGTGATACCAAGGTTGGAAAAACTAATATTGACAATGATGATGATTATTACTATCGATGTTAGGTTTGACCATGTGGTGGCCACTTTGGTTTTAAAACTACAAGGAGGCTTAGGAAGGGGCAGTAGAGGTAAAGGTTTAGAAGGCAGTGTTAGCAAAGGTCATAGAATGGAAGTGGATATGGAGATGATGCTTATCATGTGGTGGATTCGAAGTTAGAGGAGTATGTGGTAGAGTTAGATAAGGCATTGGAAGAGGTGATGGTGGAGATATTGTTGGGGGTAGATTTGGTAATGGCTGTAGCTTTGGAGCTGGTGAAGGAGTGGGAGGTAGTGGTGGTTTTAGTGGTGGCAATGGAGGTAGAATTTGAGGTAAATTATATCAAGGTGGATGGTGTATAAAGTAGGAGTAGGATGAGGAATTGGAATTGGCAGAAGTGAAGGTGGAGGTGGAAATTGAGGTAAAGAAGGAGGAGGAGGTTGTGACCAAGTTGATGGTGATTTAGGTAGTGGTGGAGGCTTTAGAGCTATAAGTGGAGTAGGGGGTGTCAATGGAAAAGGTGGTGGTCTAGGTGGAGAGTTGGGGTATGGAAAGTAGATGTGGTGGTGGTGTAGGTATAAAAGGTGATGCTAGTGGAGGGCTTAGAGGAGGAGATAGTGTAGGGAAATCTAAGTAGGATTTGATCCTACATATATTAAAAGAAAAGTAAAAAATTTTATTCATAATTTTGAAAATTAAGATCATTTTAACTTCTATAAGTGATTAATGTATGAACTTAATAAAATATAAACATAAATTGAACCTTATTGTATAGTTTGATCTTATTTTGTTGTAGTTTACCTTTAACCATTTTTAAAACTAGTTCATCATAAACACTATAGTTATATGTGTTTGAATTCTAAGGTTATCCTTATGAACAAGTTAAGAGAACTTTACAAGTGGTCTAAAGAGGGGTAAGAAAGAAGCATTAGTTCTTTTAAAGCCTACACCTATTTATAATATAGTTTCAATTTTGTATTAATTTAGTTGAAATCTAATTTTAATTTTAGTTAAGCTTTAACTTGGAATTACAATTATTTCTAATTAAATACTGATTGAACTAAATAACATATAATATGTAATACCAGTCCATTTTGGGATTAGATAAATTAAAATTTTTAATTTATCTTTAATTATTTAATTAAACAATTTATTTATCTATAGAGCAAAATTGATGTCTAGTAATGCATTATAATCACCCAAATATTAGGAAAGTCAAAGTGATTTTAAATAACCTTTTTTTATGATTTTATTTTACAATTCAATATGTATATCATATAATGTTCCAATTAGACAGAGAATGAAATTAATTTCTATTCTATTAGAGTCCAATCATATTAGTTTTCTACCATTAGTAATTAATTTTATTAATGATTAAAAATTATTTTATAAGGTGACATTCCATCTTGGCCAAGGATTTCTAAAATTAATACTAATCGAAAACAATAGACTATCTTTCCTAATCACTTTAGAAATGAATCTAATGTTAATCACTCAATTACCTTCATATAGTTCATGCTATATCTAGTAACTACTGATTGAGCTACCCTTGATAAAGATAGGTCATAAGTAGTATCAGAACATAACAACCCTTGTATGAGGTATTTTAAACATCTCAAGTAGAAAATTCATTTTTATTATCATCACAATGAGAATTTTGACAGACATATAAGTAATGTTCCATATGAAATTCTTATATCAGGTTAGTTAAGTAAACTGGTTCTCTAAGAAGCACCCACACATTTATTTCAATAACTTAATACTTTATAAGATCAACTACTTTCTTTATAAGAAAGAAGCATAACGTGTGCTAGCCATTACACTTTATTAATATCCAATCTTAATAGAATAACGAGTAGGAACAATTTAGAAATAATACATAAATGCAATATGAATCTCATAATTATAATGTTATCATAATTTTATCTATAATATAACTTTATTTCATAAACTTTATTACATCAATTAATTAAATAAATATAATAAGATAAAGAATTACTTTTAAATAATTATGTCATAAGAGTGACAATCAATTGATTAGTTGTAAGCATAAAATAATTACTTTTAAATAATTATGTCGTAAGAGTGATAATCAATTGATTAGTTGTAAGCATAAAATAAACTAAGTCAAATGTTTAACCATCTTATACCATTCATAGTAAACATTTGCTTGAACCTTATAAATTTGATCTCAATTATTATCATAATTAAAAGAAACTGCCTAAAAAATACTTAGATCTTTGATGAGACCTTAACTACTTATTACTTACTAAATAGTTGTTCTATAGTACATTACTATTTTAACAAAGCAAGGAATTACACCAAGTTCATCTAAGAAATTGTTAATGAAAAAAATCATCCCCACTAAACGAAAAATGTGTTATGGCATTATTAGTGACAACTACTGAATAAACTGTATTTGTAATCCTATGTTTAGTGTATTTTGTATCTTTATTTAATAGTTTTTTATTTTTTTATATTTAATTTGTTTTTATATGTTTTTAGGTCTTAAATGTCGTTATAGACTGAAAGGAGAAGTTGGGAGAAATTAAGGTGTGACAAAAGCAAGAATTAAAGCTATTTTAAAAGGACATGCATGTGTTAATGAAGGACACACTTGTGTGGTACATATACGCAGCTGTGAGAGGGACTGAGTAAGTCCCTGTAAAAATGTATAGGTTAAAAGATGCTATTGTCTCGTATTAAAGTAAGTCATGCCTGTGTAAGTCCTATACATAACTGTGGGAAGATCGTGTAAGTTACTCAAACTATGTTTCCATGTAAATATTGAGTTTTAAAGTGATGTTAAGTTACATGATCACTGTATATAGCTACATGGGTGATCATGTCTAGTGTAGACTTGAAGATTGACTCTGTTATTTGATAAAGAGCATATTTCCATTAAAATTTTTAGTGGATTGTATTAGAGAACAGGGGACATACAATGAATTCTCTTATTCTTAATTCTTCTTTTGAACTTTTATGAACTAAATTTGTTTAGTTCTAAAGTAAGATGAACCTTAGGACGGATCTTGTGATTTGATTCCTTATTTAATGCAAATTTACTATTGATTCATTGAATGCAATTATACGTTTTTAATAATTCTTAAATCAATATTTTTGGGATATCATTTTTTATATGATTCCATACACTTGGGATTGAAAATCCTTTATATGAACAAATCTAGCATAATTAAAAGGAGTTGCACGCAAACCTAGAGATAGTCGACATAAATCCTCTAGATTAATGTTAAACCTAATACTGAAATTCATAAATTAGTTATTACAATCTTAGGGTTTTAACTAGAAAGAGGTTTTAGTTAATCAACCTAGGATTAGGTGTTAATAATCTTAAGAAAAATATTAAAATAAGATAGGAATTTCCACAGGCTCGTGATCATTAACTAAACTTCATGATAAAGGGTTAATGGTTTAAAAATTTTAAGGGGATTCATTACCTAGGTACTATTTACCTAATTTGGTTAATTTTTATATATTTTTTGTCATTATTTTTATTGAACTTTATTTTAGTTTTATTGTTTAAATTAAATCATCACCTTAATTTGTTAGCTAGATAATAAAAGGTAATTAGTAGTATTTGTAATCCATGTGGAATCAATACTCAACATTTACCATCACTATACTACAGTTCGATAAATACATGTGCTTTGAGATATATAAGGTAGGGATCTTATGATATCAAGTTTTTAACATCATTTTTGGGGACTCTAATATTAAGAACTCTTTATTTTTAATCTAATTATTAATTTTCTTTCTAATACTTTTCATTTACTAATTTATGTTGTTAAATTATTTTGTTAACTCTTGTGTTTTGTCACTTCTAAAAATCTTGGTTAGTTTATAACCTAAGGAAATCCATCTACCTTGGTTGAAGAATATTTGGAAATTGAGAGGATGGCTTGTAGAAAGCTTTGATGGAACCTATTTAGAGAGGTAGATCTAGATTAATAAACAGAGGAATTAGAATGCCAAGTTGATATCGAAGGATTGGAAATCATAGTAGCCTAAACAAAGATAATGTTTGATTTTATTAAGTTGGACTTTACTAGGATGGAGTCAATCATTTTGTGACCAAATGTTACGACTAAATATTTTGAGATTAAATTGAATATTATTCAGACGGTGCAACAGTCATAGTTTGATGGGTTGTGGATGAGGACCCTAATACACTTATAACATATTTTCTTAAAATTTGTACCACCTTTAAAATCAATGGTTCCATTAATGATGCAATAAGTATTAGAATATTTCCATTCTCCTTGAAGAACTGAGCTAAACAATGGTTGAATTATCTACCTAAGGGATCCATTATTATATGGATTCAGATGATAGAGAAATTACTTTTGAAGTACTTTTCACTAGTTAAGTCTACTAAACTAAAGAACGACATCTCTTTATATGCTCAAATTAATTCAAAAACTTTATATGAAATATAGGAGAGATTTAAAGATATTCTAAGGAAGTTCTCACATCATAGTTTATGATCTGTTGGACCAATGGTGGTTGACAAATAAAAATCCCTTTAAGTTTTGATAATTATAAAATATATAGAATTGGTTAAGAAATTATTTCAGGTTTTAAATTTGAAGGACCAATGCAATCTCAAGTGATTTACAAAATATCAAGAAAATCAAGTCAATAATATTCCTTAATGATCAAGAGAAGGTTGACAATGGGCAAAAGAGGATCTTGGTAAAGATTTTGGATAGACAACAGGCAAAAGAGGATCTTGGTGAAGATTATGGAAAGAGATATTGAAAGATCGAAGATTATCTTCAAATTGATCTGTTGGAGAAGTTCCAGTCGACTATAAACATTTCTAGTCGACTAAAATTGACATATCTGAAGAGAACAACTCATTCCAGTCGACTACAACTCATTCCAGTCGACTACAAATCATTCCAGTCGACTATTCGAAGAGCGGAGAT
>JAOTJB010000210.1:34186307-34197078 GCA_027123815.1 Erythroxylum minutifolium
GCTCCCTTATCTTAGGATATGTATCGGAATGACCTACGGGCGTCCCGATGCGTACCCTAGGGTAATGGGGTGTTACATAAACAGCTTCTAATCTATCTGGACTTAGAATAGGTAAACAACTTCTAATCTATCTCTATAGATCTAATTCCCGTAATTAAGTTGTTACCTTTTTTTATCCAATGAGAGTTGTTCTTAGACAATTACATTTTGAACAATTGAAATATTAGAATGATTGTTCTCTATGAGTAATATGTCTCTACATACTCCCACTAAAGAGAATAACTATACTCCCCCTAACCTTCTTATAGACATGATAAGTTCACAATCATCTCCAAAACAGACTATTGGAATTCATCATGAAAGTGAATCTTTCAATGTCTCATAGCCTTTCAACTATATTTCAAATATATCAACAAAGGCAATAGTTCTAATTGAATGTACTGTCATGAGATTTAAACATTTCAAATTTCATCATCTTGTAGTATAAATATACATTGAAAAAAACAATTTGTTCAATAGGTTTGTAAGATTATATCCAAATTTTTAGATATCTCATAACTTTTATTATCTAATTTATTTCTAAACTTAGTGGATAATACATGGTTTAGCTAAGCATCACATATTTAAATCATTAACTTTGACTCTTTCAAAGTCTTAATGTTTTATATTTGATATGAAATCTTGCTAATTGATTCAATTTTAACTATTGAAGGTAAGCAATTATACTAGGCATAGCTATAGGAAAAATAATATTGTATCATACAATATCTCATATGATATTTTCCCCCTTATATAAATCCATTCTCCTATAGAATTTTTGTTATGAAGATATTTACTAGAAAATCTCATTCCTTATAAATAACTGAAAATTTAAAATTCACCATAATGATCTCATCGAAGTGCTTCAACATTCTCAGTGCTTAATTTTTACATAGATTTAAACAATTTGAACTTTTCAAAATTTTAAATCAACATTTCATTTAATACATATGATTATATCACATAAAGTCATTAGTAATATAATAAAACATAAGTATCATCCTTTTTGATTTTCCATATAATACATCACATATGTAAATATAACAATCCAATACCATCATCATCCTTCCACTAAAGATTGATTTGATTATTCTTCATCTTAAGTTTCATACGATTCATAATCAAAAGGATACATATATCTTTGTATGTAATTTTGTGATACTCATCATGTTGATTTAACCAACATGGTATAAGAGGATCAAAATCCCCTGGTCCAAATGGATTTTCTACTAGCTTTTTTAAAAAAACATGGGTCATTATTGGTTCCCTCTTCATGACTACAGTCTTGGAATTCTTTTCTTCAGTTTAGATTCTGTGGGAAGTTAATCATACTTATATTTGCCTCATCCCAAAGAAGAGACATCCTTCTTCTATATCAGATTTCAGACATATATCTTGTTGTACCACAGTGTATAAGACGATAGCTAAACTTCTTGCATCAAGACTGAAAATAGTATTGGCAGAGATAATCGGTATGGCTCAAGGAGCTTTCTTACTTGAGTGAAATATAGGAGATAACATTCTCATTCTCTAAGAGATCTTGGGGGAATATCAGTTAGGCAAACATATTAATAGTTGGTGTGCTGAAGATTGATTTGTTTAAAGCATATGACACCATCAGTTGGTCCTATATGTGAGCATGCTTGGAAGCAATAGGATTACCTACTCATTTCAGGAACCAGATTCTCTAATGCATACAATCTATGCCTCTTAATATCTTGGTGAGTGGGGTTCCTTCATTACCGTTTAAAAATGTTAAAAGGATTAGGCAAGGGGATCCTTTTTCCCCTTACTTATTGTCCTTAGCTATGGAAGGATTTTCTAAACTTATATTAAAGCTGGTGGACTGCAATGTTTTGTTTCGGTATCACTATAAATGCAGTGAAATAAAAATGTCCTATTTTTATATGTCAATGATTTAATACTTATTTGTAAGGTCAACCCTCATTCAATTTGAATGTTAATGCATATGTTGCAGATTTTATTGATGGGGTCTAGTTTGGTAATAAATACACAAAAGAGTGGGTTATATGTGCCATCTGATGTTAATGAGCCTGAGTAGATTAGTCGTTTGGTTGGTTTTACTCTGCACTCGATACCGTTCACCTATTTAAGAGTCCCAATAACATCTCGTAAGCCTAAGTTCTTAGATTTTATTCCATTGGTAGAGAAGCTTAAAGTCAGAATCAATGCATGACAACATAAGTTTTTATATATAGCTGGTTGATTGACGTTAATTAGCTTAGTGTTGAATAATATGCATATCCATTGGTCGACATACCTAGTTCTACCTAAAAGGGTCATCAAAGAGATGGATTGAATATTAAAAGCATTTTTATGGTCTGGAACAATTGAGAATGGCAAGCAATCTAAGATGAAATGGACTGATATAACGATACCAAAGAAGCTAAGGGATCTTGGGATAATTCCTATTGCTCAAATGTAGAAAGTATTACTATTCAAGAGGATTTGGCTTATTCACAGATAAAACAACATTGTGGATCAAATGGGTTAATCAATATCATCTTCATAATCAAAATTTCTGGTAACTCCAACAGCCCAAGGAATTTTCATGGATCTTTAATCATCTGCTTAGCTAGCCAGACATTATCTATCCCCATATCAAACATAAGTTGGGTGATGGAGAGGACATATGGCTTTGGTATGATAAACTAACTTTAGCCCTCTTATTTAAAGAAGTGAGTTGTCTCATATGAGAAATCGTATTCCTTCTGATGTTAGAGTGTCGATGTTTATCTATAATGGTGAATGGGTGGAACCTTTAGAGGTTTTCATTTATTAGCAGAATATTTACCCAACATTTCTGTAGGATAGAGGAAAGATAACATAGTTTAGATGCCCCATTCCATTGGTGTTTTCAATAATGGATCTTGTCACAAGCTACTGGTTCACATGATAGAGGTAGTACCCTAGTTCGAAGTAACTTAGAAATCTATCTTAATTCTTAAAGTTGCATTTTTCACCTAGTTGGTGATTAAGAATTGACTAAGAATAAAAGACTGATGGTTTGGAGAATTTGACCCCATTTGTATCCTTTGTGAACAGATGAATGAGAGCAGAAACCATCTTTTCTTTGAATGGCAATATAGCAAAGCAATATGGAGCAGGCTTACGATGTTGTTGCAACTACCTTAGTACACTTTTGAGTGGATGGAAATTTTGAATTTAATCATAAGGTGTACGAAATATGGTCAACGAAATGGTGTGATTATTAAGATTACTTTTAATACTATTATTTACTCCATATGGAGAGAACGAAATTGAAGAATATATAACAGTGTGGAAGCGAGTAATCAACAACTTGCAAAAGTTATTATGAATTGGGTTCGAGCAGCCATTATTTCTAATGACAAAAAGGGTTAGTTACTCATGAAGTAAAAAGGTAGTGGTCTTTTTAATGTTTTCTATTGTAACTTATATGTAGTTAATTGGTGTAATAGTTACCTAGTTTTGTTGTAGCTAGTATGACTCTTTGTACAGAGTTATATAATAGATTTTATTAAGGTAATATAATTTCAATTTTAAATTTAAAAAAACATGGTGTAAAACGATAGTCTCAGTTATCCAACTTTATATTCTTGTCACTTATGTTAAGAAAAAGTGTCTTTTGATTTAACACATACAAACTATTTGCATTAATTTGGATCAACCACTTTTACTTAGCAATCTATTTCTTGAATATTATAATAATATTGAATCTAAATTCAATATCAAATACTCATAAGTATGAACTAGAAATATATATGATCTCTATCATATTATCTATAGGCAAGAAAAGTCATGCAATCATTTTCTTATTATGATAATTATTATCATGCTATAGCAAAGCCTTTAATTGTTATCCATGTATATGCTTTTAGTAGAGTAAGTTTAATGAAAAAATTTCATCAAGGTATTATTCCTGTCATCTATCAATTTCAATTTATTTCAATTAAAAAACAATAGCTTATGCAACCTCTTACATCTTGCTATCTATGGCGTTGACATACATCTTATATGTTGTTACCAAAGTTTATGAGACATTATAAAACTCACAATTTCAATACATTTTATCATGCATATGATTTTGACATATCTCTAATATGTTGACACCAAATCCTCAACAAGGATTAATAGCAAAATTGCATAATGGGCATATAATTTTTCTTCTTAAACTTTAAGAACTCTTCTAAACAATAACTTTTTTTCAAGAAATTAGGTTCATTAACTCTTAGTATCAACTATACTAAACAAGAAAATTACACTTAGAACAAAATTATAAATGTAAGAAAAGAAAGTAATTGATTATATTATATAACTTCCAAATAAGATTAGGATTATATCATATGTTTGGTTACTCCCATTATTTTATTCTAAATGATAGCCCTCATTACTATTAATCTTTCTAATGGGCTAGGATTCTATTCAAATTTAGTTGATCTTGAGTTTGTTCAACAAACCAACTAAACTTAAATTAGGTAGATAACAACTTTATCAATGACATCTTATGTGACTCCTAAATCTGTTAGGTGACAAATTTTGCCAAAACGTATATTATTATATGTCATTCTTAACCCTACCTCTAAATTCATGTGATTATGAGTTTACTCATCAAAATCACACAAATTTAGTTTAGTAGGATCCAATGTCAAAAGACTAAACATATATGGGTTAAAGCAACCTTAAGTTTACTCAACAAGCCTAATAATAAATAGAACTTTGGTTTATTCTTATAATAATGAAAGACAACAATCACGTTCTTAAAGTATACTTAATATTTTAACAAGGGATTTAATTTCATTTGTCTCATCAAACATAAAATTGTATGTAAAATATTAAACATATAAAAGATACAATTTAACATGCATCCAGTATATTAATTAAATGTATAAATAAAGTATGTAACTTGTGCACTCAAAATCAAATTATATGCATAAAATATCAAGTTTTGCTTGATTATAGTTATTGATCTTCATAATTGAAAATAATATTTCCAACCATTTCAAAAATTAAATTAAATTATATCCATTGATTCCTAAATATATTAAATTCCTATTCCCAGTCAAAATTTAATTTTATTTGAAAAAAATTTCAAATCTAATTGGAAACTATTTCTAATTATCTTAACTCCTTTAACAAATTTAATTGAAAATAAATTTCAATAAATTATGCTTTTTACTTAATGTAATTTAGAAAATTTCCTTTTTCAAAATTATACAAGGAACAAATTCTAATCCAATTAGAGAACTATTTCTAATATAATTAGAAATTATTTTTCCTTAATTAGAAAATTATTTTCTAATATTAAAAGGAACCTACTTTCAAAATTAAATAAAAACTTTTATTTAATTAAGAAATTAATTTTTATTATTTATTTAGAGATTGATTGCTTAGTTTGTTAGAAAATCTTTTCTTAATAAATTAGAAAACTAAAATTTCGAAATTATTAAAATTACGAATTTTCTCAATTAATAGATGAAAATACTTTTCAAAATTTAATCAAGAAAAATATCTTCAAGGAACTTATTATTTATAAATAAAGAAACAATTTCTAAATAAATAGAATAATGATTCTCTAAAAAATAAAATCATAAATTTAATTTATCTAAATCAAATTGAAATAAATAAATTTAATTAAGAAACACTTTTCTTAATTACTTAAGAAAACAATTTTCTTAATTTTAAAGAGTCTAAGTAATTAATTAATTTCAATCTAATTGAAACTTATTAATTCTAATTTTAGAAAATAATTATATTAAATTAAATTAGGAGTCTAAATTATTGATGTTATTTATATTAATAAATAATTATTTTAATTTTGGAATTAAATTTTGATTTTAAGATAATTTTAAAATTATATTTGGAACATATCATGGAATACCCTATTCCAATCCAAGGATTGGATTACTTTAATCCAATAGTCAAACAAGCCTTATTCACATACTAGAATAATAAATTTTTGTATCCAAACAAACTTTGTTCTAACTCTATGATACACCATCCTAGGTTTCAATCTTATTCTAACCCTAGAATAAGCATATTCTAATTGCCAAATATCCCCTATTCTAACCCTATAATAGGTTATCCATGTTGTCAAACATAACCTTTCTTCATGTTTTAAAAACCTTAGCACTACAGTTGTAAATGGAGGAGAATCCGCAGCCATCCAAAACCACCCACCATCGCTGCCACCTGTTGTAGAAGACGCCATCTATAGTATCATTCACGTACCAGTATGACATTGCTTCTTCTCCTTTTTGTCCAGCCATTTGCGAGTAGGGATAACAATGGGTTAGATCGGACCCAGGCTGCTAACTTGGGACCAGGCTTGATCTAGCCCTAGGTGAGTTGGGCTGACTGACCTATCTTTTTATTTTTTTCAAAAAAATTAAAAATGACGTCATTTATTCATTGCTAGTCAGGTCTCGAGTTGGATTGGGCCTGAGTCCTGTTTGAAGCTCGACCAAGGCAAGCCTAACTCGTTGACTTTGGGTCTTGAATCGGGTCAAACCCGGGCCTAATTGCCAAGCTTATTTGTGAGAGCCTCATTGCCAGCCTAAGAAGTTGCCGCTACCCAGCGTCTTCAATCGCCTACTGTAGTTGTTAGCCACCACTCCAACAACTGTCTGTATCGCCCAATGTAATTGGCTTTTCACTCCTATTCACGCCTCCATGCAACCCATAATTCAACCTTGTAAACGCTTCCACCATCGCGCCTCCTTCTCCATGTGTAGTCAAGCCATTTCGTCTCTCAGGTGGCTCACCAAGATGCCAGAGGACCAATAACCAAATCATAACCAGTGGCTTATTCCATATTCTCCAACAGTTATAAAACACAAACCAACACCTAAAAAAAAACAAGCAATAAATTCCATTCCAAATTCCAAATTTTGTATTTTGGGTTTTTTAGGTTTCTAGCTTTCTATAGGCTTTAGTCTATTAAGAGTATTAATCAATTCTAACTTGATTTCATAATTTAAGGTTTAAATTTCAATTCCATAATTAAAGATCAATAACAATCAAACAATTTAATCAAATCATAGAATCAAAGTCGACTCTGATACTACTGTTAGTAAATAGATATGATCTTGACTGTAGTGGAATAATTATGAAATTTTTTAGTATTTTGATTTCCCAAAAACCAAGATCACTTTAATATTATAAAATGATTAACAATTAAATAATAATAAAGCATAAATCTTAATTTGTACCTTATTTCGAAGCTTAATCATAATCTTTTCATATCCCTCAAACTGTTTCTAAAACTAGCTCATGTCAACCACCATAGCTACATAAATGTCTGACCTCTAATCCTATCTACATAACAAGTTGAGAGAATTCTGGAACTCTTTCAGAGAGGGTTAAGCAAGAGGTGTTAGTTTTATTAGAACGTAAGCCTATTTATAATAGGTTTTGAATATTTTAATAATTTAATTGAAATTAAATTCTAATTTTAATTAAACTTTAATTAGAATTACAAATAATTATAATTAAATAACAATTATGCCCAAATAAGATCTAATATCTTATATTTATTCTTAATTATTAATTATCCTATATTTAATCATAAAGTTTCTCAAACTCTATAATTAAGTCCAACTTAATTAAAATATCTTTGTTCTTTTTAATCCATTCTTTATGTGTGATTCATTAGATTCCTATATATGTCAATAGTGGATACAAATTATAACTCAAAATCATATTTAAGATTAGATAAATTAAAGTCCTTTAATTTATCTTTAATTCTCCAATTAAACAATTTATATGCATAGACTAAGATTGACGTTTAGCAATGCATCATGACAATCCAAAAATTTATAAATGTCAAAATAATTTTGGCTAACTTTTTGTGAATGATTTTTTTCATATAGGTTAATCCTTTTATCATACAATGCTCCGATTAGACATAGAGCATGAAATTAATGTCCATTCTATTTTGAGTCTAAACATATTAACTCTTCACCATTGGCTATTGATTCAATTAATGACATTTGTGAACTATTTTACAAAATGTCATTCCACCTTGGCCAAGGATTTCTCGAATTAATACTAATTGAGAACAACAGAATATTCTTCCTAATTACTTTAGGTTGATGATGAATCTTATCTTGATCATTCATCTACTTCCATATAGTTCATGCTACATTCAATTACTACCAATTGAGCTATCTTATGATTAAAATAGGTCATAAATAATATCAAAACATAGCAATTCTTATATAAAATAACTTTAGAGATCTCAAGTTAAAGGATAACTTATATAATCATCACAATAAGAATTTCCATAAACATATAAGTGATGTTCCAAATAGATTTCTCATATAAGATTAGTTTAGTAAACTTGTTTTCTAATAAGCACCCAAGAGTTTGTTTAAGTATCTCCATTCTTTAATTTATGAGATCTATTACTTACTTCATAAAGAAAACAACACAACATGTTCTAGTTTTTTTACGTTCTATTAATGTTCAGTCTTAATAGAACAATCACTAGGAACATTTTAAGGATAATATATAAATATAATATGAATCACATAATTATAATATCATCATAATCTTATTTTTAATGTATAATTATCTTATTGACTTTATCATATATATTTAAATATGCCCTTAAATTATTTTGTCACCAAAATAAAACCAACTGATTGACTCTAGGACATAAACCGACAATTCTATTTTGAAATCTCAGGCATACTAATACTTACCACCTTACCTTTGGATTTGTAACTTGAAATATCCTCTTAAACGACACAATAGTAGGTGATATAGTCCATAAGAACAATACCTATCAGTCGTTTGATGACCAAATGCTATGCCTACTTCCAACATACTACCTATTCTATTATATAAGCTTTTAAATGAAAATAGAATTTAAGGTAAAACTCGTAAGGTTTTCTTATAATTTAAGTTAATTAAATATATTTTTAATTTTTTGTAATTTTTATTTTTTTAAATTTCTTGTTTTAAATTTTTATCAAAAACTAATAATAAAATATAAGAAGTATGAATATTATGAAAGAATAAATGAATGAAATTATTGATTAATTTCATGATTAATCAATACAATTAGACTAACACTATCATTGCAACATTCTAGATTTAATAATTATATGGACAAATACTTGAAAATTGAGGAGTAATTAAATCCATTGTTGTTTTCTGTTAAGCGGAGCGACATAGATGCAGAGGATTGACTATTGCTATTCCAAACCCTGAAAGACGCACGTACAGTTTCAATGGAGCGACTATATTTAAGGTTGGATAGCAATAGAGCCTCCTGTGCATTATAAACATGGGCCAAGCCCATCCATTATAGTAAGCCTATGATCATAGGTCCAATGACACGTATGAAATTTGACATCTAATTAATTAGGGTTTGTACAAAATTATGTTTATTATGCTACGCTACATAATTAATGATAAAATTCTATCATTCTCCCACTTGGACACCATAACCAACATCAATGAGTAGCATAAACAAATCCCCAGATTAATATAACAATATATGGCCATAATAGGATGTCAAAATAGAACTAATAATCTCTCAATCATAGGTCCAAAATGAGGTTACAAGTACCTCAACAGTATAGAAATCAGACCTGATAGGAGTACTGATAACATATATGCAAGATACCCACACCTCGATGACCAAAACAAAACGTGTCATTAGGAAATGCACACAAAATGGTGATCCGTATGTGCAAGTCCAAACAAAATGGCCCAAGCATCCACCCAAAATGCCAACTGAGATTTAAATATCTCATAACAATAAAATGAGACTGGGTATAACATGTCTCCAAAAAAATGCCATATACATACAAATATTTAAACATATCTGCGCAGTATATCCAGAAAGTATGTGGCAATAACAATAATAGCAACAATTATAAACAAAAGTCTCTAGACTGAATGACAAAATAGTCAAATACATTGTTGCTATATACAAAAATAACATAAAAGACAGACTCCTACTAATCCAAGGCGTCAAAAGATTTAGATAGACCCATACGGGTTACATGATTTACAAAAGCTTTAATAGTCAAGCCTTTGGCTAGAGGGTTTGCCACCATAAGATCAGTGGGTATATGCTCTATACTAGTCTGATATTCCTTAACCTGCTCTCTAACAAACATATACTTTGTATCAAAATGCTTCGAACACTTGGAGTTCTTGCATATTTGAGAGAAGCCCCACCACAGCAGAGTTATCACAATATATGGTTAAAGGTCTGGAAACACTCTCCATCAGATGAAGCTCGTAAATGAAATTCCTCAATTATATTGCCAGTCGAGTAGCTTCATAACAAGCCACATACTCTACCTCCATAGTTGAAGTTGCTGTAAGTGTTTGTTTAATGCTTTTCCAAGATATAGCTCCTCCAGCAAGCATAAAGATATATCCTGATATGGATTTGTGATCATCAGGGTAGCCACCATAATCAGAATCAGAATAACCTATCACCTCAAGGTGATCAAACATCCTGTAAGTGAGCATATATTCTTTAGTACCTTGTAGATACCTCAAAACTTGTTTCACAGCTTGCCAATGACCCACACCAGGGTTGCTCAAGTATCTCCCAAGTACACCAATAACAAAATCAATATTAGGATGTGTACAAACTTGAGCATACATAAGATTGCCAACAGCAGAAGCAGATGGGACCTTTTCCATCTCTGACTTATCTTTATCATTTTGAGGACACTGGCTATTCGAGAGTTTGTCACCCTTTTGG
>JAOTJB010000210.1:34228868-34241133 GCA_027123815.1 Erythroxylum minutifolium
TAACTTCTTTCTACAACTTCCTATATTTCCTTTGCTGCTTCACAATATGCACAAAGTATGACACTAGATAATCTCATTGAATTTATCAATCAAGATTTTATTAGTGCATCTGTAGCCTTCCATTCATCATAGTCTGGATCATCTTCTTAGGATGCAACTTTCTTTCGTTGACCTCTTGTTTTTTTTTCTTCAAGCAATATGTATTTCCAAAGTAAACTCGATAGTTAGCGCCATCCAATTTAATATAGATGGATGAAGTAGCATCTTGAATGTCATGGTGGATATCTTTTTGCTATTAGAAGATTCAGCCTCAATTTCGGTAGACATATTGACGTGCGGCTAGTGGTTTTAGGTAAGAAAGTGGCTGGGTTTTCATAAGAAAACAATGGCTAGGGTTTTTAGAAGAGTTGAGGTGGCTAAGATTCACAAAAAGAAGGAAGAATTAGAGCTCAAAACTCTGATACCAAGTTGTGAATATGCAATATAATTCTTTCATATATTTCTATGGTATATATGGTAAACAAATCAATCATATGGCTGTATGTGTATTCTTCTTAAATTAAGGGATACTATACAGGAAATATGCAAAAGTAAGAAAGAATCACAACAAATTCTTTCTAACGAGAAAGATGTGAAGGAGAAAGCAAAGAAGCATGGCCAACTTATAGTAGATACTCAACAATCTAGAGTTAGTGGACCATCTTGATACAAATGTTGAACAACTATGATCTTCTTCTGTGATGATACCGATGTTAATAGATATTGGGTTTATGTATTTTGGATTTAGTTAATGAGGTTATGCTTTTTGGATTGTTAGCTATTAATGAGGTCATGCTTTTTGGATTGTTAGCTAACTGGTATACTAATATTTTGATATTGGCAAAACAATATTAATCCATTATGATTGTCAACATATTTAGGGTGTTTATATCCTTGTTTGTTTTCATCCATGTGCGTAAACATTATTGATTAATATAATCATAATAGGCATAATTTTTGTTGTCATGATGAACATAGACTGTAACATGTCTATGTTCGATACTGATTTCTTAAACCCTAGCTTCAAACATTAACATGGGCTATTATATGTTTATGTGTGAGGTCGTGTTTGAATTTCTAGTTAACTTTTTATGTCGAAATAGGAACATGACATGCAACATGTCGTGTTTGAGGTTGTGTTCAACCAAAGATTTTTTTTCCTCTTATTTTGACGTGTAAAACACTTCAATCCTTGGCTAAAATTATCCCCAAAAGCAATATACTACCTTTGTCCTTATAATCTTGTAAATAAATTGTACCCTTATAAATCTTGAAACTTGTTATCATGATGTAAGTTGTGTAATTTCATGTTATAAGCTATTCAATTGCATAAATAATTAGCAATTTAAACAACGAAAGAAACAAATACAGATATTGCAAAAGCAAAATATACGTAATTTATTAGCGTACAAGATACAAACAAAAGAGGAAGCAGTTATTGTCCCTTTGTTCTATTGGACAACGTACAAAATATTTCATTTGGTCCAATGTACAATACAAGCAACTTCTGCTTCCTCTGACTAACTCAACAAGGTGATACATCATTCTCTTATGCTTTTTTACTTCTTGTTCATACATCATATTATTCCTCAACAACTCATGAATGATTTGGATAGCTCTAGGACGCGTAGGTGGATTGATCCATTTGCAAGAAAAATTGCATGTGCCCTTCCTCAAAGCACAAAATCTCAAAAATTAAATATATTTGCGTAACCTACTTGCATAAATTTTTTTCACCAGACAAAATCACAAAAATTAAATATATTTGAGTTGGTTTCTTGCATAACTTTTTTTTATAAGAGATAAATCTTACATGGTACATTTCATATGAAGAATATTTGATTGATATATAGCTCATTTCTTCCTTGGACTCCTTTTTGTGCAAGAAAGTTTTGTCACTGACATTCTTCCATAGTCTCAAATAACGAGATATATATGTAAAAAACAAAACCCCTACTCTTACACATTGTAATTCTAGCCACCATTTCTTCCTTCGCAATTAGATTTGTTCATATTTTTCTGGAAAAATATTGGTTCTCTACATATTGTTATGGAAAGTGAGTTTTTGTATTTAAATTTCAACGCATATTAGTTAAGTTTTTTTTAGCTTTTAACTTTTACACATGTTTAGATGGGTCTAATAAAAATTGACGTCTCTATCCATATTTTATTTTGGGTGTGCTATATCGAATTTCTGTTAATCTCTATTAATGGAAGTACTTAATTGAACCAAAACAATGAGACAAAAGACTGGAACAAAAACCTTTTATGTTAAAGGACTTGAATAGAAAAAATCTTAAAATTAGAGAACTAAAATTATATTACTGTCACTTTGCTTTAAACTTTTGTTTATCCTGTTGAACTAATCTTCAGAAACTGAGATAATTATGTTAGTTGCATTTGGTGTTAATTCTGCAGTATGTATTGGGCAAAGAAAATTCTTGAATGGACAAGAGGACCTGAAGAAGCCCTCTCAATATCCATATATCTAAACGACAAGGTAAATATAACAAATATTTTCCTTGCTTGTTGCTTGTTTTATTATTAGAAGATTTGATCAGTGGTTCTATTGCAGTATGAAATAGACGGCAGGGATCCAAATGGTTATGTTGGTTGCATGTGGTCAATATGTGGTGTTCATGATCAGGTATGCAGTGATCTCTCTCTTTTTCTCTGCATTTGCAGGTAAAAGTGTAATTAAACAAAAATTGAATAAGATAGTGCCTGAAGGTTCACAAGCTGCCAAATTTTTATTCCATAAGGGCTTATTTGGGATATATGATTAGTTTCACTCATCTAAGGTGCTTACTGTCTACACCTGTTAAGTTTATCTTGTTCCTCATCCTGCACTATACAGCATTTCTTGATTTGAAAATTTACTCATGTAATGAGTAATTGCCTATTAAAATAGTTGAATGAGCTCCAGTGTTTCATAAAACAAGTTAATTATGCATGTGTTAAATTGGTTATTGTTAGGGATGGAAAGAGAGGCCCATTTTTGGGAAAATACGTTATATGAACTATGCGGGGTGCAAGAGGAAATTCGATGTTGACGCCTATGTAGCATATGTGAAGGGGCTTGTTGGTGAAATTAAGAAGAGAAAAGCTGAAACTGGGCTCACTAGTACAAAGGCTAAGGAGCTTCGCTTATAGTATAACCTAGGATCTCTCTTTCTCAATTTTCAAGCAATTACTGCATTGATGTGTTAATTGTTTGATTGTTATTTTTTTTCTCTTGATTACCAGTACTCTAAATGTTTCCTCCTTCCTCCTTTTCCTTATTGTCGTAGGACATCAGATAGCACTCTTTTGGAATTTGGACTGTACAACTTAATCAATTCGTTTTTCAACTGTTTCAAGTCATGACTGTGTATGTAGAGCCCAGCCTAAGCACCATGTATGATGTATTCCAGGAACTATATCCGCGGACAGTTTCATTTTGCCTTGCCATGGAAAAACAATGTATTATCATACCATCAATCATGTCGTTTGCAGCATAACTTAGAAACACGAAAATTCGTGGTTCCAGCCCAGCTTCTCAAGTCGCACTGAATCACTGTAGGTGACGAAGAAAGTAAGTAAAATTAGATTGACTCCACAACTACGAAGAAAATTAGGATATCATCTAAGATGCCCTTTTGGTAGCATTAACTTTCAGAGCTTACAATAAACTTTTGGTAGCATTACATAGTGGTATTTAAGAAACAGGTTCTGGAGTTGAGACCTTAAAGAGGGAAAGTCATACCCAAATGAAAATAACAAAGCAACTGACTTTACTTTAGTTATCCATGAGGCGCCAAGAACATCAACTTGAGTACACATCAACGGGCTTCCGTCTCGACCTCATTGAATGAGGAGCTTGAGAGTGGTTCGATGCAGCCGTCCCAGTCGCATGGAAAGTTGCACGTGGAATCATTAGTACATGGATATTCATCCTTAGCCTTTGCTGAGTTTTTCAACTGCAAAGTTGTCAAATTTCAGGGTGGTTCTATTCTTCCAGTATACTGTAGACAGGAGTAACAAGATGATCTTGCAGAAGACCATTAAAAAGTCGACTTCGCAGTCCTTAACCCTTAGTTTGCAAAGACTAGAAGTGAACATGAGATTTTCTATGTTAGCGTAAAAGACGGACACGTTCCATTGACTGACAAAAACCGAGCTGAAGAAGAATAACATTAAACTCTATGCGCAAAAGGAGATTAGTAAATCGATACCAATTTTTAATAAGCAGTTGTTGCCCCAAAAAGATAAAAATTTACTTGCATCCTGAAAAATGATTAATCAAACTAAATTGCAGGACAAGTGAAAAACTGATCGAATATGTTGGAGCTCAAGGATTAAATAATATGATCGAAGGTATGTGTAGGAAAATTAGCTTATATGCCCAAAATTACGCAAAAAACTGAAATCTTCTAACTTTAAATTCATAACCTCTATTATGGGATAAAAGCGGGATCAGTGCCCTGTTGTTTCTTCCTCGGCTGGCAGAAGCAAGGTGAAAGTACATGAAAAGTCATTACAGAGAAGTGGCAACTTCTCTTCTGGCACGTTTACCTTATCAATGTTAAGTTTCTTTTTCAAATCTCATATTATTCGCGTCAATCATATCATCAATTGGTAATTTAGATAACTGAAAGAACCCAAACTACCATTAAGTAACACATACAATAAAATCCTGAATATAATATATAATACCTCACGTCATGAATATATCGTATGCCAGTATTATAATGACATATGGAAGGAGGCCAAGCATCAGTAGCTTAAGACCATTTTCACCCTCAAACTTCTCATAATAAATGAATCTCTTAATGCTGTGATGTTTTTCCTGTCAGTTTACCTCACTGATTTTTTGTTATTTTGACTATATTAGAGCAGCTCATATGATGAAGTGTTTAAGAAATTGTAATGACATTTTCTTTTGTAACCTACTTTGCTAGTTAGTCGTCGTCCTTAAATTAGGAAAAGTTAAAAAGAAAATGTATGTAGCAGGTAAGATAATATGTTGCCTTTTACTATATGAACATGTCAACTCTATAAAAGCTTTCAGAAAATCCTTATACCCTTTCCTCTTTTTTGGACATAAAATGCAGCATATGGCATCAAAGCTTCTCTAATCTTAGAGGGTCTGTATCTATAAGTTAAAAAAGAGAGAAAACCATTAAGCTTCTTCCCCAGAAGACCCAAAAAAGTAAGACTCCACACATGGCCTCCTGTAACACACCATCCCTTTCACCTCTCGTTTTAAATGTTAAAATCTATTACATTTAGTTTATCAAGACGAAAGCTTATTTGAGAGGCTTTACTTTATGGCAATAGGTTGAAATAAAGAAAGAATCACAACTTTTAGGAAACAACCTCACTCTCAATCAAATGAGAGCTAATAAAGAAGGAAAAGCTCTAACAATTTTGTCTCATATTCACGCTACAAGTCCAAAGTCAATTTTATTATTTATGGCTTATGAAACATAATCCTTGGGTTGACCTTTTCTATTATACCTGTTGGTATATCTGGCGCTAGCGTAATTGTGTTGTTTTTAAGCCAGACTTTGTTTGGCCCCCCCATGCTACTAATATTATTTGTGTAAGTGTGCAGAATTTTCGCAGATATAGCACGATGCAAAAGGTCTTGATGATGAAGTAGGATATGTTGATTGCTTATGAAGTAGGATATGTTGATTGCTTGGAGTCCACCACCCACTGGTTGCATCAAAATTAATGTGGATGCCTCAGCACTCACCAATCCGGGAGAAATAGCGATTGGAGGCCTTGCAAGGAACGCTGAAGGAAGCTAGCTGTGCGAGTTTGCAAGGAGATTCAGTTGGGAGAACATTACAAGAGCTGAATTATTCGGAATTTATTATAGACTACTTTTAGCTTGGGATCGAGGCTTCCAAAATGCGTTTCTTGAATCAGACTTTCTTTTAGCCATTAACAAGGTAAATGATGACCTTTGTCCTATAGATAAATTCTATCAAATTATTCGTGCTTGCAAGGAACTGCTTAGCTGCACTAAGCAGTGTCGTGTTGTGCATACTTATCGTGAGGCAAAATATGTGCGCTAACTATTTGGCTACTTGCTTATGGAGGCAATTTTGATATTACTCACCTTGAGAACCCGCCTGGATAGCTCCATCTTTTTTTTTCAAGACGATCTCTTGGGTGTTGCTCGACCTAGGGCCATTCCTGTTAGAACCTAGCAAGCTTTGCTTGCTCCCTTATGTTGAAAAAAAACATCAAAAAAGGCTTAGGACAAAAAAGGACATGTATATAGGAGTGATAAAATAAGAAGAATTCATATTCTAAAATTGAAGAGGGAGTTTGAAGTTTTGAGAATAAAAGACAATGAAATCACTAAAGAGTTTGCATATAGACTCATGGAAGTTGTTAACAAGATACGAATTCATGGTGACGGGCTATCAGATCAAAGGGCTGTAAAGAAAGTTCTGGTGAACTTGTGTGAAAGATTTGAGCCCAATATTTCTTCTTTTGAAGACTTAAAGGATTTGTCTCAAATTTCCTAGTTTGAGTTAGTTGAGGCTTTTCAAGTTTAAGGACAAATAAGATCAATTTGACAATAAACTAGTAGTGAATGGGCTTTTATTGCAAAACAAAAGGAAAAGCTTCCTAATGTGGGGCGTAGAAGCAATCTGGTGAAAAGAAAGATACGGCGAAGAATGAGGGCCAAGGAAGTAATAATGGAGGCAAAAGGAGATGTTCTCATTTCTTTATTATAAGAAGAAGAGTGACTCAAAGAATTATTATTGATTTAAGCCAAAAGTACAATGCAAATCATGCAAGCAATATGATCATATGGACAGTGTATGTAAGAATAAGAATGATTAGTAGGGGCAGTAGGGATAATAAAAAATAAGCAATAACATTAGAAAGAGAAGTGGCTTATTGCTACATGATATGCAATAAGTCACTCTACAATTACTTGGCTTGTTGTTAGTGGCTATATAAATTAGATAACACCTAATTTAAGCAGATTCAAGGAGACAGATTGGTCATATAAGTCCAAAGTGAAGATTGAGGAAGGAGATTTTGTTGATAGTGAAGATTGAGGATGAAGACTTTGTTAATGTTAAAGGCAAGAGAGTCATTGTTAATGAGACTCCAATAAGTACTAAATAAATTTCAAATGTGATGTTTGTGCTTGAATTTGTCAAAGTTTACTAAGAGTTAGTCAAATGCTAGAGAAGCATATTCTTTGCATTTTCAAAATATTTCTTGCACCATTATTGATCATGCTGATCAGAAGTTGTTGGCTATAAAAATGAAAACCAAAAGCTTTCTAATTAAGTGGAAAGAGACAAATATGCATACCTATACTACTAATAAATCTTTGTTGTGGCATGAGGGATCTGACTATTTTAATTATGTTACATTCAAGCACTCACACTACAAAGGCTTTAATCAAAGCTTTCTTTTCATTCGTGATGAAAAGAATGTGTGTTAAGTTTGTCACTTCAAAAATAAAATAGATTTCCATTTCTTATGAGCAAGGTTTAAAGAGCTTCTAAAAGGTATCAATCGATTCATACTGATGTATGTGGACATTAATAAAGATTCTGCTCTAAATGAAAATAATTATTTTATTTTATTTTATTTATTAATGATTTCATAGAGATGTGCTCGGTTTACTTCTTGAAGAAAAAGAACGAAGTTTTAGTTATCTTCTACCATTTTAAAGCAATGGTGGAGAATCAATGCAATATAAAAATTAAAGTAATTAGAACATATAATGGCACGAAGTACATCTCAGACAAATTTCAACAGTTTTATTTAACTGTTGGAATTGAACATCAATTGAACGTGACTTACACTCTAAAAGAATGGAGTGAACGAGAGGAAGAATAGAATCCTTATAGAGATGGTAAGTTGCTTGAATTTTACAATGATGATGCCTATGTGATTTTGGGAAGAAGTAGTTAATGAATCAATCTATTTGCTAAACTGACTTCTAATGAAAGCTTTGAAGGACAAAAATCCTTTTAAGGCATGTTATGGAGTTAAAACAAATATCTAATCACCCTATGATTAGGAGCTTATGTTATTCTCATATGCCAAATGCTAAGAGATAAGCTTAATAAAAAGGCTAAACTGGGATTTTTATGGGATATAGCACAATTATAAAAGGTTACAAAATATTCAATGTAGAGATTGGAAAAGTATTCGTGAGCAAAGATATGAAGTTTGATGAGAATGAAATTTTGAATTACGATAGTAATGAAGCTGGACCGATTGAAAAAGGTCAATACGTTGGCATTATTTATTTTGATAAAATTCAAATTAAAAATAACAACAACAACACCTAGTCTGAATTCCGTTACTCTACAGGGTCTGGAGAGGTCCAATAGTACACAGCTTTACCTTTAACTGGTAAATAGGCAGTTTCTAAAGAAATTCAAATTAAAGAAGATTTAAAATCAAACATTGAACTTCCAATTAAAGGTACTAAGTCTCTTGGATGATATTTATGACAATGTAATACAATAATTTTGAACCCTTTTGATTGTATTGAGACTTCAATATTTAATGAATGGAGAGCTAGAATGCAAAAGGAGCTCAAAATGGTTGAAAAGAATGAAACTTGGAGTTTGGTTGATAGACCAGAACATAAACAAGTAACAAACAAAAAACAAACAATAACCCAGTGAAAGAATCGCTAATACGCGGAGTCTAGAGAGATCTAGTAGCACACATTCTTACCCTAACTAGTAGGGAGACTATTTCCAGTGGACCCACATGAAGAGAAAATAAATAAATAAATAAATATCTTAATATGAATATAAATATTAAAATAATAAAAATAACAATAACTAAAATAAAATAAAAATAAATACGTAATAAATAAAAATATAAAAATAAGTAATAAAATAAATAATACGATAAAAATAGAAGATAAAATAAGTAAATAAATACATTCACAAGAAAGAAGTCAGGTAATTAAATAAATCAAACAAGTCATTATAAGATAATATTTAGGCTAAGTAAGGAAATGTTTGTGTTAAATCAATAAGAGGGAATTACTATATATTTAAATGTTTAGACTATATATAAGAGGAAAATATTTAAAAGACCTGTGAAAATGACAATGATCTTTGTATGTGAGATCTTTTATACATATCCTAATATGCTAAAGTTTTCTATAAAGAGTCATATCCTCGATAAGTTCTATCAAAGTCATATCATTCTTAATCACATCCCTCCAATTCCTCTTAGGCCTTCCTTTTTTCCCTCTTACAATCTCTATCTCTCTTCTTAATATGTCCAAACTATCTAAGCCTTGTATCTCTTAATTTTTCATTAATATTACCTACCTTTAATTTGTCTCTTACCATTACATTTTTGACTCTATCTTTTTTAGTGCAGTTACACATCCAACAGACCATCCTTATCTCTGCCACTAATAGCTTATGACTATGTACCTGTTGGATGGGCTAATACTTCGTCCTATAAAGCATGGTCAGCCTAATCATTAAATGATAGAATTTATCTTTAATCTTGGGTGATATCCTTTTGTTACATAAAATTCCTAATGCAATTCTTCATTTAATCCACCCTGATCTGATACAGTTCATCAATCTCTCCATTGCTTTGGATGATAGATCTTAGATACTTAAAACACTACTTTTGTGGTATAACTTATGAACCAATCTTTACCTCCATATCGATAGCACCGTATAGGCCAAAAAGTTACGTACTCAGTCTTAGTCTTGCTCAAGTTAACGCCCTTTAATTTTAACTTATTCCTTCAATGTTCTAGCTTGACACTGACATCCTCTTTTATCTCATCCACTAAAACAATGTCATCAGTAAATAACAAATACCAAGGAATATCCCCTTGAATATTCTTGGCAAGCTCATCAATCACTATTGCAAACAAAAATAAGCCCAATAAAGAGCCTTAGCGTAGCCCAATATCGATAGTTAATTAGAATCAAGCTTAATCTGAATGGTTCTGTTAACAAACTTAAAGAATGAATGTTATGAAGTTACTCACAATAATATGGTATTGATTTGACTAACATATTTACTCCATTTGCAAGATATGACATATTAAGATTGTTGATAACCTTAGCAATATAAGGTAGTTGGAAAATTTTCCAACTTGATGCAAAGTTATCATTTTTGAATTGTTTGCAAAAGAAAGGCATTTATGTTAAGCAACCTGAAGGGTTTCATGTGTCAAGTAGTGAAAACATAGTTTACAAGATTCACATAACTCTATATAGCTTTGAACAAGCTTCTGGAGCTTAATATAGTAGAATTGATGATTATTTAAAAGTCTTGAATTTAATAGAAGCATAGTAAACATATTTTTTATATGAAGCTAGATGGATGTGATATGTTGATAGTCTCTCTATACGTTGTGACTTGTTAGCCCCTGAAGACAATTCAACCTTGATAGAGAGTTTTACGGAAGAGATGCAAAAGGTGTTTAAAATGAATTATTTAAGGAAGATGACTTTTTTTTTAGCATAGAGGTTCACCAAACTCAATAAGGGATGTTCATTTGTCAAAGAAACTATGTAACTAAAATTTTGAAGAAATTCAGTATGCAAAATTGCAAGCATGTGAACACTCCTTTAGTTTAAAATAAAAAATTATGTAAGGAAAATAAAGAAAACAAGGTAAATGGTATAATTTATAGAAGTTTGATTGGTTGTCTACTACATTTAACTTTAAGAAGACACAAATATTATGTTTGTAACTAGTTTGTTGTCAAGAATTATAAAAGATCCGAGTGAGTTACATTTCATGGCTATAAAGAGAGTGCTTATATATATCAAAAGAACTGAAACTTTTAAATTTTGTTTTAAAAAATTTGCTAATTCAAAGCTAATAAGATATATGGACATTGGTTGAGATGATTTTAATGAGGATATTGATAAATGCTTATTTGACTATAATTATACACCCCTATGTCATGTGTTTTTGATAAGTGTAAATTGCATCATGTTTAAGGGCATAGCTTGATATATACTTAGCCGTTAATTCAATCATTTAGTATGTGTTTAGGTTCAAACTGTGTTAATTTATTAATTATTTGTGTCTTAAGTGTTTTAAGGGTTAGTACAAGCTTTTGAGCTTAAATATTATATTTTTAAGGTACGTTGATGTGTTTGCTAGTATGTCAGGGTTAATATCGAAGAATGGAGGAGTTTCAGAAGACATTCGGGCTGAAACAATAGCCCACGATCATGACTTATCCGGCCACAATCGTTACAGAAGCTCCAAGAATAGTCCACGATCGTGGCCTGCATGCCATGATCATGATAGAAGGCTCAGATATGAGCCACGACTGTGGCTTGCATAAGGCAAACACGCAGACACTTATAAACTTCGTGTTTTAAGGGATTTTTTGGATCTTTTAAACCCCTGAAAAGCCATAGAGTTACCCAAAACATAAGAGGCTATATAAAGAATAACAAGAGAAGAAAGAAGGGATTTTTTTTCATGCAGTCACTTTTGGAAGAACCCTAAGAGAGAAAGAGGAAAAGAAAGAGAGGAGGAAGAGGAAGAAAGAAGAAGAAAGAGGAAGAAGAAGCGATCTCGATGTGCTTCTCGGATTAGTAGGTTTTCTGATGCGGCTGCCTTCCTAAATCGTCCATTCTAAGTTTCTATTTCCTTTTCGTTTCAATTTATTCATGCATAAAGTTAGGATGAATTATATAATGATAAATGATAGAATGTTGATAATGTTCTAACTCTTCTTTGGGATTTTATTTTGATTTAATGATAATTTAGTTGATTGTGTTTATTAGATGAATGTTGTAATTTGATTGCATTCTTACATAATTTCACAACAAACTGTGAGGGTGAACTAAATGAAAAATGATTAAATTGGATTAATGAGAGTTGGGCGATTTAATAGAAACTGTGACGAATCATATTGCTAATTGTGCAGAGAGAGATTCTGTGTGATATTCCGATAGTTTATTAGAGTACTTCAGATCTAATTAAGGTTTTGGATAATTTGTGAATCAAGAGATTACAAATTTCATAATCCAATTAGGGCTAATAGTTATAACTCGAGAGAGAGTAATCAACCCTAGGATCGTCTAGAACTGACACCTCATTAACACCTAATCAGCTAGGTTAGCATTAATGATAGGTAAAATCCACTTTCTCATAACTTTTTAAATTCTTTGGTTGATTTCCATTGTGCGTGCTTGTTGCTCAATTGTTAATTCCTTCGTGTTTAATTTCAGATTTA
>JAOTJB010000210.1:34250448-34262050 GCA_027123815.1 Erythroxylum minutifolium
AGAAGACAATGATGATGGAAGATGACACCTTCTTATTGAAATTTAACTCTGAAAATTGTCTAAATGAGATACTCAAGCAGATTCCTTGGCATGTCAGAGGTCATCCTATGTTCATTAAGAAATGGAAGCCAGGTATTGAATATGATAGAGGGAATATAGATATCATCCCCATTTGGATTCATTTTCACAATATCCCTTTGGAATTCTGGATAATTGAAGGGTTAAGCTTCTTAACTACCTCTAGAGGAAAGCCTATATGTATGGATAATCAAACAACAAACACGAAGATAATTTGCTTTGCCAAAATGTGTTAAAGTCAAGAAAAATACTAAATTGTCTGAGAGTATCCCAGTTATGAAATTGGGAGAGGAAGGAAAAATGGTGAGGATTGACATTCCCATTACTTATCCTTGAAAGCCTAACAATTTTAATAAAAAAAGGAAAGTTACTGGAAAAATTTTCAAAACAGGAGGATATGATGAACTAATGGGAGTAGACACTTAAGAGGATCTCAATCATATTAACAAGAGGGTGAATGATGAGATTGAGATAAAAATTGAGGTAATAGAGGGGACTCAAGATATAAATACTCAAGTTAATACTTAGCTACAGAAGAATCAGAAAGACATTCCTAAAACAAGGTTAAAGAGGACTTTAGTGCCATAAGGGACTTCTATGGATAAGGAAGAAGATAAGGTATTTTATAAAAACTCTAGAAGAGGAGAAGGAAATGGAAAAATAAATCAAAAGGGGATCAACCCTTGATAAAAATGATAGTTCTCATATGGAATGTTAGGGGGATGAATGACCCTCTTAAAAGGCTAGTTATAAAGGAGGTTATTTTTTAAAAGAAACCTTGTATAGTTGGACTCATTTAAACTAAACTAAATCAACCTTAGTTATAGAACCGCCTCAGGTTTTTGAAGGTTGAATGGAAAACCCTTTCAAATCATGATTCTCATTACAAGGGAAGAATAATATGTGTTTATAATTCAGACAAGGTAGAAGTGCAAGCAATCTATGAAAGTGATTAATTTATGCATCTAAAATGCCAAATTTATGGTATGCATACCAAGTTTAAGTTGACCATGATCTATCTCTTAAACTTCTCATTCCAAAGGGATAAAACCCCCTTTCTCTTAATTGGTAGTTCCTAGGTTGATTCTTGATTTGGTTGTGCAATTGCTATCTTGTTTATAATTTCAATTAGATTCTTGAATTTGATTGCTTAATTGAATAATTTTATGCCTAGTTGTTTATTCTGATTTATTGCAAATTTGAGTTAAGCCTTAGATTTTAGGATTGAATTACTCCTCCTCGTGGGATTGAAACCTTAAGTACTACGCGAATGACCCGTGTGCTTGTGGTATTATCAAGGTTTAAAATATTAAAACTTAGTATACATAAACCTGTGATTAAGTTTTTGGCGCCATTGCTAAGGAGGCGATAGTTTAGTTCTATAGTTTAAGGCGTTAGTTATTTTAGTTTTTAGTTTTTCGTTTTTATTTTTGTTTCTTTCGTTTTATTTCAGAAAGCGTGCTTTTGCATGAACACGAGAGTCATGAGAGGTTCAAGAATGCAGTGGAAATGTTAGGTATAGATATTAATAGACTAAAACGAACCCTTAGGAAAGCTCGACTAGAAGAAGAAGAAGAGATCGGAAAATCAACAATCACTGAGGAGTTTCAACAAAATATGGACCATGGATCAAACCAAGGACTGTAATAGAGGACCCTGATGGACTTCAGGAGGCCATGGTTTAACGCGGTGAACCAAGGAGTAGCTAGGTTGAGCCAACCAAGGAGTAGCTAGGTCGTTGGCTCAAGTGACCTCTTTTGAGATACCCGCACTTCTCAATATGCTTCAGCAGAATGTGCAATTCTATGGATTGGCTAATGATGTCACATTTCATTATCCCTAATCCCTCGGATATTGTATATGAGAGATTATTGAGAATTTAGTCGTACATTTGATGCATCATACGACATACACATACACGTGAATAAATTTGACGCTTATTAAAATAATTGTACATGCATTCATTGACATTTTCCAAGTATAAGTGATTTTTAATGCGAATAAAACGTGAATTATTGTCTTAAAAATTGAATTGGTGTGTATTAAAATTATTTTCACATTTTTGGTGACATTTCATAAATTTCGAAAATTTCTGAAAATTTGGAGTATTTTAGACTAAGAAAAATATATAAATAAGAGACAAATGAAAGTGTGACAATTGGATTAGTAATTAATTGAAAAATGGGCTAGTTATGGAGTGACAAATGGATCAATTAATGTGTGACATGTGGTTAATAGCTAAGTGACATTTGGTAGTCTTACATGGAGGACACATGTCATACATGCAATGGTGACACATGGCAATTAGGGATGAAGACACCTAGTTATATTTTGTATAACAATCTTTGCATGTCTTCACCGAAACTCTCCACCACTAAAAGCTCTCTTCTGGTTTTTCTCCATCCACCAAAATCCCTTATTTGCTCTCCATATTTTTGGAATTTTCGCTGAAGGATTTGAAGTGTAAATCAAGTAAGTCATGCTTTAAGTGTAAATGACATTAATATGAGGTTTTAATGTTTGTAAATGGATGCATGCATGAGTGGTGTATGTTTCCATGTTTATGAATTGATGCATGTGTGAATGGTATGGATATATGTGTGGGTGGTAAAGGAAGAAGTAAATTCAGTGATATGGTTAACAAGATGGATTTTAGCAATGAAGTGACCTAGAGCATGTTATATGCAGTATTTTTACTGAACATCCATCTGTATTTTGGAGATAACTTGATCTGTGAATATCCAAATTAGTTGTATTTTGATTTATAGTAAAATAGAAACATATGGATACATTTTTCATGAAGGAATCAAATTTGGATTATATTTTTACGGGTCTTGAAATTTAGCTCGAAGTTGAGTTCTGGAATAGGCTGTAGCGTTACCTTTAACTGAGTAGAGTTTATTTGATGCATTATAAATAAGGTAGGCAATGTTGAATTAACTGAGTAGAGGTTTAAGAGTTTAATGCAATCAATTGGGTCATTGAATTTAATTGATGTTGAATGAAAGGATTAAGGTGAGTAAAGTGTATTTTGGAGTAAAGAATGCTTGAAAGGAGTTGTAAATTGTTTCTAAAGTGTATCAAAGAAACATACCTGAGAATTTGACATTCAACATGCACATTACATGATACATTTATAAATGTATTTATGATTGATTATTCATATGAAAATGCATATGAGTGACATATAAATGTATGTGTTTGCATATAGAAGAACACGTCGAGCGACCGCTTCTAGACATTGCCAGAACATCAAGGCAATAAGCTAAAGGGGGCATTTGTGAGTAACCTAAGATGGTCTCACTTTGATTTTCTGTTTGATTCTAAAGTGAATTAATATTTGATATAATTGTGATATTACTGATTCTGGACAATTGATTGTCCGAAGAGTTTGATATTCGGGACTGTATTGGGAGTGTTTGTTGAATCTGAATGTGATTGACTACATGTATTAGCAACTTATATGTTGAATGCTGAACCAAGTTCGATGATCAATGCGAATGAGAAAGTGAATGCAAATGCAATGAATTGAGCATGATGATTGAATATGTTTGATGCATTTATTCCATGAATGCATGAAATATAAAAGCAGTTCTGACCGGATTCACTAATGAAAAAGAACTTAAACCTCAAACATCTGTGGTAAAAACCTATGGCTCAATTTGTATGATATAGCTCGGTATCCACAACAGATACGGGGCAGTATGATAGAGCTCGGTATTCGCAATAGATATGGGACAGTGAAAAAGGGACTCGATCACAACAACGTAATAAATATATTTGAGTCTCATAAATATTGCATACACATATGATATGAATAACTTGAGCAATTGTAATGTTTTGAGAACTTGTATTGTATGAAATGTGTGAATCCTTATCGATGAATATGTCTTGCATGATTATAACGAAATGTATGGATTTTTGAAATGGGAAAATTATGTACAAAGTGTTTTGTGATATTACATGATGAAAATTGAGATGATGTGAATTATATGATGACATAAATTATGTGTTAAATGACAAGAGTGAACTATCGAGGATAGTTACTCAACTGAGTTTGCAAAACTCAACCAAATTGTAATGTTGACATTGTCAAGTTTAAGAGAACGACAACTTAGCTCCTAAGACTATTTAGAAGAGTTTTTGGTACAACTTTTGGATAGAAGAACATGGCTCAAAGGTCGGTTAGCTAGGACTGAAGGATTAGTCTTAGTTTTTGTTAAATCCTCACATATGTAGCGTATTTTGTAAACAGAGTTGTGACTTTGATAAACTGATATTGTATAAACATGAATGATGGATATCATGCTACATTGTAAATTATGGTTTGTGGAATAAAATGCTGGATATTTTGGATTTAGAGATCGTGTTAATTGTGATTTAATTATGATGCCATGTGATATATTGAAAGGGAGATAGTTAGCATGCCATTTTTGTCGTGTATGTGCACGTTTGTCCGAAGGGTGTACGTGTACATATTGGATGGGAGTGGGGTGTTACAAACGAAGACCCGAATCCACACATAGTTAATTTCCTCAACATCTGTGATACTTTCTGGTATCATTAGATGTCAGAAGATGCAGTCTGAATCAGACTGTTTCCCTTTACTCTTAAAGATAAAGCAAAGGCTTGGTACCATTCACTGAGCTCAGCTAACATCATGATATGGGATTAGCTTGTGCATGCCTTCGTAGACAAGTATTTCCCATTGACGAAGAATGTTGTACATTTAAAGTGTGAGCTCTGTAGACAGTTAGACCATGATACCGTGAACTGTTATTTGATGAAAGAAGACAATCAGGAGCAAGTGAACTATATAGGAGCACAATATGGACAAGGAGGGGGTAACAATCCCTACTCCAACACTTACAACCCCGAGTGGAAGAATCATCCTAATTTCTCCTAGTCAAACAACAACAGCGAACAGTTCAGGCCTCAAAGACAATTGGGCTTTTAGCAAGATAAAGTAAACTCAATGGAATCAAAGTTGGACAAGATTTTAGATAAGCTTGGAACTTTAGACAGTGCACAAAAGAGGCTGGAAGATAAATTTGAGCAAGTCACTAAAAACCATGCTTCCTCAATCCATAATCTAAAAGCCCAGGTGAATTAATTGTCAAATGCCTTTTCTATGCAGAATTTAGGCAATATTCCTAGCACTTTAGGAACAAAATCAAGGGAGTAACTAAAGGTTGTTACACTTCAAAGTGGGAAGGAACTTGAACCACCCACAAAGACAGTAAAGGAGCCTGTCTAGCTAGTTGAGAAGAATTAAGAAAAGAAGAAGGAAGTGGACATGAGCAAATATCCTCTTTATGTTGCACCTCCACTGTATTAACCCAAAGTTCCTTTTCCTCAACGATTACAAAAGAAGAAGTTAGATGAACAATTTGCAAAGTTTGTTAATAAGTTAAGGACGCTACATATCAATCTCTCCTTTGTTAAGGTGTTAGAACACGTGCTAAAATATGCAAAATTTTTAAAGGACATACTATCGAGATAATCAGACGGTAGCTCTAACTGGCACTTGCAGCTCAATAGTCACCAGTCAAATGGCTTCGAAATTGAAAGATCCAGGAAGTTTTACAATATCTTGTGTGGTTGGTGAATTTAAATTTACAAAGTGTTTGTGTGATTTAGGAGCTAGCATCAATCTTATGCCTTTGTTGATATTCAAGAAGATGGGATTAGGAGAGGTTAAGCCAACATCAATATTAATTTAGTTGTCTGATTAATTCATTAAAAGACCGTTAATAATGGAAGACGCTCTGATGCAAGTGGATAAGTTCATTATTCTAGTAGATTTTGTGGTTTTAGACTTTGAAGAAGATAAAAACTACCTACTGATCTTAAGTCGACCATTTATGAACACAGGGAAGGCCATAATTGACATTCACGTAGGGAAATTAACACTTCAAATAGGCAAATATCGGATCAAATTCAATATGAATAAAGCCTTAAAGAACCCAACAATAAGTAATGCATGCATGAAAGTTAAAATTATGGATCAAAGTTTATGAGAACAAGTTGAGAGTTGCATCGTTGAAGTGCAGTTAGTGGAAGCAGAGGTAGATGATGGTTATCAAAACCCTGAATCTAAAGGAGATGATGAAATGGAGGAGGTAGATGTTTAAGTGTATGAAGATAAATTAGTTCGAACTAAAGCACCCATACCACCATCTTCAGAGAAATTACCAACATTAGAGCTTAAGCCTTTACCTGCACATCTCAGGTATACCGTTCTTAGTAAAGGTCAAACATTACTGATAATAATTTCCAACCAATTGAACAAAAAATAAAAAAGTAAGGTGGTGGAAGTTGTTGTGAAGTAGATGAAAGCTATCGGATGGCAGATTTCTGACATTCGAGGAATAAGCCCAAATGTCTGCATGCACTGAATAAACTTAGAGGAAGTATGTAGGATGGTGAGGGAGCATCAACGGAGGCTGGATCCTAACATGAAGGAGGTGGTCAAGAAGGAGATCATAAAACTCCTAGATGTAGGGATAATTTATCCCATTTCTGATAATGAATGGGTCAGCCCAGGACAGTGGGTACCTAAAAAGGATGGAATGAAGGTGATAGAAAGTGATAGTGGAGAGGTAATCTCAACAAGAACAGTCACAAGATGGAGAGTATGTATAGATTCTCGCAAACTTAACTCAGTGATTAAGCAATATTACTTTCCTCTCCTATTCATAGACCGGATGATAGAAAGGGTAGCTAGCCATTCATTTTATCGCTTCTTAGATGGATACTCAGGCTATAATCAGATTTTCATCTACCTTGATGATCAGGAGAAGACCATAGTCACTTGCCCCTATGGTACCTTCGCGTACAGACAGATGCCGTTCAGACTTTGCAATGCTCCAGCCACATTTCAGAGATGTATGATGTCTATCTTCGCTAATATGATAGAAGACATAATGGAGGTGTTCATGGATGATTTTTCAATCTTTAGAGATTCTTTTGACATGTGTTTAATTAATTTGGATAGAGTTCTTCAAACATATGAAGAATCACACTTAGTGCTGAATTAAGATAAATGTCATTTTATGGTGTAAGAAGGGATAGCGCTAGGGCATAAAATCTCACATCAAGGATTCGAAGTTGAAAGAGCAAAAACAGAGGTGATAGAGAAACTTCCACCACTAAGCAATGTAAAAAGTGTGTAAGGATTTTTAGGTCATGTAGGATTTTACTGTCGATTCATCAAATAGTTTTCACAAATTACAAGACCTTTGGCAAACCTTTTAGGCAAGGATGCGCCCTTGTTTTTGATGACAAGTGTATGTCTACATTTAACACCTTAAATAAGGCATTAATATCAACAATAATTTTATCACCACTAGATTAGACACTTTCGTTCGAAATTATGTGTGATGCAAGTGACCAAGCTATGGATTATGTTTTGGTCCAAAGGAAAGATAAGAAGCTGCATACGATTTACTATACTAGTAAGACTCTTGCAGAACCCCAGCTGAATTATACCACTACAGAAAAGGAACTATTTGCAGTAATGTACATGTGTAATAAGTTTCAAAAATATCTGTTGGGTTCAAAGGTAATTGTATTCATCGACCACGCGACACTAAAATACCTTTTGCAACAAGAAAGATGCAAAACTTAGGCTCATTCGATGGTTGCTACTTTTGCAAGAATTTGATATAGAGGTGAGAGATAAAAAGGGAGAAGAAAATATGGTTGCAGATCACTTATCCAGACTTGAGGGAGGGGAATGCAAGCCAAGTGAAGACATTAACAAAAATTTCCCCAATGAAACTCTGATGCTCCTCGAGAGCTTGACTACACCATGGTTTGTGGATATTACCAATTATGTTGCCAGTGGTAAACTTCCGTCAGATCTCTCTTACCAATAAAGGAAGAACTTTTTGCATGACTGTAATCGATATATATGGGATGAACCAACCCTATATAGAGCTTGCATAGATGGGTTAATGCGATTTTGTGTTCTAGATGAGGAAATGTTAGACATGCTAAAGCAATGTCATGAAGGTTAGCATACTGGGCATTATGGAGCTAACAAAACAGTAGCTAGAATACTTGAGAGTAGATTTTATTGGCCACAATTGTTTAAGGAAGCGTAGACCTGCGTGGCACAATGTGATCAATACTAGAGAATAGGTAATATTTCCAAGAGGGATGAATGCCTTTATCCAGCATTCAAGAAGTAGAAGTCGTTGACATATGGGGCATCGATTTTATGGGTCTATTCCCATCTTCAATGGGGAACATGTATATTTTAGTACGAGTTGATTATGTTTCATGTTAGCCTGAAGTGATAGCACCTCCAATCAATGATGGGAAGGTAAAGTAAAATTTCATTAAATGACTATTTAACCAGTTTGGAGTGCCATGTACAATAATAAGTGGTGGAGGCATAAATTTTTGTAACAGATCTTTTGATGCCCTCTTAAAAAGATATGGAGTACACCACTGAGTTGCTACACCTTACCATCCATAAACTAGTGGCCAAATGGAAGTTGTTAATTAGGAACTGAAACAAATTCTGGAAAAGATAATGAACAACTCCAGAAAGGATTGGTTAGCAAAGCTAGATGATGCCTTATGGGCTTATAGGATAGCTTTTAAAACACCCATTGGAATAACTCGTTATAGGCTCATTTATAGGAAAGCATGTCATTTATTGGTCAAATTACAACATCGAGCATACTGGGCAATTAAACCATTAAATTTTGATTGGAAACAAGTTGACAAAAAGAGACTCATACAACTAGACGAACTTGAAGAGTTTTGTTTTATTGCTTACGAAAATGCCAGACTTTACAAGGAAAAGGTTAAGAAATGGCATGATGCTCATCTCAAGCAAAAGGAATTCAAAGTAGGAGACACTGTTCTATTATATAATTATAGTTAGGCTATTTTTAGGGAAGTCAAAGTCTAGATGGAGTGGACCGTTTATGGTCATTGAAGTTTTTGATCATGGAGCCCTCAAACTGGAAAATGCTAACAAGGAGACTTTTAAGGTCAACAGGCATCGTTGCAAGCTTTATTTTGGAGGAGCAATTCCCAAAGATAAGGAAGTGATTTCCTTGTCTCTGAATAATTAAGATGTTTTCTTGGATGCAAGGTCAAGCTGAGGACCATAAACTAGCGCGTTTAGAAGTTTGTTTGAAATTACTAGGGTAGTTAGATTTGTTTTCAATAAAACGTTAGTAATTTGTGTTGACTCTTAGGGCGTTCATCACTGCCTCCATCTCCATGAGAATTATGTCTAACCCATTTCATTATTTCTTTTTCAATTTAGCCTTCAGTTCTATTTTTTATGTTTATTTCTATTTTATCTTCTGTTTACTTTAATATATATCTTTTCTTTTCTTTTATGTGTTGTTTACTCCCTTTTTATATTGAGGACAATGTGTTGTTCAAGTGTGGGGAGGGGTTATGTGTTTTACTTTTTATGTATATGGTATGATAGCATTAGGTTGCATTTTATGAACTGTTTGAATGTATCAATGGCTTAGACAAAGAAATTTATTTAATTCTGAACGTAGTCTATTAGGTTGTGAATAATCATTAGCTCGCAAAATTAGTGAATTAGGAGTCTTTGGATAAATATACATCTTAACTAGGATTTAGTGTAAATTTATCACCCTCTAGATTGTCACATTTGTTCATAATTTGAGGCCTTTCAACTTAAGTAGCTTAACTAGTATTTTTCGTGGAAATGAGTAGCCTAAACAACAAGGTAGGGAATAAAAAATAAAAAGTGTATTTTTTGTTAAATAAATCTCTAGTCCATTGACCTTCGGGTTATGAATAAAGCTAGTAGCCAGTTGAAAACATGATATAGTTGAGTAACCGGACCGACAAGCATCACAAATGTGTGCCTTCGCATCAAAAATCTATAATGATGTTTCAACCAAGTTGTTTAATAAAAATGACTTAGTCAAGTAACCGGATCGACATTCATCACTAATATTTGCCTCTGAGTAAAAGACTAAGTCCCTGCTTAAATAAATAAATGAAAAAATGTTGTTTTCTTAATAAAAAACTACTGGACTTATAGTAAGCTTGACTTTTTCATGAAAATACACTTAGGAATAGTTACAAAATTTGAATGATCAAAGAATTATTAATGTGTGTGTACAGTTGAAAAGGGTAAATAAATTGACACTTAGATCTTGATTAATTTGTATATTTAGTTCAAAGCCCCTACGTATAGATTTTGCATGTTAATGATTAGATATAACTTATATGACCGTGTTTAAGATTAAATTTATTTCATGAAGTTAAAGCCATTGCCTCATTATTGCATTGTGTGCTATATGCTTGGTATGTGTTTGTTGTTTTGTTTGGTTGAGGAAAAACAAACGTTTAAGTGTGGGGATGTTGATAGTTGTGATTTGTATCATATTTTAGGGTTTAATTTGTTATTTGTATAGTTTTAATTTGAGTGTTTAGGGTGTATTTAGGTGTTAATTGTGTTAGTTTATATGTTTTAAGTGTTTTTATAGGTTAGTATAATTCTTTGAGCTTGAATGTTATGTTTTTGAAATACCTTGATGTGTTTGTTAGTGCTTCAGGGTCAACGGCGAAGAATGAAGAAGTTTCAGAGATTTTCGGGCTAAAATCACGACCCACGATCGTGACAGAAAGATAAGAACCACCAGGATCCAGGCTATGATCATGACACTTTGGTCACGATCGTGACTGAGAGACCAAAACCAGGCCATGATCATGGCACTTAAGCCACGATCGTGGCAAAGATGGTTAGACACTAGCCACGATCATGGCAAGTAGGGCCACGATCGTGGCCTGCATCGGGCTGACAAAAAAATAGCTAAAAACGTCAAGTTTTGAGGGACATTCCGGATGGTTTCAACCCCGAATGAACCCCTAGGGCTTCCAAGGTATTTAAGGAACATCAACGAACAGAAATAGGGAGCTTTTGCATCAGCCAAAATTTGAAAACCTAGAGAGCTTTATCGAGAGATTGAGGAAGGAATCGAAGGAAGAGAGATAAGGAGAAGAAGCCTGCGCGAAGTATTTCTAGGAATAGGAGATTTTCCACTACTGCTGCCTCCATCAATCCATTCCACTTGTATTTTCTGATTTTATTTCAATTTTATTGATTTATAGAATTGAGATAGTTGTTAAGAATAGGTTTTGTTAAATGTTGATTTATATTTATACTCACCGGGATTTTTATCTTTGAGATTACTGAAATTTGACTTATTTTGTGCTTACCGAGTTATTGTGATTCAATTTAGTTTTTAATAATTCGGTAACAAATTGAGAGGGTGAATCGAGTGAATATCATTAAATTGTGCTAATGAGAGTTAGGTAGTTTAATAGATTGAGAATTGAATCAAACCGATAAAACTGTGTAATGAGAGATCGTGCATAGGTTTTCAGTAGGTTATTGCACAATTTCAGATCTAATTTAGGTTTTGGGTAAATTGTGAATCGAAAGGTTGCAATTCTATAATCTAAATTAGGGTTAAAGATTATAACTCGAGAGATAGTAATCCACCCTAGG
>JAOTJB010000210.1:34285534-34311988 GCA_027123815.1 Erythroxylum minutifolium
CCAAATCAGTAACACAAACATCGGACCTCCTGTCCGGAACCCAATATAATTATCACATTCACATAACTATTCAGAAATCAATTAATACAAAAATTTCAAACAACAATCAATGAAATGAGACCATCTAGGTCTACTCACAGTACGCTCCAGATTAGCATTCGCTTTCTTTTTCTGGAACGCCTGACTGCCGCCTGACCGCGGACTGTTTAACCTGCACAATCCATTAGTGCAATTCGTTGCACACACATTAATAATTTTGCACAATTGTAAGCATTTATTGATGCAAAATATGTACGATGCATGTTCATGACAATCCCAGTTTCAATCAAAAAATTTACCCGAAATAATATTCGGTCCACTCAATTAGGGTTAATCCGATAACCCTAAAACTCTCAAAAAAATATCAAATTGATAAGGAGAGGTAGAGGACTGTTTTAGAAGTCCAACGCTTCGAGAATGGGGTCAATCGAAGGTCGGATGCAAAAGGGAATTCCTAGTCTTATCTCCAATACTAATACCCTGTATTCTCCTTTCTCATAAGGGGTTTCTTCCTTATTTGCAGCAGGTTTGCTAAATGACATTAAGAGTTTTATAGATGAAATAATATATGGAACTTGAATATGAATGTACCCAATCGTAATAACTCATAAGAATCCTCTTTTTGGCTCTCAAAGTAGGCTGATTTATTATAAAATCTAGGATTCATTTATGTTTGTTCTCGCTTTTCACTGATGACCTATACCCTTCCCCTTTTTTTGTTAGGGTACTTTCTTAAAAGAAATAGGTTTCACATGAAATGATTTTTTGAAAAGTTGTCTCCTCTATTAATGATGGTTTATTTTTCTTAACCTTGCAGTAAATCTCTATCACTGTAACCATCTTTTTGAGTTTGATTTAACGGTATTGGATTTTTTAGATGTTTTATTTGCTTTTAATATTAGGATAATGGCGCTCGTGGTGATACCAGAAATTATGGTTGTCTACTTTGATAACTTAAAATTTGAGGTTTATTTCTCTGATTATAAACTTAATTAAATTTTTCTTAGTGATTTTTCCATGATATTTTTACCTTTTGTTGGATCATAGGAATTCACTAGGCCAAATTCTTAAAGTTGGTACTATATTTAGGAGCAAAAACCTTTGTTCTTAAATATATTACTGACACTAAATCATTTTTCATAATTTTAACTTTTTTAACGTTTAATAATAGGCATAAATCAAATTTAGTGACATTAATAGTTGTCATTAGTACGAATGTGTCTTCATCTATCAGCATAGTTTGGTCAGCTTCAATGAACATCAAAATTCCTTTATTAATATAGTCTTATATCACATTCTTAATCCTTAACATGAATTTGTTAAGTGGCTCCAAGTATTGTGATTCTCCACCATTGATTTCCTCTTTTGTAGGAATTTTAGTGTAAAGTGATAAAATTTTCTTACAATCAATAGTTAAAAATCTCTTCCATTTTGGAAGCGTTAAAGGTGTACTGAACTTAGGTTGACGGAGTATGCATTTTCTTTTTTACTTCTAGGGATTTGCACTCTAGGGGGGACAAACACAAATTTCAAGGATGTCCATTTCATCTACTACCAAATTATAAAAATTCATCTTGGTAATATTAGCGTCTAGCAAATTCTTCAGTAACCTTCTTCCCTACTAAGCTCTTCATATTCAGAAACCTTTACTACCAATTAATAGAAATCACAAAATTCCGTATACTAAAATTTCTTCTACAGTTTGATGTCCAAACCTCTTTGAGCTAATTTCATATATTTAATTTTTGGAAGCGTGATCTAACATTGACTTCTTATTTTCCTGAAATGGCTGATGAATAATATAATTCTCACCACTCTTCTACATTACCCTTGACAAATCAGCTACGATAACTTTGGGCTCAATCCTTAAAATATGAGTATTAAACAAATTTTCTATTTTAGCCTTATAAAAAGTGAACTCATGGGAACTAAGTATACAGGGAAAAGGCAGCTCCTATTATTGAATTCAAGAATAGTCTGAGTTTGAAGTAATTGAAGTTTTTGTAATTGGCTAATTCTCTATATTGTACTATAAATCTAGCAATGTGCTCAATGGCAGATTGATCAACTTCACCAGAAAATAAGTTAATCGTAGGAATTCCAGAGCCATAAGGATAGGGATTCCCTTGATCAATATGTTTTGGATAAAGCTTGTGGAATTTTATATGGCTAAGCTATTTTAAACTAAGCCTATACAATTCTTGAATTACCTCTCTGACTATTTCTATATTAACTTGTAATCTCATTTTTGGTGGACGAATAATATGATTATGGCTTACAGTCGCAATATTACCCCCTGAACCATATTATGGTCCATTAGCTTTGACATCCCCACCAAACCCTTTTTCTACCTAAAATTTGGGGCTTCACTACATGTCGACCATTACTAAGATTAATGCCAGGAGGTAACACAAAAATATCCTCTCTTTTGTTTGGAGGAATGTATTTTTCATTAATAGAGGAAGTAGTTGGAAGGTAGTTGCATTATCTGACTTCCGTTGCACTGGGAGTAGGATGCCTCTCAAGTCATTTAGAGATTTGCTTTGCTAACATAGGCAAATTCTGTCTAGAAAATTATATCAAGGCGATAAACAATTTATCAATCTTCGTTATCAATATTTTGATACTGTTCGTAAAGGTCATGTTAGACTTTAACTTTGGAACTTCATTTATGTAAACAACATCACTCATTTATGACGATTTTGGATTCTTACTTGTAAGGAAGTTAACTAAAAGTGGGTGCCATCTCAAGATTTTCTATCATCTATGACACAAAGCCTTCATCCCCTACGATTGTAGGAATTTCTTCCTCTAGAGCTAAAGGTAAAGAAATTTCTTTTTTATTTTGTGTTCTTAGCATAGCTATCCCACTGGACGTGCCAAACTATTTGGTGTTAATCTAGAATACGAGCATAAGAAATTCTCCAAAATTTATACCTAATTTTTAGCGATGATATAAGTAAGCTTCAGAAAACTTATAAAAATAGAATTCTAAGCTACAAAAATGCTTAAATGTAACAAAATGAAATATGAATAGAAGAAAGCAATTAATTATTACAAAAGAAAATCGTAAACTACACGAGATACATCGAAATAAGAAAGGTGATTGTAAAGTAAAGAAAGTTTGAAAAATAACCAAGTATGTTTGAAATGGGTCGATTATTTTCTCTAGAGATTGATTTTTTTGTACTAAGATCATGTTGGTTTGAATACTATGTCTTGCGTCCCTTGTCATTATGATGTTGGTGAATTTATTATCCTTTCATCCTTAAGCAATTTTTTTTCTATAAGTACCCACTTCCTTATATTTTAGCTAACTGTCAACCATTATTCATTTTCTGGAATTTTGTAACTGCTCAACTTCCTAACTTCCAACCCACTTAGCTATGTTCATATTAACTGTCTTTCACTATTTTCTTAACTTTCATATTATGAACTTCTATTTTGAGGAACTTCCTAAATTTTAGTCCATTCCCCTATATTTTAACTAAATGCTAGCCCTTATCTTTTTCAAAACATATAATAAATGTTTGAAATTCTTGAATCCTAGAACTCTCTATTGATTCCCATATCCTTGAATTCTTTGGCCAAATAACATTTAAAACTTCTAATATTTGGGCTTTTCACTTTTGGGGAAAATGGCTAAATTATTTTAGGTTATCAAATATATTTTAGATAAATAATTTATTCATAAAATATTACAATTTTTATCATTTTATAAAATAGGAATTAAAAATATTATATTAGTTAAGAAAGTAAAAAAATATATGTTAATTTTTTTATATGTAGAATTTCTTTACTTTTGGAACATGTATAATTACAGTGTTCCATGAAAATTTACCAATAAAAAGTGCATTGAAGCTATTGTAGCCAATGAAAGAGTAAGTATATGAGTAATCAAACTGGCTACTAACTAGATGAGTATGCAATGTAATGGTTATATTTTTTTTTTCCCTTGCCCTTTGACTATGATAATAGAAAGGAAAGGACTGTGTAAAGCTTGTTTTGATTTGAAAGAAAATAAAATTAATTATCAAATGAAGTTATCGATATAGTGAACATATTTTGCATATTTTTTTTGACATGTAAAGTATAAAAGAAGATAGTCTAATTAACTTTTAGGACAAATTTTAAAAAATAAACTTTATTTAATTTTGTATTATTAGTATGAACTTTAAACAATGACGTTAAAATGCTTTAACTTTCAATTTTTTCATAAAAATAAGTTTTCATTATACTTCCAATTAATGGTATTGATATAGCAAGCCATATTAGTAAAACCCTTTCTCATATGTATGACACACTTAGACTAAATCTTATATGTCAAATATAATTTTTAAAAATAAAAAGTACTCAAAATATCTTAAAGCCTAAAATCCCTAAGTTAGGTAAATCATAATAACTGTTACTGCCTCTTACTGCTGCACTTTAAGTATCAATTACCACACTATATCCATATTATCACCACATTATCAATGCACCACTATTGCAAGCATGGTTTAAAACATTGCCGCCTCCCACTCTATGTCTCATTCCCATCACACCATTGAACAAAGTATTATCAAATGAAGAGGGTTTATCCTTCATTCAATCTTATTTTCACTTTCTCTTTCTTTATTCTTGTTGTTTATTTAACCCTTAATTTTTTGTTGATTTTGCGATATGCCAATGTTATGCCTCGTAAAGTCACTAAAATATATTCATTTTTCTAATTTAGTTTCTGGACTTCTTGATTTTTCAGTATCTTTTGTATGGTTTGAGTTTAGTTTCCCCTATTGTGTATATATTCCAGCAATGTTGCACATCTTTGTAATTATTTTGAGATTTCATATTAATCCTTAATATGTTTCTTAATTTTGTCATTTAACCTATAATGCTTATGTTTACGTACTATCTTTTTTTCCCTATTATATTAGGTCAAAATTTCCTAAATGGGTTTGTGAATTTAAGCTTTAATGGATCAAAGGTTCTCATTTATATCTTGGCATTTCAAATATGGTGATCTTCTAATGAAATAGCTATGTATTTACAAAACATTAGTACGTTTCATCTTTATAAACCTCGATAGGAGAGGTTTTTGATAGTCATTGAAAAGTGTATTTTAGGCCATATAAAAGGGTTAAGTCATAATATTCCTACTTACAATATGTTTATAATCTCAAATATGTTAATTGTGTTATTAAGGAGAGGGTTTTGATAGTCATTGAAAAGTGTATTTTAGTCCATATAAAAGGGTTAAGTCCTAATATTCCTAATTGCAATATGTTCATAATTCCAAATTTGTTACTTATATTGTTGAGAAATATTGATACTATGTAACTTAATGAAGCCATTTTTTGAGGTTACTAAGCATTTGAATTATCGTTTTTCATTTAGCCTAATATCATTGTAATTTTATTTCTGCTAGTTAACGTTACCTTTTATTACCAATTTATGATTGTTTTGTTACACACCTTTTTTTTATAACTGTTTAATGCATTGTTTCTTGACAAATTTTTTTATCATATTTACGATTTAAAGAAATTTATATAGGATATTGAATGTTCACGTGTTCACTTTTAATCTATGTTTGCATGTTGTCCCTTTATACCTTGAAAATATAATTTGGGTTTTCCTTTAAGACACTAAACAATAAAACACTTAATAGGAGGGTTAGGATGGAGCAATAGTGTAACACTCCAACATATACCCTGGAAGTATTATAACATGTCTAGGGTGTACTAAAAAGTGAACATAATGAATTAAGTACATCTTAGTAAGAGATATAAAGGTACTTAATGTAAAAGACAAGGGTAAATGGATAATTTGATCGCTACGACATGGACATACATACTTAGACGTGAAATATGTATAGAAATTTTTGATATGTTTGCTTGGATTTATGAATGTGATGTGAGGAGAATTCATAAAAGAAGCATTCCATAAGTAAATGGGATGTTTTTGGTTAAATTGGATGTATTTTTGTGTTGCTCTTGCATGATAAGACCGAAGTTAGTTGATTTGGGATGTGTACCTCATTGAATGGATAGGTTCCACTGAACATATTTCTTTGATTTCGTCATATCTTGAACTGTATACCTCTATATTGGATAATTCCAATTGGAAATTAATCTAGAGACATAGATCTAAAACTTTCATGAAGGAACCGAAATCTGAATCTTCATCTAAGATTTTTGAATTCTAGTTTAAAGTTGAGTTCTAGTTGTTGTCCTTGTTTTCAAAAAGCCTGTAGTTTTTGGGGTATAACTCTCGATATAATTAACCAAATTGCAAGAAATTTATGTCATTAGAAAATTAAGACATAGGTTAATGAAAGTAATTGATAAGATCATAGGCAAATGTGGTAATTAAAGGAAGAAGAAGGACCAATATGCAATTTTCCTAAAGTCAACTCATAGACTAATAAGATTAAAGCATATGTGTCTAATGGAATCGTAACACATGGTTTGATAGAATTATAACACATGGTCTAATGGAATTGTAACACATGGTCTAATAGCATTGCATCACATAGTCTAATAGAATTGTAACACGTGGTCCAATGGGATTGTAACACATGGTCCAATAGGATTGTAACATATGGACCAATGGGATTAAAACATGTGTCTAAGACTAGAAAATTAATGAAAAGGCATATGGAGAGGGGAGATGGACGAAAATTTGATGGCTTAACTTCATTTTTTTCTCCTCTCCATTTCACCTTCTTCATCCCATCAATTTTCACTTGGTGATCCAAGCAAAACCAAAGAGGAAGGGAAGGAAAAGCATTAGAAGTGTACTTTACCAATTTTAAGGTTTAGGACTTCACTTAGTTGATTTCTATATTGTGTATGATTAAATGGATATAAAGATTCATTAGAATATGGAATTGTTACTATGATGTTGCTTTGGTGTTATTTTGGTGTTATCTTGGATAGAATTGGTTGAATATGATAAGAGAGTATTGTGTAGTGGAATTCTGTCTAAGGTTTGTTTGAGTCAATCACATTGTTTAAGTCATAACTCAGCCTATAGACCCCCAAATTGTGTGATTTTAGTTTTATGTAATCTAAGACATAGAGATAAATATCTTTAGAAGGGACTCTAACTTAATTTTGGCTTCATGACTTTGAAAATTAAGATAAAAAAAGGTGACCTAATGCTGCCCCTGTTTTGGAGCAGCTTCTGATATTTTGCTTATATCTCATGATTTAGAAGTCCAAATGGTCTGATTTTTAGTGCTATAGCAATTATAGACATAGATGAAAACATGTCTAGAAGACCTAGAAACCCAGTTCTGACTTTTTCTATATGCATATTAAGGAACAAATAGTGGTATGAATGGAGAGAGTGTTTGTCATGACCGTGGCATTGTTTTCATTTCCAATTTTTATCAAATCTTATCTGAACCTTTATAAATGTGTATGAAAATTTCAAACACCTAGAGCTAAATGAAATAGGACTTACCATATGTGAATTAGGTGTTTAAACATTGGAATTTAAGATTGAGCATAATGCATTCCAAAGAAAACTTACATATATATAAAAGATTTGTTTACGTATGTATTGCTTATATATGTATAGTATGATTATACATGTGTGATTTTGATACTCTTCTGATGGTGATTAATTATGACCTGTATGTCTGAACACAGATATAGATTTTATGACTTGAAATGTATATCATATGATTTGTTAATTTATGATTTGTGAAATTTACAAATGGTTAGAGGAAATATTATAGTGCCTACTTTATTATCTTAGTTGTGGATAGATAGGCATGCCTTCAGGGTTACAGTGCAGCTATAACAGTTTGACACCAACAATGTCTACAATTCGATACCTTTAGGTATCCACAATTCGATACCTTTAGGTATCCACAGTTTGATATCTTCGGGTATCCACATTTTGATATCTTCGGATTTCCACAGCACCTATTATCCATACTCACAAAAAATGTGCAGACTTAACACAAAAAGGAAACTTAACAGTTATAAATAAGAAATACAACATGATAACATGAATAATTAGTATTTATAAGCATTTGTATTAGTTGTAATGATGAATTGTAATGATGTGCAATTATATTGATAATTTGTATTAATGAGTGTTGAATATCAATATTTGGCTTATAAATGTGCATTTTCTGTATATGGATAATATGTCGAAGCATATTGGCATTATGTACTTTGCTTAAATATGCCATCATTGTTCATGAGCATTGAATATCAATTTTTGGTTTATAAATGTGAATTTATGGTATATGAGTTGTGATATTTTTGGATATGTGTGCTTGGCAGATGACTGCTGTGAGTGGTCATCCAAACTAAGTGTTTTCCCCACTAAGTTTTCAAGCTGAGCATAGGTGTTAATCCATATAGGTCCAAGTCATTGGAGTGAGGTGTAGGGAACATCTGCAGGGACCAAGGCCAACATATAAAAAAAACTTTTTAACAAATGATTACATATGTAATGAAGAAAGGAGATTGTATGTTTTCTCTTGGATTACCATGTAAGTGTAAAGATTTATTACTACAGTTACATGATAATGTTAATTGATATGAAATTTTATAATATGTATATGTATAGCATTGAATAGAAATATATATCTTGAATGCAAGTATAGGAATTTGGTTGCTATCTGTGTGGATGGTTGTAAGTTTCGTATAGGGGGTGTTACAAATAATAATAACAAAAATAGCATATGAAATATCATACATGTTTTGGTTTAGGTATAGTCAAGCATACTTGAAAGACTAGGTCAATTCTTGGGCTTGAGGTCCAAATTTTTTTGATTAAGAATGTTTTATGGTTTTACATATTTTTTATTACTATCAGCCCCAAATGCATTAGTCATGCATCTTGACAACTTTACAATCTAATAGACTTTAATATGCTTTATTGAAAACTAATAATACAATTATTTGTAATACATATATTAGTAAAATTTGAACTTTATTATGGTTGAATGTAAGAAGAGACAAGAACAATGAATATATGGGGTTAAGATCAAAAGGAAGAAGGATATGAGTGTTGATGAACTTAGCATACTAATAGTAAAAGGAGTGTTGATAAAAGGTATAAAGAAGTAGGAAGAAGGATATGAGAGTTGATGAACTTAGCATACTAATAGTAAAAGGAGTGTCAATAAAGGGTATAAAGTAGTAGGAAGAAGGATATGTGAGTTGATGAACTTAACATACTAATAGTAAAAGGAGTGTTGATAAAGACATGTTATTGATGCTTATCTATAAGCAAGAACTAAACTAACATAATGATGAAGTATTACGAGCTTAGTTATAATGTTTACAACAAAGTTTAAGTTAAACCCTAACATTTTGGGGCATTTAAGTTGAACCTTAACATTTTCAAAATGTTCAAAACAGACCCTATGATAATGGAAACTCTGACTCCTCAATCAAATGCCACATCATTTACGACGTGGATTTTTTTTAAAATTTTGCATATTAGTGGGATCCTCTTTTTCTAATGTGACATTTTTATTTTTAAATAAAAATGGGTCCCACAATTATGTATAAAACTCACCGTTTTTTAGCCTCTCCAATCCAAGGTTGACAACTCTTTGTTCTTTAATAGTTTTGTGCCACCGATTGATTCCAAACTTGTTGATCCTTACCAACAATGTAGAAGTACCATCTTCAACTGCCAAGTTCTTCTGCTAAACTTCTTTTAGAAAGCAGAAACTAAAAGAAATGAACAAGATTTCTTTTCCAGAAACAAAATGTTCCAATAGGAACTACCTCAAGGAAATAAAGAAGTTATAAAGGGGTAAAGTTTAACCCTAGCACAGGGTAGCTTTAAAACTAAAGGAAAGATAGGCTTATAATAGAAAGCTCGAAAGGGACAGAGTTATAACATACCACTTCGATAGAGCATATGCCCAAACATCTAGAGGATATTCGAGAACATACCTTATGAGAATGACACGTTAGAACAGTCATATTAACTTATTATGGCATCACAGATAACACAAGCATTCAAAATGATCAAATCTCATCATTTCATTCACAAAATAAACTTACTTATATTATACCATTACAATTCATATCCATGTATTTACATTACATAACATTTGAGAGTTTATAACTCCATACAAAATGTTTAACATGAAATAAGAAGATTTGATCATTTTGAATACTTGTGTTACGTGTGATGCTATAATAAGTTAATGTGACTATTCTAACGTGCCATTCTCATAGGGTATGTTTTCGAATATCCTTTCGACGTTCTGACATATGCTTTATGGAAGTGATATGTTACAATTTTTGTATCAGAGCATAGTTTGGCATCTATAGGGACATATATGAGCATTTTAAAAATGACATATAGTAATAGACTTATATAGTGATCATAATTATTGTTTTTTATATATCATCCGCTATAAGAGATCGAGTCGTAGAATCAATTGACCTTGAGTCTATAGGAGCCAATAAAGAGTCCCCAGTACCCCAGTTTGAACAAATGCCTCAAAGAATTCCTGATAGGAGAGAAAGAAGGTATGATAAACTTAGGAAGAAGGGGCTGTAGACTCCTATGGAAGTACAGCCCCTGCTGAGGCAGAAGGTTGGTTGGAAAGAACAGAGAGGGTATTTGATCAGATAGACTATGGGTTTAATGAAAGGTTTAATTACACAGTCTCGCTACTTCAAGGTCTGGCTTATCAGTGGTGTAAGACTGTTCCCGACAGTTTCGCCTAACCTTGTAGATTGATATGGGAAGATTTTCTTAAGGTTTTTAAGGAGAATTATATGCGAAAGATATACTTGGATAAAAAGATAAAAAGATAAAGGAATTCCTATATCTAAAACAGGGAACTCTTACTATAGTCGAGTACGAGGTGTGATTTAATAAATTAATGGGGTATGTTACTACTTTAATTCTGACAAATGTAGGAGATTTAAGGATGGATTTAATATGAAGATTAGAACGAGATTGACTATTACTGATTTGAGTAGTTTTATTGAGCTTAGAGTTTTTTTCATTCGAATTAAACAGCTACTGAACAATGGACAAGGAAAGTATAGGCAGGAGTTCAAAATTAAGAGGCATGGTGAGTCTTAAGTTGATTCTAGTAGGAGATCTAGTAAATGCCAGAATAGGTCGTCACAATCACAACTGAGATCAAGACAATCAGGGATTAGATCGAGAGGTGATTCTGTTCATGTTGGTAGTGGTAGAGGTCAAGTATCTAGAGGGCAAACATAACAATTGCCTAGTTGTGAGCATTGCGAAAAGAAATATGGTGGAGAGTGTTGGAAGATATCGGGAGCCTATTTACATTGTGGCTTTTTTTAGCATCAGATTAGAGATTGTCTCGTGACTTTGGGAGCATAGTTTGGAGTGAGAGGAGGATCAGTGACTTAGACGACTATCCAATAAAGTAGAGCTAGTGGAGCAGAACAAAGAGGCAGAGGTAAGGGTAGAACAAGTTCAGCAGGTCCTAGTGTTAGGATTGAAGTGCAGAGAACCAACCACAGTCTCAGGCCAGGATTTTTGCTATTACCATACAGGAGGCACAATATTCTCCAAATGTTATTGCTAGTGTGTTATATGTCTTTCAATTTAAGTCATTTGCATTGTTAGATCCAAGATCTATGCATTCATTTATCACACCACATTTGGCATCTAAAATTCATCGTGATAGAGAGATGTTGAAATGTGACTTAGATGTGAGTACACCGGTAGTAGTACTACAGTGATTGGAGAAGTGTGTAAAGGGTGTATTATTCTGGTTGATCAGGCAGAGTTAGAAGTTGAATTGATAGTGATATGGTTAAAACAAATAGACCTCATTTTAGGTATAGACTGGCTTATTGCTCATAGGGCTATAATGAATTATTATACTAAAGAAGTCATTCTTGAATCTCCTAATCAATCAACAGCAATATTTCGAGGTGTTAGTCAAGCAGTGCCAGCCAGATTGATTTCATCAATGAGTGCTTTTAGGCTGAATCAAAGTGGATGTAAGGCTTATCTAGTCTATGTGACTGATACCCGAATTAAGCAAAAAACATAAGATATTCTTATTATTAGAGATTTCCTATATGTGTTTCCTATTTAATTATCGAGATTACCCCCAAATAGGGAGACGAAGTTTATTATCTACCTTGTTCCAGGTACTGCTTTTATATCTATTCCTCTGTATAGGATGGCACTTATGGAACTTAAGGAACTTAAGACTCAGCTACAGGAGATAAGGGTTTTATCAGACCCAATGTGTCACCTTGGGGAACTCCAGTTTTATTTATGAAGAAAAAGGATGGGACTTTGAGATTATGCATAGATTACAGGCAACTGAATTGGGTGACAGTGAAGAATAAATATCCTTTACCGAGAATAAACGATTTACTTGATCAGTTACAGGGAGCTTAGGAGTTTACTAAATTGGATTTGAGGTCAGGGTATTACCAGTTAAAATAGCAAAAGTTAATGTTTCAAAGAGTGCATTCAGAATTAGATAGGGGCACTTTGAGTTTTTGGTGATGCCTTTTGGGTTAACAATTGCCCTAACAGCTTTTATGGCATTGATGAATAAAGTGTTCCAACCTTACTTAGATCATTGTATGATTGTATTCATAGATGTTATCTTGGTGTACTCAAAGAACAGAGAGGAACATTATGAGCATTTGAGGTTAGTCTTACAAATAATGAGAGAGAAGTAATTGTATGCCAAGTTTAGTAAATGTGAAATTTGGCTTGATCAAGTGGTTTTCTTTGGTCATATAGTATCTGGACAGGGCATACAAGTAGACCCAAAGAAAATTGAGGCAGTAATGAAGTACGAGGCACCTAGAAATGTGTCTAATATTCAAAGTTTTCTTGGACTAGCTGGTTATTACAGGAGGATTGTTGATGGGTTTTCATTGATCTCAGCCCCTTTGACAAAGTTTTTGAGGAAGAATGTACCTTTCAGATAGACTGATGAATGCCAAAGGAGTTTTGAGGAATTAAAACATTGATTAAGTGCTGCATTGGTGTTAGCTATTCCATCAGGATCTGGAGGATATATCGTGTATAACGATGCTTTACATCAGGGATTAAGATGTGTTTTGATGTAGTATGGTGGAGTGATTGCATATGCATCGAGATAGTAAGGTCTCATGAGCTCAACTATCCAGTTCATGATTTAGAACTTTCTGCAGTGGTGTTTGCTTTGAAGATTTGGAGACATTATCTGTATGGTAAAGCATTTAAGATATTTATAGATCATAGAAGTTTGAGATATTTATTGAGTCAGAAGGAGCTAAATATGAGACAACGACGATGGATTGAATTGCTTAAAGATTATGATTGCATAATTAAGTATCACCTAGGTAAAGCTAATGTTGTAGTTAATGCATTAAGCAAGAAATCCAATAGTAGTGTGGCTTAAATTCTAACGTTGAGGTTACCAAACCTAGTTCAACTGAGAGCATTAAATGTTGAGCTAAATTTGGGGCAGAATGAAGCATTATTAGCTACATTAAAGCTTAGACTGGTGTTGCATAAAAGGATCATAAAGCTCAAAGTAAGGATCTAGAATTTGTGAAAATTATTAAGAAGTTAAAACAAATCCAAATTCTGAGTTTGAGTTTAGGGACAATGCATTGTGGTTGAAGCAGATATTATGTATATCTGAGAAAAGAAATTTTGGAGGAAGCACATATAGTAGCTTATGTTATGCATTATGATACTAATAAGATGTACAATATGTTGAAAAAACATTTTTGGTGGCTAAGGATGAAGAAGCAAGTGGCTGAGTATGTTGCCAAATGTTTGACATGCCAATAGATTAAGGCAGAGCATCAGGCTCCAGTTGGGAATTTACAGTCATTACCTATTCTGGAGTGGAAATGAGAGAGGATTACTATGGATTTTATTATAAGTTTGTCGAGAACTCCGAGGCAACACGATTCCATATGGGTCATTATTCACAGATTGACGAAATTGGCCCATTTCTTACCTGTGCAAGAGAATAACAAACTGGATCAGTTAACTCGTAGATATGTAAATGAGATAGTAAGGTTACATGGAGTTCCAGTATCTATTGTATCAGACCGGGATCTCAAATTTATTTTTAGATTTTAGGGCAGTTTACGAACAACATTGGGTACAAAGTTGAGCTTTAGTACAACATTTCATCCTCAGATAGACGGACAGAGTGAGAGGATGATTAAGATTGTTGAGGATATGCTCAGAGCTTGTGTTTTAGAGTTCCAGAGAGCATGGGATCAATATGTAGCTCTCACTGAATTTACATACAACAATCATTATCACAAAAGTATTGGTGTGGCTCCATATGAAGCGTTATATGACAGAAAGTGTTGATCACCTTTATATTGGGATGAAGAGGGCCTAAGGACTGTTGAAGGCCCAGAGTTGATTCAAGATACTATTGAAAACATAAAATTGATCCGTAGTAGGATCAGGGCAGCTCAATATAGGCAGAAGAGTTATATGGATTAGCACCTGAGTGATGTGGAGTATTAAGTGTGAGATAAGGTGTTCTTGAGAGTGTCACCTTGGCGAGGAGTAATGAGATTCGGTAAAAAGGGAAAGTTAAGCCCTAGATACATTGATCCTTATAAAATTACTGAGAGAATAGGACCATTAGCTTACAAGTTATCATTACCACTATAGATGTCTCAGATTTACAATGTGTTTCGTGTTAGTATGCTCAAGAGATATAAGTCAGATCCAACACATGTATTACCGGCATAAGAAGTTAAAATTGTAACTAATTTGAGTTATATAGAGGAACTGATCAAAATAATTGGTTATCAGACTAAAAAATAGAGAAACCGAGTAATCCCATTGGCTAAATTCCTTTTAAGGAATCATTTGAGAGAGGAATCTACATCGAAGACTGAGGAGAAAATGAGGAATTAGTACCCCCTATCTATTTAATCAATCAGGTAAGAATTTCGAGGACAAAATTTCTTAAGGGGGTGAGAATTATAATAGTCGGTTTCCTAACCTATTGGGGGATTAGAGTGATAGTCATATGAATTGCAATATATTAGAAAGAATTGGTACATTTGGGATATGATTTCATATACATGCATAACATGAGCATATATATACACATAAATGTTGATTTAAGAAAATTGCACTCAATTGACATATTATGGGGTATGAAAGGTTTAAAATGATTATTTGATTATGTATTGCTTATGTCTTGAATTTTGGTTTGATGGATTACAAGTATTAAATTTGGAATTAATTGTTACAATTGGAAAATTGATAAATTAAAATGTACATTTAGTCTAGGAAAAATATCAAGTGGCAAGATAAGTTGACACATGGAAATTTAGGATGACTAAGCCTATAAAATAAGTGACATTTGGCATGGAAAACTAAGTGACAAATGGCATAAGAAATTAAGTGACAAATGGCAGCAGTGATTGGGTGACAAATGGCCTAGCATAATTGTGACAAATGGTAACTTATAGAGAGGACAAGTGACTTACACACATAGGTGAAAAATTGCCATTGTATAGTAGTGATACCTAGCACCTAATGAGTTAAGCTACTGTAGGGATAGTTTATGTTGTGTTCATTCTTCTTCTTTACTTTACTCTCACCACTAAAACAATCACACACCCTCACAACTTCTAAATTTTGCTTCAATTTCGTTCATAGTTACTTCAAATCCATACAAAAATCTGCTAAAAGATAGTTATAATCTACTATTTTCATTTTGCCTTTGCTGAAATCATTTTATTTCCATCTTGTAGGTTATAGACTATTAAATGGATTATTTAGGTTGAGATTTGAAATATAAACGAAAGTGGATTTATGGCAAAGATAGGTGTCATTGAAGTGTTCTTGAATCTGAAAAATTAGAGCTGTAGATGTGTTTGTAAAAGGTGACTGTTAATGACATAAGTGAGCAGAATTTTGTAAGCCTTAGTGTAACCAATAAGGAACTTAAATTAACCTGAAATGAAGTAATCTTAAAGGACATGAAATCTAGAAAATTGCAGGAGTTAGTGATGTCTCTAAGCTTGTAAAATTCGTGAAGTATTGAAGGTAGTAAAGTTACATACATTAGTGATGTTGATGACAACTTCTGGAATTTCAATTTCAGCCTTGTGTACATGTTGAACCAGCTGAGAAATTTCACTCTAAATTGGTATATTTGTACTTGATTAAGGCTAGGAATGAGCTTAGATTGTTGCTTGATTAACTAGTTAAGAGCTTGATAAGTTTTTATAGTTAATTGATGTCATAACCTAAAGAATGCACTGTTTTGATGTGGTTGAGTTCAAATACAAAAATTATGATTTGTTAAAGGAATAAATCTTTTAATGCAAATATGATCTTAAGGACATGTGTATATGGTATAGATGAATGATCATTGAAGAACATGGGATAATTATGAATGAGAATTGGGTAAATGTATGAATATATATTGCTAGAAAAAGTCTAGTAAATGTATAGATCTAGCTTGCTAAAATTCCAGATTTAAAGTAACAATTGTGTGTGTGTTATAAGAGATTTTTTAATCATGAAAGTTTTCAAGGATAAGTGTAAAGCATGGTTGATGAATTTGAAGTGAATCAAGTTAACTTAAAGGTACAAACCTGATTGCAAAATGGTAGTATACAAAATATAATGTTTAAATGGTCTTAAAGTGTATAAGCATAAATTGAATAATCAAGATTTATGTATAAGAATACATACTTGGAAAGTCAGTTGAGCATGCATTGAACATGACACATATACATATGCATGAGTGAATAATCATATGATTGATCAACTTAGTAATATGTAAAATATGTGTGTATTGCAAAGAAGCACAAGTTAATCGTCAGGATCTAGACATTGCTGGATCATCAAGGAAATAGCTTTTCTGGAGCATACTGTGAGTTAACCTAGATGTTTCTCACTATGATTTGTTTTTGTTTAAATTTTAGTTATTGATTGTTATTTATATGATTGTGATAATTCCATACATTGTTGGTCCGAGGAGTGTGATATTCGGGAATGTATTGGAAGTGCTTTCAAATTGCATGTGTCATATGGAATTTGTACTCAACTGAATGTTTAATGCTGGACTCAGGTCCGAAGAAAGTGATAAATGACATGAGCACATTAAATGAAAAGTATTGATAGCATATTATGTGAATTGATGGATTCCATTACATTGTTATGCATAATCAGATAAAGGAGTTATGACTGGAGTGACCAACGTGAAAAAAAAGCTTTAAGCTCAGGAATTGTGCACAAAGAGAAAAGAGCCGCAGGTTCAGTTAATAATAAGCTCGGTATCCATAACGAAAACAGGACAGTAAGTGAAATGAGCCCGGTATCCACAATGAGTACAGGACAGTAAATAGACGCTCAGACACAACAAAGTAAAATAAAAATGAAGTCACATGTGCATTTGTATATATATAACTTTACATGTATCATATGAATGATTGAGATGAATTAATGGATTGTTCTAAAATAGTGTTATGAAATGTTTGTATACATGTTGTACTTGTACTTGATGAAATATGACAAAATGTGATGTGGGATCTGATACTGGATGATGTGTTAAACTTCTTGAAATTGGTTATCTACTTGACTTTGTGTTCTGACTCGAGTAAGCACATCGATGATGGTTCACTCACTGAGTTTGTAAACTCATCAAAATTACAACGTTGATTTTCAGGTACAAGGGAGTTCTAGCTTCTAAGGCAACCAAGTAAAATTCTAATGTTGTCATTTTACGAACAATAATGGCTCAAAGGTCTGGTCAGCTGATATCTGAGGAGTCTAATTAGGATATGTTTGTTTAGCTTCTCATTTCATGTTAAACATTTTGTATGGAGTTGTTAACTCTCAAATGTTATGTAATGTAAATATATGGATATGAATTGTAATGGTACAATATAAGTAAGTTTATTTTGTGAATGAAATGAGGAGATTTGTTCATTTTAAATATTTGTGTTATATGTGATGCCATAATAAGTTAATGCGATTGTTCTAACATGCCATTCTCATAGGATATGCTCTCGAATATTCTCTCAATGTTCGGGCATATGCTCTATGGAAGAGGTATGTTACAAAAGCAAAGAGTGACAAAGGAAAAAACTAGAACCATTTAAAGATTAGACAAGACTAGAGGATCATATCTGCTTAAGATCAAGTAGAATTTTTTTTAGTAAGTTAACTAAATCTTCAAAATTTTTAAATGCAGAAACTAAGATAACCAACAGTAATTCACATTAAACAAGAAAATTAAAAAAACTAACATTTCTAAATACAGAAGATGACCAGAATAAAGCTCAATTATTTGATTAGAAATCTTTATACACAAACCTCAAAGAAACAATTAAGCACAAATTTATATGGATTTTTTATGGAGTAATGTTATGCAGTAAGCAAACAAACAAAACAAGGAAGGCCCAAAAATGATCCGTCATGGAACGTGCAAAACTAATGGTACCTCTAGGTTTGAATCCTCTCTCTTAACTAGATTTGTAATTCTTCTTCTTATGATTTGGTCTTATTAAGGTTTTTTGGGATGAAGGTGTTTGAAGTTACACCATCATTTTTTATGGTGGATATTCATAAAACAACTGAAGATGCTAGCGAGTACCTTAAGGTTAGTTGTTAAATTTTCCTTATATTAATTGTGTAAAATATCTACCAAACAAGTAAACTAATTTGAACAGTAAGATGTAGCTTAAAGGAAGTAAGCTCCTGACATACCTTTGTATCCGGAGAAAGAAGTGACCTAAAAGCTTGAAAACTTTCATTAGGCTTTTCACGCCTTTTCGGTTCATTAAGTAAATGAAAAAACTTAGTTCTTTTACAGTGGTTTGGCAAAATTTGTTGATGCGTAGAAATTTTTAAGCTTCTATAATATATAATTAATCATTTGAGCATACTTTGCAAATTGGTGCTCAGTACCTTAGTGTGAGCCAAAGCTGAGGTGAAGTTCATGAAAGCATTTTCTCTCTCCTACGGAACAAATGGTAAACTCTGTGTAGAGGAAGAAGAAGCAGATTGAGAATTATTTAAAAGTGCTAGTATGTCTCTTATCATTGTGGCATCCAGACTCTCACTGGTTAGTGCAAGAACTTGCAATGCTTCTTGGTGTGGGTTAGTTGTGTGAAGGTGAGGTAATTATGTTTGCAAAGTTTATGTGGCTCTTTGAAGTTGAGAAGTGCTACTTAAGCGTGGCAATGGTTGTAAAGATTGCCTAGCTTGTTAAAGAGGAGAATTCAAAGGACATGAAATTGATTGGATAGAGTGCAAGACTTGTTGACGTGGAGAATTTATGTTTGGAATTGGATGTGAAATTGGAGGGCATCTTGAAGTGCATTGGTTATACTTGATGGTGATTATAAGGATGGATCCTCCTGGAGGGTCTTAGGAATTTGTGATGTACCTAGAATGTCAAAGAGAATCAAAGAGGTATTTTAGGTATCCATGGATAGTGATCTCCATGAAGATGAAGATGAATAATGTATAATTGGGTCAACTGGTTTGAGTAAGTTCTGCCAATGAAGATTTCCAAAAGAAGTCCTCTAGGAACCAATTTCTCATCTCATTTTCTAGGTTAATCTAACAATAACTTATGATAAGGTTCTTTCTACAAATATATGATAAATAATAATCCATTTTCTACTGTAAGAAAGATGAAATTTAAACAATAAGGTTTTCGGTATGCTAATTAGTTGGTATTCGTCAATGATGCAAGAAACGAGTTCTTACTCCAGTCACTCTAGAACATCCTAGTTTAATTTCTCCACTCTTGCACCCTATGAAAATTGCAACCTTAGTCATATAAGAGGGAAGAGAATTGAAAAATGAGAAACAATTACGATCACAAAACGCCATCTATACTGAAGATGTAAGTGTAGTAAATAAGGGAGATAAAAAGATAAAGGAGAACACTCAAACAATCTAAATAACTCACTTAGTTTGGATTTAACTAATACATTGTATTTATTGATACATAAGACACCTCTTTGAAATAATATAACTCTTTGAAAACATAAGATAGTAAATGCAAGATACATGCATAAGAAAAATATAATGAATCTCAAAATACATGAACCAAATAATGAATCAAGTTTAATTAAATACTCCACTAATATAATTGCATTTTTTAACATCCTCCCTTAAACTTCATTCTTCTTGGCAATTCCAATTCACACACATAGCTTAGCAAAACTTTCAAACTTTAATCCTTTGGTAAAAATATCAGCTACTTGACTATCACTTCTCACATAAGAAAGCTCAACTTCTCTATTCTCAACACACTCCCTTATGAAATGAAACTTGTATCTATGTGCTTACTTCGATCATGAAACATATGATTCTTCCCCAATGCTATAGCAATTTTATTATCTATAAAACTAGAGGTAGCTCCATCTTGAGTCACATGTAGCATCATCAACAACCTTCTTAACCAAATTACATATGTGATACAAGAAGTAGTTGCAACATATTCAGCTTCACATGTAGATAAAGTCACGATGGGTTATTTTTTAGAAATCCAAGTAAAAGTAGTGTCACCCATAAAAAATATAAACCCGTTTGTGCTCTTTCTATCATCAACATCACCTCCCCAATCACTATCACTATAACCACTAAGTTGAAAATTAGATGAAGAACAGTGCAAACTGCAGTTAATAATACCTTTGATATATTACAAAATCCTTGTAGCCATTACCATATGAGTACTAGTTGGAGCTTCCATAAAATGACTTATAACCCCCGCTCCAAAGAGAATATCGAGTCTTGTGTAAGTCCAATACCTCAAGCTTCCAACGAGACTCTTAAAAAGAGTTGGATCCACCTTTTCACCTTCATCAAACTTTAACAATTTTGTTTCACAATCAATTGGTATATTAATAGGCTTACAATTCTTCATCTTAAATTTCTAAAGAATCTTTCTTGCATAAGCATCTTGAGAAATAAAGATACTATTATCATCTTGCTTCACTTCAATACTAAGGAAATGGACATAAGTCCTATATCAGTCATTTCAAATTCTTTAGTCATCACCTTCTTAAACTCTTCGAACATCTTTAAATTGTTACTTGTGAAGATCAAGTCATCAACATATAGGTATATAAGAAAAATGCTTCCATTTCCACCTTATTTGACATAAAGAGAATATTTTTGGGGAAATTTAATGAATCCATAGCTTTGGAAATACTTATCAATACGGTTATACCAAGCTCTTGGAGCTAGTTTCAAGCTATATAATGCCTTCGTTAACTTCAACACTTTATCTTCATGTCCTTTCACTAAGTACCCCAATGGTTGTTAGATAAACACCTCTTCCTAAAGTTATCCATTCAAGAATACTGATTTGACATCCATTTGATAAATCTTCCATCTCTTTTGTGCTGCCAAGGAAAAGATTAATCGAATCATCTCTAATCGAGCTATAGAAGCAAACACCTCATCATAATCTATTCCATGTTGTTGACTATAGCCTTTAGTGATAAGTCTTGCCTTGTACCTCTCTACTTCTCCTTGAGCATTTCTTTTGACTTTATATACCCATTTCACACCAATCGCCTTTTACCCCTTTGGAAGAGTAGAAAGCTTTATGTGTTATTCTTTTGAATTTCTTAAATCTCTTCATCCATTGCACATCTCTATTTCTTTTCTTGTACAGCTTCTTCAAAGTACAGCGACTCAAAATCAGTAAAAGGACAAAATAGTGTTGTATTTTTTACCATCTCTGTGGACTCGTAAAGATCTTGTAGACTCCTTCTTCATCTAGGACCTTCAGACGAGATTTGAGGAGGACATTCATTTCTTTTAGGATTGGGTGTGGAGGAGTATGAATATCTTTATGCTTGTCATGGTCAAAATCTCCAATCATAGGAAGTGAAACACTTTCTTCATTTTTAGAGACATCCCATTTCCACGAACTTTCTTCATCAAAATCAACATCTCTACTAATTACAACCTTCCCAATGGTAGGATTAAACAACTTATAGCCTTTAGAATTAAAGTTATAGCCAATGAAGACATGCTTTTTACTTTTGTCATTTAACTTCGATCTCATCTCTTTAGGAATATGAGCATATGTTATGCTTCCAAAAATTCTAAAATGAGAAACACTTGGCTTCTTATCGCTCTAAGCTTCTTAAAGAGCTATCCTACGAACACTTTTAGTAAGGGATAAGTTGGACAAGTATACAGCCACACAAGCGATAGCTTCGACCCAAAATTCCTTAGGCATATTCTTACTCTTTAGCATGGTCCTTGCCATGTTAAGAATAGATCTATTCTTGCGGAGAGTATGGAACTGTAAGAAAATGATGGATGTCTTTAGCTTCACAAAATTTTTTGAACTCCAAGGAAGTGAACTCTCCCCCTCTATCTGTCCTCAAAGATTTGATGACAAATCCACTCTCATTTTCAACTTGGGCTTTGAACTTTTGGAAAACTCCAAAAGCTTCATCCTTCCTATTCAAAAAATAAACCCAAGTTTTGTGAGAAAAAACATTAATGAAGAGTAAGAAATAGTTTTTGCTTTATCATAAGATGATGGCTTAATTAGGCCAAAAATATCAATATGAACAAGTTGAAATGGCTTGATGGTTCTTGTGGTGGATTCTTTTGGAAAAGGCTTTCTCACTTGCTTTCCCATGACACACCCTTCACATAATTGATTGGGTTAAGTAAGGAGAGGCAAGTCATTCACCGTATTCTACTTTCTAATAATTTAATCTTCCAAAATTTAAATGACCAAATCTCATATGCTAAAGCCAAGAGAAGTCTTTGACACATATCTTCAAGCATCTCGTGTCTTCAAGCATCTTGGGTTATCAACATTGACATTGAGCTTGAACATTCTATTCGTTGACATAGATACCCTTGCTATTAAGTTGTGTGCTTTATCTCTCAAAGTGCGACAAGCATCTTTTAAATGGATATCATATCCATTTTCTAGCAATTGTCCTATACTCAAGATATATTTGCTTTCAAAAAAGGAACATAATAGATTTGTGAAATAAATCTATAGCCACCATTTTTTGTAAAGACAAGAATATCACCTTGGCCTTCAATTGAAACTTTTGAATTATTGCCAAAAATAATTTCCCCTTTTTTTCTTCTCATCAAGCTCCATGAATAGCCCCTTATTGCCACTTATATAGTTGCTAGCACTAGTGTCAAAATACCATAAGAATTTTTTTCTTCTCCTTTGTTAGCTAATAATAAAAGTGGTTCTTCTTTTTCTTCTTTCATCTCCACAAGATGTGCCTCTCCTTGATTACTAGTAACACTCTAACATTTATAGGAATAATGACCATATTTGTGATAGTTATGACATTGAATATTAGATTTGTCAAACCTTCTTCCCCCTCCTATCCTAAGTAATAGCTTCCACGGCCTCTTGAGTTTTGAGATTGTTAGCTTGACTCTTCACTATTAAAGTGATGTTTGCCATGATCACAACCACGACCATGAACATGATGATTTCTACCTCTTCCATAGGTTTGACTATGACCTCTTACTCTTCCTCTTCCTTGTGAGCTAGTGGATTCTTGCTTCTTGTGTTTAAAAGAGACCTTTGCTTGAAAGGCTTGAACTAATGGCTCATTTTTCTTCAATCTTTTTTCATAAGCTTGCAAGGATCCTTGTAGTTCATCAATGATCATGGCTTCCAAATCTTGAGATTGTTCAATAGCCACAACAACAAGGTCAACTTTTAAATCAAGAGTAACGAATAATTTTCTCCACGATACGAAAATCTTCCAAATTCTCGATATATCTCCTCATTTGATTGGTAGTTGCCAAGACTCTTGTGAAATAGTCATGGATGGATTTGGTCTCTTTCATGTGTAAGGATTCAAATTCTCCTCTCAATGTTTGAAGACGCACCTTCTTCACCTTGTCAACTCCTCTATGGGCCTTTTAAAGAATCACCCAGTCTTCCTTTGCTTTTGTTGCGTTTAACACTTTTCCAAACTTTTCATCATCCAATGTCATTAAGAGCATGTTGATCCAATCTACCATTCTTTTGTAACATATTCCTTTGTTGTTGATCCAATGCTCCTTCATTTTTCAGTTCATCATATCCTTGTTCTACTATCTCCCATGCATATTAAGAGCCAAGAATCACCTTCATACACATACACCACTTATTATGATTTTCTTTTATGAGTTTGGGGATTGAAACAATGGAATTAGACATCTTCAAAATAATATGTCTCTGATACCACTCTGTAGTAAATAAGGGAGATAGAAAGACAAAGGAGAACACTTAAACAATCTAGAAAACACACTTGATTTGGATTTCTTGTCCCATTTTGGAAATGAACAAGTACATGGTATTTATAGAATTGTAAGAGGCCTCTTTGAAACAATACAACTCTTAGAAAACATAAGATAGTAAATTCAAGATACATGCATAAGAAAAATACAATGAGTCTCAAAATACATGAACCAAATAATGAATCAAGTTTAATTAAATGCTTTACTAATAAAATTGCATTTTTTAACAGTAAGAGCTATAAGAAACTCTCTTTTTCCATTGACAACTAACCTTAATTCTGGCTTCCTACAACAGGTATGCAGCAATGAAGTTAGCTAAGACAAATAGATCCTGCCTGGCTAGAATTAATGGAATTGATTAAAAATATCCACTTTTTGACCTAGAAGCTAATTAATTACCTAATAGAATTGCCATTGTGCACTTACCGATGCCTTATTGTGAAAGTCCATTTCTTCAAACTGTATGAAGGGAGATTCGACCACAAAGGCTTGTCTAGGAACACGACTAATAGAGCTAAAAAAGAAGGCATTTAAATGAAAAAATACATATAAGAGTAAAGTAACATATCATGTATAAAGAGAAACTAGTGGGAGAAAAAAAGCGAGCTTGTCATACTCATTAATAATGGGATAGATTCCTTGTCAGTATTGATAAAAAAGTGTCGAGCTCTCGGTTGGTTCCCTACTTCATCTTGAGTATACCCATCCCACAACAGTAAATAACTGATGAAGAGAGAAGAAAAGATAAGCTACAATTGCCAAATAATCATACATATAAGCTTAACATTGATTGTGTATAGTCAACTTACTTGGAAGGGCAAAATTTGACATTCTTCACGAGAAAAGATGACATCTTCGACATTTCACTAAGAAAACAATAATGTAGTTAGAAAAGTGATTTTTTTAAAAAATAGACAATTTTGTAGAAAATATGCAAGAAGCAAGAGGGGTTGAGAAAGAATGAGAAGAAAGGAAGTGATTGAAATAGTTGACAGAAAGCATAGCTGTTACTGGTCGAAAATGTTAATAGTCATGCACTTACATTTCACCAATTATCAGAAACTCAGTTGGTATTGTTCATTTTTCTTAGTTTCTGCTTTCCAGAGGAAGTTGAGCAGAAGAACTTGGCAGTTAAAGATGGTACCTTTAGTTTGTTTATAAGGAACAACAGTTCTGGAATCAGTCGATGGTAGAAAATCATTATAGAACGAGGAGTCATCAACATTTGATTAGAGAGGTTAAAAAAAGGTTAGTTTGTACATAATTGTGGGGCTTACTTTCATTTAAAGATAAAAATGCCATATCAACAAAAAGTGAGTCCTACTAACATACAAAATTTTAAAAAAGCTATGTCATATATGACATGGCATTTAACTGACAGAGTTGGATTTTCTGTCCTCATAGGGTCTGTTTTGAACATTTTGTAAACGTTAAGGTTTAACTTGAATGATCCGAAACAATAGGGTTCAACTTAGATTTTGATGTAAACTATAGGATCTAAAATACACTTTTGGTGTATTTTATTTTTTCAAACATTAATACTATAATATTTTCATTTATATTATTTTATTTCCATATTTTTTAATTCTTTATTAATTTTTTATTTTCTTTTATCGTTTTATCCCTTTTCATTTATATTTTGCAAGGATGATTGAATCTAATATCGAATGGATCCCTCCTCAAAATCATAATTTTAAAATCCTTATTACTCAGGGAAGTACAAATTTCTTATCATTTCTTCTTTTTTATTTATTTGTGCTTATATTGTGTACATTAGGGACAATGTACAATTTCAAGTATAGGAAAGAGATTTCTTAAGCTTATTATATTCTATGTAATTAAATTTTATTATTGAATATTGTGAATTAGTTAAAATTTGTCCAAAAACACTTGAAATCATTATTAATTATTGAATTGAATTAGTATGAAAAAGGATGAAAGTTAGAATTAACTTACTTTTATAAGTTGTTGGCCCCCGAATTTTTTTGAGTTAAGCATGATTTAAATGAATTATGAGGTCATCATAGAAATTATTGGAGTTTAATTATTTATTTCAGTGTTAGTAGGGTTTTATTTTACTGGTTAGTTAGATTAAAGCAGTAAGAATGTATAAAGGGCAATTGTGGCATGTCACTTAAGTATAAAAGCCATGAAGCATTAAAGGAAGGGTAAAGTGGACATTTAGCACTC